>JAANYP010004055.1:18537-62891 GCA_020465985.1 Centrapalus pauciflorus
TCCTTCGAGAGAGTTCCAACGCTCATAAACGACCGTCCCAAAAGTGAGCTAGCCTGAAGGCATACTCGATGCTCAACAGAGTTGGGTTTGGATGATTGAACTTCTCTAAGGGGGAGAAGAGAGTCCCCCACTCAGAAGCGAGAGTGAAACCAAAGTGGGTTTATAGGAGATTGTTCAAAGCCATGGAAATTGTTGTTGGTTTTACTCCAACTCACCCGCGCGCAGGGGGGGGGGGGTTCAATCTTGGACCTGAATGCAAAATCCTGAACTCGTGTACGCCAGCACCTGCGGACACGAATGCAGCTCCGAAAATCAGGTGGCTCGTGCGAAGACAACTTTTTTTACTCCGGTGAGAGCAGCCAACCTGATCAGCAACTCAGGCCCAAGCTGTCCGTGAGCAGGCTCGGCTCTAAGCTGTTCCGGCGAGCAGGTCGTACCAGAACCATAATAATTCAGCGGCGGGACTAATTTATGAGCGTTTACATTTGGTTTCAACACACATAATTACCTCGTGAGAAGCCAACCCTGATCAGCAACTTCAGGCCCAAGCTGTCCGTGAGCAGGCTTCGGCTCTAAGCTGTCCGGCGAGCAGGTTTCGTACCAGAACTCATAATTAATTCAGCGGCTGACTAATTTAATGAGCTGTTACTATTTGGTTTCAACACCTAATTACTCATGATTAATTGACAATAAACCTTGTAATAATGGAATATTACAAAACGATTTTTGTAATTAAAAAAGATGATTAATTTTGTTGTTTAAACTCAAATTTCCTATAAAATAATAGGAGATTCAACACACCAAATTACTTGAAACGATTCTGGAAACACTTGAGATATTTGAAAGGTTTTACACTTTAACGGTAAGACGTTGCTGCTTCCAAGAACGAAGATCACTTTGAATTCACGTGTTCTTTCAGGCAAGTTGGTTACCTCCGGCAGTACACGCTGCTTTGGCTGTTGTACCCTGGGAAACAGACTTCGAATCTGTTTTAAGGGAATCGTGTCAAACACGAGACTCAGCCTTTATTTTCCGTATTGTAATTTACTTTCCGTATTATTATTTCTTTTATTTGTAATTTTAATTTCTGTACTTTATTTATTTTCGTGTATTGTAATTTCATTTCTTGAATTGTAATTCGTAATACATTTCTTATATTTTATAATTGGTATCGGGCACAATATCCCTACAAGCAACACATGAGGAGGAGATCATATATAATGTAAACATTTATAAATTGGCATAATAGTTTTGACCCTCTTGTAGTAAGATTTCAACCGAAATTCTTTAAAAATATTTATGTCCCTTGCACCATTAGGTAAACACTCCTAGCGTGTATGACTATCTATTGGCTACCAAATTTGGATAGTTCTTTGTGTTTTGATTACTGAAAATTTTTATAACTTATTCGGGATAGATTTGGCTTGTTAGTTTGATGCATCAATGTGGTTATGTGGTGGAACCTTTGAACTAAATTTTGTAAATGTGTTGTTGTTTGCGATGTCCTAAACTAAAGTGAACCGGCAAAAGCTTCATCTCGCATTATAATTTGCTTTCAACTTGGGAATTTATCATGATGATAGCAAGGGAATACTGGAGGAGATTAACAAATATTTTGACTTAAGTGAAAATTAACAAATATTTAAGTAAATTTGGGAATTTTGCTATGTCCTGAACTTGGGAATTTTAATTTTATCTAAATTTTGATTTATTTAAGTAAAATTTGTTACGTTAATATTTAAGTGAAAATTAACAAAACTTTTGACTTAAGTGAAAATTAACAAAAATTTTGACTTAACTGAAAATTAACAAATATTGAAGTGAAAACGAATAAAACATATTAATGTACAAAATTATTAATAAAAAACATTAAAAATACTATATTGAAATCAAACGTATTGGCATAACAAAATATAAAAATTAAAACAAATAAATTACTAAATTTAAATCAAAACGTATTAACGTAACAAAATATATTATTTTAAATAAAATAAACCAAAATATAAATATAATTCGTTATTTCTAATATCAATAAAGATTAAAAAATATAAAATATAAATACAATATATTGTTTCTTACATATTTAAATATTAATAAATAGATAAGATTTAAATCTACATCCAAATTATATCTTATATATGCTAATCTATATATCTAATTAAAAAATATATTATTTGTTTATTTACAAAACTATTAATATATATAAAAACTATTATATATAAAAAAGTGAACATAATAAAATATTAATAAATTTATATTTCATAATATTTTATTTATTATGATATATATATATATATATATATATATATATATATATATATATATATATATATATATATATATAGAGAGAGAGAGAGAGAGAGAGAGAGAGAGGAGGGTTATTCTAAGAACTATAAAAAATGTGGGAACCTAAGAACCTTTTATGGCCTTTGGATTAATGATAATTAATAGTTGATATATTGGATGACAATTTTGTAATTATTTTAAACTTTGATAGTGTTTTTGGAAATGTGTGAAAATGGTATTTTTGGAAAAAAAAAATCTGTTTTTTCTCTTTCTCTCTCTTACTTTTTTTCATTTTCATTTTATTTTTCTTTCATTATAATTGATTTTTAAAGTAAAAAAAACGTTTTTTATAAAAAAAAATTATTTTTTCTATATAGAATATTATTTAATTGCTAAAAAATAACGTATTTTATATAGGAATATTATATGTCTATATAGAATATTTTTTTCTGTATAGAATATGTTAAGGAACATATTCTAAGTACAATCTACGTAGAATGTCATGCATTCTACGTAGAATGACATGCAATCTACGTAGAATGTCGTGTAGAATGTCAAATATCATATATTCTACGTAGATTAGCTGATAAAATATATCAAAAACACATTGAAAGAAAAAAAAAAGATTTCATTTAGATATTTTATCAAACACTTGGTATTCAACTGATATTAAAATACACCAAAAAGATATTGAATAGTAATGTTAATCTACATAAAAAAAATATAAAAATGTATAAAAAACACAAAAATATATGAAATATATAAGAAACATAACATTCTACATAAATTATGTGTGATGTTCTACAAGTAGTATTGTATTATATTCTATGTAGATTATCATGTAATCTACGTGGATTGTCATGTAATCAACATAGATTATCATGTAAAACATCTAATAACTATTACATTCATTATAAATCTAATATCTTACAAATAATTTTAATTATAAAATATGGAAAATGAATCTGTCCAATGTACGTAGATTGTATATAGAATATGTTCGTCGATACTCTACATTGAATGTCACGCAATCTACGTAGAAAGGCATTCAATCTACGTAGAGTATCGACGAACATATTCTATGTACATTCTACGTAGAATGTCATACAATCTACGTAGAATGGCATTCAATCTACGTAGAATGGCATTCAATCTACGTAGAATGACATTCAATCTACGTAGAATGACATGCAATCTACGTAGAATGTCATTCAATCTGTGTAGAATGTCATGTAGAATGTCAAATATCATATATTCTACATAGATTACATGATAAAATATACCAAAAACACATTGAATGTTAATGTACATTTACATAAAATGATATAGAAATGTATAAGAAACAAAAAATATATGAAATATATAAGAAACATAACATTCTACATAGATTATGTGTGATTTTTTACAAGTAGTCTTGTATCATATATTCTATGTAGATTATCATGTAATCTACGTAGATTATCGTGTAAAACATCTAATAACTATTACATTCATATATATCTAATATTTTACAAATAATCTTCAGTATAAAACATTGAAAATGAATCTGTCATATTCTATGTAGAGTATCGACGAATATATTTTATGTACACTATACGTAGAATGTCATTCAATCTATGTAGAATGGCATGCAATCTACGTAGAATGACATTCAATCTACGTAGAATGACATTTAATCTACGTAGAATGTCATGCAATCTACGTAGAATGTCATGCAATCTATGTAGAATGTCGTGTAAATGTCAATTATCATATATTCTACATAGATTACATGATAAAATATATCAAAAACACATTGAAACCAAAAAAAAGAAGATTTCAGTTAGACATTTTATCAAACACTTGGTATACAACTGATATAAAATATACAAAAAATACATAGAATAAAACTTTTAGTCTACGTAGAATAACACGCAATCTACGTAGAATGACATTCAATCTACGTAGAAAGACATGCAATCTACGTAGAATGGCATGCAATCTACGTAGAGTATTGACGAACATATTCTATGTACAATCTACGTAGAATGTCATGCAATCTACGTAAAATGACATTCAATCTACGTAGAATGACATTCAATCTACGTAGAATGACATTCAATCTACGTAGAATGACATGCAATCTACGTAGAATGTCATGCAATCTATGTAGAATGTCGGTAGAATGTCAAGTATCGTATATTCTACGTAGATTAAATGATAAAATATACCAAAAACACATTGAAACAAAAAAAATAAGATTTCATTTAGACATTTTATCGAACACTTGGTATGCAACTGATATAAAATATACCAAAAACACAATGAATAGTAATGGTAATCTACAAAAAAAGATATAGATTTGTGTAATAAACATAAAAATATATGAAATATATAATAAACATAACATTCTACACAGATTATGAATAGTAATGTTAATCTACATAAAAAGATATAGAATTATATAACATTCTATATAGAATACATTAATTTTTTAGCAATTGAATAATTTTTTATATAGAAAAAAAATTTATTTTTTTTATAAAAAACGTTTTTTTAATATTAAAATCAATTCTAATGAAAGAAAGAGAAAATGAAAATGAAAAAAAAAAGTAAGAGAGAGAAATTGAAAAAGAGATGCATATAATAAAAATGGTGGAGAGAGAAAGATAATATTTTTTATTCCAAAAATACCCTTTTGATCCAAGGGCTCTAAAAGGTTCCTAGCTTCTTCCCATCTTTAAGGTTCTTAAAAGAACCTATATATATATATATATATATATATATATATATATATATATATATACTAGTTTATTACCCGCGTATTACGCGGATATTTTTAATATATATAAAATATAATTAAAAAAAAGATAAAGATTTAAATATTATTTTTTAAACAAAAGTATATAAGATGATATTATTATTTATTATGACCTATTAATTTTGTTTATTTCTAAAAATATATGAAAGGTAATTATTTTCTTATATATATATTTTAAACTTTTATTATATTATCTTATAATTAATAAGTTAGTAGATTATTAGATTTTGTTTGATTTGATTTGAATTTAAAAGTGGATTATATTAGATTTGGATAGATTTAATTAATAAGTTAGTAGAGTATTAGATTTTGTTTGATTTGATTTGATTTGAATTTAAAAGTGGATTATATTAGATTTGATTTAAATTTCTTTATTATTTTTAAATTTTATAAATGCCACGTGTCGATTCATGGTGACGACACGTGGCTTCACCAGAAATGAGTATAGTTACTCTTTTAATAGTATAGATAGATATATATATATATAGAATTTGGTTCCACAGCGTCCCTTGTGAAAGCCTGCGTATCCAGCGTACCCCACATAAGCAAGGGTATTTTCGTAATTGCAGCGACCATTCACATTGCTTAATTCATCATTCACATTGATTGATAATACACATTAGTCAATTGATCATTCACATTACTAAATTGATCATTCACAACACTTATTTAACTATTTATACTTCTTGTACATTTATTTGATCATTCACATTACTTAATTAACCATTCACGTTACTTAAATGATCATTCACATTACTTAATTAATCAATCACATTACTTAATTGATCGTTCACATTACTTAAATGGTCATTCACATTATTTAATTGATCATTTATATTACCTAATTAATCATTCACATTACTTAATTGACCATTGACATTGCTTAATTGACCATTCACATTACTTAATTAACCATTCACATCACTTAATTGACAATTCACATTACTTAAATAATCATCCACATTATTTAATTGATCATTCACATTACTATTCACATTACTTATTGACCATTCACATTACTTAAATGATCATTCACATTATTTAATTGATCATTCACATTACTTAATTAATCATTCACATTACTTAATTGATCGTTCACAGCACCTATTTAACTATTTATACTTCTTGTACACTTATTTGATCATTCACAATAATTATTTAACTATTTACACGTCTTTTATAATTATTTGATCATTCACGTTACTTAAATGATCATTCACATTACTTAATTGACCATTCACATTACTTAAATGATCATTCACATTATTTAATTGATCATTTACATTACTTAATTAACCATTCACATTACTTAATTGATCGTTCACATTACTTAAATGACCATTTACATTATTTAATGGCCAAGTAATTATTGTGAATGGTAAATAAGTGTAGAAGAACTGTAAATAGTCAAATAATTATTGTGAATGGTCAAATAATTCATGTGACGATCAAATAAGTGTTGTGAATGATCAATTAAGTAATGTGAATGATCAATTAATTATAAAAGAAGTGTATTTTGTTAAATAGTTATTGTGAATGATCAAATAAGTGTTAAATAATTGTAAATAGTCAAATAATTTTTGTGAATAATCAAATAAGTGTTGTGAATGAACAATTAAGTAATGTGAATGATCAAATAAGTAATGTGAATGATCATTTAAGTAAGGTGAATGATCAATTAAGTAATGTGAATGATCAAATAAGTAATGTGAATGATCATTTAAGTAAGGTGAGTGATCAATTAAATAATGTGAATGATCATTTTAGTAACGTGAATGGTTAATTAAGTAATGTGAATGATCATTTAAGTAATGTCAATGGTCAACTAAGTAATGTGAATGATCAATTAAGTAATATGAATGATCAATTAGTCAAATAATTATTGTGAATGATCAAATAAGTGTAAAAGAATTGTAAATAGTCAAATAATTCTTGTGAATGATCTAAAAAGTGTAGTGAATGAATAATTAAGTAACGTGAATGATTAATTAACTAATGTGAATGATCAATTAATGTGAATGATGAATTAAGTAATGTGAATGGTCGCTGTAATTACGAAAATACCCTTGCAGCCAAATAAAGAGGGGACGCGCATGGAATTGCATTTTTTGATCACAACCATTGATTTATTTAATCTTGTGGCTTTGGATGGGTACCCTTGGTACACTGGATTTTCGAAGGGACTCTTTTGAACCTATATATATATATATATATATATATATATATATATATATATATATATATGTTTTACGTAAAATTAAAATTTCAAATTATATCGATTAAATATATATAAATTTAGAAATAAAAATTTAAAAAACTGTTATAAAAGTAAACTAAAAAATAAATATAATTCATTATTTCTAATATCAATAAAGATTGATAGATATAAAAGATAAATGTAATATATTATTTCTTACATATTTGAATACTAATGCATAGATAAGATTTTAATTTACATCCAAATCATATTTTATATATACTTATCTATACATCTAATTAAAAAATATAAAATATTGTGAATTATAGTTTCCTATCAATCAAACAACAAATCAAGAACAAAAACAATTCAATAATCAAACTACTAACCGAATGATTGGATATTAGAGAATGTCGATTACAAAAGCTTGAGAGAATAATTCCAGAATCAGTAACTGCTATTCTTCCGTACAAAAGTGCAAATGTCAGATATATCTCTATTGAAAGTCAAACATACTATTTATATACATATTTGACAACTATTAAAGAAATACAAAACAACCCCTAGACTTTGTTTCCATCAATTAAAATACAATCTAACATTCTCCCCCCTTTGATGGAATGACCAAAGTCTTTAAATTGATAGACCCAGCTTTTGTTCAAATCTTCTAATGCTTTTACGATCCGAGAGCCTCCATTCAATCTTTGAAATGAACTCAACCATGAGTCTTCGGTCATTTACAGATAGAGCTCCTTTCTTCGTCTTTCTTTTCTTATCAGCTGCAAGCTTTCCTTTTGAACCACTCAAAACTTTATTCAGAGTCCCATCTGAAAATTTATTCAGCTCTACACTTCTCATAGCTCTTAACTTCTTATTTCTATCTCTGTACATAACTGCTGGATACTTTACCATTATAACTTGGAATTCTTTCAACTCTCCAGCAAACTTGATATCTCTGTGAGGAGCTGTCATGTTGATCTTCCTCATACCTCGTTCAACACCTATCTGAAGATCTTGCACTGACATCAACACCAACTTGGTATGCATGAAATGAAAAAGTGTCTTAAGTGTAAATTTGCAGTGTTCATTTCTTTTGTTTCTGCACAACTCATCAAATAAATCTTCAATGTCCACTAGGTGCATATTGGACGTATTCTGCTTCTGTGAACGTATAGGTGTTTCCATCGGCTCTAGTAACAGTGAACGTTGGATAGAAGATCTTAACAAATCTGTCCTTTTCTATTTTCACCAGATCAACTATCCTGAACTCACTTCTAACCTTCTCAACTTCTTGAGTCTGATTTCTCAGAAAGCTGGCATAGTTGACCAGATTTGGCATGTTCGGCTCTAACACCCTAAATAACTTGAGAAAAGAACATGGTGCCTGTTTCTTGCAGAATATTCGTTTTTCAAGAATATTTTCGATGTATGGCATCTTGTTCCTTTTTCTGATAAACTCTGCCGATCTATTCTCTGGAAGCTCAAGTTTCTTTACTTTCTTTTTGCTGATCTCATCTTTGTTCAACAGTGTCAGCATGTCTTGAATTTCCCTCTGAACTACTTGTTGTGCTTCAAATCTGAGTCTATGTTGCTTTTGAGACTCATCAGCAAGCACATATTCATTAAAGAACCTTTCCATCACCTCAACCTCATTCAATTCAACCTTTTCTTGAACTACCATGTTTTCAACTGGAAACTCATCAATTTCTTCCTTAACTTGAATAACCACCTCAGGCTTTTCAACCGTAGGTGTCGATTCAGTATCTTTCAAGATCTCCTGAACTAAACCTTCCTCCTCTTCAATCCTTTCAGCTCTAAAATCAACATCAATTAAAGCAATTACATCATCATCTTCAGACACTTCAATGTAGTCCTCTCTCTCTTCTCCTACTCCTTGAATACTCAACTCATGATGCTTTACTTGAACATCTTCATCAGAATCAATATATTCTACAAAATTGTAAATATCAGACTGAATGTTCAAAGAAACTGGAACATCTTCATGAAGAATCAATCCCAGCTCACTTTGTTCACCAGCCGAATCTTTTGAGCCCCTGGCCTCTCTCTCTTTAACTTCAGTTTCTTTTTCTGGGTATGTGATCATCAAGACCCCAGGTGTAGTTTCATCAAGCTTTCTCCTCTTCTCCCCCTCATGAGGAGCATCATCGGAGTCCTCATCATGCTCATCATGTTTCCTTTTGGATGAGGAAGCTTGAGCTATACATGTTTCTTCAACTGCCGCAACTCTCTCTGATAGATTTCCCAAGGCAGTTATTACAGTGCTTTCCAAACTAATCATCCTCTCTCTCATTTCATCAAATTGTTCGAACACAAAATCTTTCAACTCTTCTTTCAATTCATTGATAGCTTGATTAGATTCAGATTGCTTCATTGATTCCTCTGCAACAGATTTACCCTTTAAGAACTTGTGAATGTTTGACATCTGTGCCATTACCTCAGATAACTGAGCAGATACATGCATGTTCACCCCAACAACAGCTTCATTCAACGCTTGATTTAATGTTGATTTAGTTACAAACAGGGATAAAGTCACCACTGGGTCACGTAGACTTCCAGTTGTCACAACAGTCGAACTTGTAAAAAGTACGTCTGTGTGGCCAGTACTCAGAGTTGGCAGTGTAGTTGCTCTGATTGGACTTCCACCCTCTTCAAGCGACGGAGCAACAAATGCTTCCCTTACTGAGGATGTTCCAGTGGGAACACGAAGTTCAACCATACTAACTTCAACAGATGAAGTTGACTCGAGTGTCCTAGACTGTATAGGATCTATACTCAGTGATTGAATTGATGTCGTACACTCAGGTAGCTGTGTACTTGTTTCAATATCCATCAAGTCCAAATGACTCTCGGATAGACTATAAGGTTCATCTCGGTGCTCAATTGAAACAATCTCCTGTTGAGAGGAGACTGAGTGGATAGTTGGGTGTGCAGTCGTCAGTGGGATACTGACTTCTTCAATGCTAACTTTCATAGGAGAGCTAACAGCAGATGTGATAATACCCCGGCTTTCTAGGTTTACGGTATCCCCCACACCCTCTTCAGCAATGCTTACTATATCTATCATCATACTTCCTCCCTCATGATGATCACCCCCATCAGCACCATCATTATCATCTCCTTCACCTTCTTCTTCTTGGATATCCGACAAAGTTCTCTTGGAATCAGATTTTTCCGCCTCTTCCTCACCTCCCCTTACAACGTCATCTCCCTCACTCACAGGTTGGGCACCCTGAACTTCAGCCCCTTGCTGAGGTTCCTCTAGTCCTAAGACTCCTTGGGTAAGAGATCCCGGCTCTTGGGTCTCTATTGGTGTGACACCCTTGCCACATTAACCACCGATTACCATTCACCCAGGATTATTCACCACAAACAGTTATATAATGATCTGATAAGTTATATAAAGTGCGGAAGCATAAAGTACATAAATTAAAATAATACAAGTTTGTCAAACACCCTACGGTGCTACATAGGTTACACGTCTAAGTCTACGAACTCATAAGTATTACATCATCCCCAAATTTATTACAACAGTAATTCCATAAAACAAATACCAAGATAGTCAATAGAAGTCTTCAAATACTTTAACACGCGTCCTAGCTAGATGGTCCCGCAGCGGATTTCCCTTTTCCTGTAAAAATGTAACAACTGAAGGGGTAAGCTAAAGCTTAGTGAATACCATATGATTTTACACATTCTACAAATCATTATGATGCCACCCAGAGTAACCGCGGTAACACATACCGTATACTCCACACGTACCCAAGGTACGCAAACCTGAGCCGCAACTCCTTCGAGCTGACACTCGGCATAAGAAAACCAACCATCTGAGGCAGACATTACATCGGGGATGACTTACTGTCTATCCTGAGGTGTCAAACTCTTGGTCATATAGCACAGTAACATCAGAGTACAGATGCGACCACGCAGGTCCATCGAAAGGATGCACAACAAATGAACGGACATGCAACAAGTATGAATGTGCATCAATACATATACGCAAGTTAGTAGAATGCCAAACGATAATGAAACAACATGCCTCAGCAGGCAATGCAAACATAATGCAGATGCAGCAATGTTAAAATCAAAGGTACTCACAGTGGGTGCGTTATTAAACTTCAGTTAATTTTATTTCTCCACGGGATTTCAACCGGATCCACAAAGTACCCCACTGTGGGTTAAACAACACCACAAGGGACCTGTTAAATCAGTTGTAACAACACATTGTGTCAATAACGTGTTTAATTTCATAAAACTTAATTTTATATTTCTTGCAAAAATTTGGTCCCCATTTCGGATCTATGTCCGAATTCGGATCCCACCCGAATTCGGACCCCCAGTTCGGATCCCATGCAAATTCGAACCTATGCCCATTTCGGACCAATACAAATTCGAATTATTGTCAAATTCGGACCTTAGTTAAATTCGAACCATTTAACAGATTCGAAACATGATAAGTTCGGACCATATTCTAAATTCGGACCCGTATCCGAATTCGGTCCCCAACCGAATTCGGACCCCCATCCAAATTCCAACACTTAGAAATATTTTGATATATTAATTATCCTGAAATCCGGGCCTCATCCGAATTCGGACCAGATCCGAGTTCATCTCGGATCCGAATTCGGACCCCTTCGAACTTGTGCAGTTTTGAATATTATTTTTCCAGATTTAATCCAAGTCATTTTATACTTATTTCCTTGCATGAAATAAATTAGACCAACTAAAATACATCTATTTTCAACACTTTTAACACTAATATTAACACCTTTATGTACCAAATTACATCATTTTTGACCATTTTTGTTCATTCATCGAACACACACTAAGAACACACACAAAATCCTCAAATCCATACTTTTAGTTCGAATCAGGTGCTGAAATTTAACATGTAGCTTCATATACACTAGATTTAAACAAATCTTTAACTATATAACACATGCATCCATATTTGAATCTCCAAAATCTAATTTTCGGTTCATATAAAAACCGAACCAAATGTTCCCAAATTCGAAATTTAACGAGAAATTTACCTTAATTCGATGATTGCAGATGTTATAATTCCTTCCTAGCAATCTTGTTTCAGATTTTCAGCTTCAAAATCCAAGCTTTGATGATCTTCGAATTTTTAGAGAGAGAGAGAGAGAGAGAGAGAGAGAGAGTTCTAGAGAGAGAAGTGCTTGGTGAAAATGAAAGACAAAATTGGTCTTTCATTCCTTTTTATTCACCATTTTCATCTTTTGTCATATTTAACCCCTCAACTTATCCGGTTCCATAAAATACTGATTATATAAATAAAGAATTCCATCTTTATTTATTATCCTTAATAATTTAATAATTATTTCACTTAATAATTTAAATTTCTAAATTACTAAATTTCCATATAATGCAACCAACTTTATAATTTATCCAAAATCAGTACCAACTTAACTTACATAATTCAACTTAAATTACAAATTTAAACTTAATAAACTTCAAATATAATAATTTAAATCCGAGGATGTTACAGCATGGGCTCCACCACGCTCAACTTCGTCCTCGAAGTTACTCGGATTCGAACAGTTGCGGATACTTCTTCAACATCTCTGACTTAGTCTCCCAAGTATGATTGGATCCTTTGTGATGCTTCCAACGTACAAGCTCCATTTCAATCTCCTTGCTTCTCAATTTCTTCACTTTCGTATCTAACACACACTCCGGCTCTTCAACATACCGGAGTCTTTCATCAATCTGCAGCTCAGTGTGGTCAGCCCAATCTTCGTTTTCGGTTGTGAACGCTTTTCTAAGGTTCCCCACATGGAACACCGGGTGTATGCCCGACATTTCTTCAGGCAACTCTAAGCGATAGGACTGATTTCCTACTTTCTCGGTAATCCTGAATGGTCCGACGAATCTCGGAGCAAACTTTCCTTTCTTTACAAAACGTGTAACACCTCTCATAGGTGATACCTTCAAATAAACCCAATCATTCACATCAAAACTGATTGGTTTGTGCCTCCTGTCGTAATAACTCTTCTGACGATCCTGGGCCGCTTTCATACTCTGTCTCACCAACTGTATCTTCTCATTCGTTTCCTGCAATAATGCTGGCCCAGCAATCGGTGTCTCTCCGGTTTCCCTCCAACACGTAGGAGTTCTACACCTTCTCCCATATAATGCCTCGAACGGCGCTTTCTTGATCGTCGCGTGGTAACTATTATTATATGAAAACTCGATCAGTGGCAAATGATCATCCCAATTGCCACCGAGATCCAATATGCACGATCGCATCATATCTTCAAGTGTTAGGATGGTCCTTTCACTTTGACCATCGGTTTGTGGACGATAAGCTGTACTCATTGCTATTCTCGTGCCCAACCCTTCTTGTAGTGCCGACCAAAAGTTTGAAGTAAATCGGCTGTCCCGGTCCGATACAATAGACTTTGGCACCCCGTGTCTAGAAACTATCTCAGCCACATAAATTTGTGCTAACTTTTCCAGAGAATAGCCTTCCCGAATCGGAATAAAGTGTGCGGACTTAGTTAACCTATCGACTATCACCCAAACTGCATCATGTTGACGCCTAGTCTTCGGCAACTTCGTGACAAAATCCATTATAATATGTTCCCACTTCCATTCCGGAATGGGAAGCGGTTGCAAACTACCGTATGGTTGCTGATGTTCGGCTTTCACTAACAGACAAGTTCTGCATCTCTCCACATACTGGCCGATATCTTTCTTTAATCCGGGCCACCAAAAATCTGCTTTAAGCTCGTTGTACATCTTTGTGCTCCCGGGATGTACAGAAAACTTCGATTGGTGAGCTTCTTCTATTATCACATTTCTCATGCCTCCATACTTTGGCACCCAGATTCTTCCATAAATGCCTTTCAGCCCAGATTCACTCGTTTCCATATTCTTCAGTTGCACCCTTATATCCTCATCACCAACATTTTCGTCTTTCAAGGCTTCCTCTTGAGCGGCCTTGACATCATCAATAATAGTGGAGGTTAACATAGTAGATGTCAACATGTAACAGCATTCCTTAGCATATGCTTTGCGACTCAAAGCATCGGCTACCACATTAGCCTTACCAGGATGGTAAAGGATCTCACAGTCATAATCCTTTATTAGTTCCATCGAACGTCTCTGCCTCATGTTAAGTTCTTTCTGGCTGAAAATGTACTTCAGGCTCTTATGATCCGTGTATAACTGACACATAGTACCGTACAAATAATGTCTCCATAATTTCAAAGCAAAAGTGACAGCTGTCAACTCAAGATCATGAGTTGAGTAGTTCTTTTCGTGTTGTTTAAGTTGTCTTGAGGCATACGCGATTACCTTTCCACGTTGCATCAATACTGCACCAAGTCCCAACCTCGAAGCATCCGTGTATACAACAAAGTCCTCATTACCCTCTGGTAGGCCAAGTATCGGTGCTTCACTTAATGTCTTCTTCAAAACATCAAATGCCTCTTGCTGCATGGTTTCCCAAATAAAAGATGCATTTTTCTTTGTTAATGCAGTTAAAGGAACTGCGATCTTTGAAAAATCCTTGATGAACCTCCTATAATAGCCCGCCAGCCCCAGAAAACTTCTGACTTCTGTAGTTGAACGAGGCGGCTCCCAATTTCTTACCGCTTCTACCTTAGCTAGATCAACTGAAATCCCAGCTGCCGAAATAACATGTCCAAGAAATTGAATCTGTTGCAGCCAAAACTCACATTTCGAGAATTTTGCATACAACTTCTCTTTTCTAAGCAGTTCCAGCAATTCCCTTAAATGTTCAGCATGCTCAGCTTCAGTCTTAGAATACACCAATATGTCATCAATAAATACAATTACCGATTTATCCAACATCGGTCTACATACTCTATTCATTAAATCCATAAACACTGCCGGGGCGTTGGTTAGCCCAAAAGGCATTACCAGAAACTCGTAGTGACCATACCGAGTCCTGAAAGCTGTCTTTGGCACATCTTCTTCTCGAACCTTTAACTGATGATACCCCGACCTCAAGTCGATCTTAGAAAAGACACAAGCCCCGTGTAACTGATCAAACAAGTCATCTATTCGCGGTAGCGGATACTTGTTCTTAATTGTCAATTTATTCAGCTCCCGGTAATCGATGCACATCCTCATGGTGCCATCTTTCTTCTTCACAAATAACACCGGAGCTCCCCACGGCGATGAACTCGGTCGAATGAAGCCCTTGTCCAACAACTCCTGGAGTTGTGTCATCATCTCTTTCATTTCAGTAGGAACAAGGCGATACAGAGAACGAGCTACCGGTGCAGCTCCAGGGATCAGATCAATTTTAAATTCCACTTGTCTCTCAGGCGGCACGGCAGACAAGTCCTCCGGAAACACATCCGGGAATTGTGAAACAACAGGCACATCGGCCAACGTCTTCTTCTCAGCCTTGGCATCTATAGCATATGCCAGGTAGGCGTCACACCCTTTGCAACAAGCTTTCGAGCTTTTGCAATAGTCAATAAGCACAGATCCCCACTTCTCCTATCCCCGTAAATACAAATCTCACGCCCCTCTGGAGTAGTTATCTTTATCATCCGCTTCTTACATACTATATGGGCTTCGTTCTCTATCAACCAATCCATCCCGATAATCACGTCAAATTCACTAAACTCAATCGGTATCAAGTCCAAATTGAAGACTACATCTTCAATCACTAAGGTGCAGTTTCGGTATACATGATCTACTTTGACTAGAGTATTACTAGCAGTTTCAATATTTAGTACAGCAGATAGCTTAGACAATACCATGGCAAGTTGTTGTGCAAACATAGTAGATACAAATGAGCGGTTGGCACCCGAATCGAAAAGAACTCGTGCAGGCATGGAATTAACAATAAACATACCAGTAACCACCTCGGGGTTTTCCATAGCCTCCTCCGCAGTAATCTGAAAAGCACGAGCCGGTGCCCTTTGTGGCTGGTTCCGGCGGTTGACTGAACCACCACTAGATCCTCCAGATGATCGGGTTGAAGATGGAGCAGCAGCTGCTGGAGCGTTCTTTCTGCAGTTTCTACTGTAATGCCCCCATACACCACACTTATGGCAAGCATCACCTTTCCTTGGGCACTCATTCTGAAAGTGGCCCAACTCTCCGCAGCAAAAACACGCACGCCCGTTTGTGCACTTGCCGAAGTGTTCCAGATGGCACTTATTACAGTACTGTGGCTCGGTATTGATAGAGTAAGCACGTGCACGACCAACAGAACTAGACTGTCGACGGAAGGACTGTTGCGGCGAGTACTGCGATGATCGTGAAGAACCAGAATAGCCTCCTTCACGTTGACGTTTCGGTGGTGAAGGTTGAGTTGGGTTAACTGAAGCTGCAGCGGACCCCATCACGTATCCAGACATACTTAGAATCTGTTCCACATTTCTTGCGGCTTCCAGTAGACCAGCAAATGTGGGATAGTGTACATTACTCATCACCCTTCGGATTTCCAAGTCAAGACCAGCCTCAAACCTGGTCACTTTCCTTTCCTCAGTATCCACCTGATGAGGCGCGAACAAACTTAGCCTCGTGAACTCTACCGCGTAATGGGACACAGACTTAGTCCCCTGAATCAACGTCATGAACTTAGCCTCCAATCTTCGGCGCTCATCGGCCGAACAATATTGCTGAGTGAAAACTTCAGTGAACTCAGCCCATGTCATCACAGATACCTTTTCCAAAGTTAAAGCATTCACCATCGAATTCCACCACATAACTGCATCTTTGGTGAACATTGCAGTAGCAAACCGGACCATATCCTTCTCAGCACAATCGCTGATTCGGAATGTCCGTTCTGTGGCTGTTATCCATTCTAAAGCGGCAACGGCATCACCCAGTCCATTGAACTCGACTTCTCCATTTCCTTTAAAGTCCTTGAAACGACAACCCCTGGGCTTATTAGATGACCCAGTGTTGTCATCTTGCTCGTCATTGTTTCCCCCTCTTTCCTTATTCTTTCTCTTGTCTTCTCTCCGCTTAGCTTCGGCCTCATCTCGAGCCCGAAACTGGTCCTGAATCATTTGATTTTGCTCAGCCATCAAGGCTAGCATCATTTCCCTTGTTTCCTCTGGTGTCATTCCTCCTCCAGACATGTTCTGAAATAATAAACATATAACTTATTTAGTAACATGTCATTAATTTAAAGACACCACCCAATTGTCCCGTATGATAGTCAATCTCTTATGATTACTAGATCGTAACCTATCTTAGTTCAGATCATTACTTAAACCACTACATATCATCACTTAATGTTTGAGACCAAGACCTCACGGACACTTGAATCTCAAACTACTGCTCTGATACCATACGCTGTGACACCCTTGCCATATTAACCACCGATTACCATTCACCCAGGATTATTCACCACAAACAGTTCTATAATGATCTGATAAGTTAATTAAAGTGCGGAAGCATAAAGTACATAAATTAAAATAATACAAGTTTGTCAAACACCCTACGGTGCTACATAGGTTACACGTCTAAGTCTACGAACTCATAAGTATTACATCATCCCCAAATTTATTACAACAGTAATTCCATAAAACAAATACCAAGATAGTCAATAGAAGTCTTCAAATACTTTAACACGCGTCCTAGCTAGATGGTCCCGCAGCGGATTTCCCTTTTCCTGTAAAAATGTAACAACTGAAGGGGTAAGCTAAAGCTTAGTGAATACCATATGATTTTACACATTCTACAAATCATTATGATGCCACCCAGAGTAACCGCGGTAACACATACCGTATACTCCACACGTACCCAAGGTACGCAAACCTGAGCCGCAGCTCCTTCGAGCTGACACTCGGCATAAGAAAACCAACCATCTGAGGCAGACATTACATCGGGGATGACTTACTGTCTATCCTGAGGTGTCAAACTCTTGGTCATATAGCACAGTAACATCAGAGTACAGATGCGACCACGCAGGTCCATCGAAAGGATGCACAACAAATGAACGGACATGCAACAAGTATGAATGTGCATCAATACATACGCAAGTTAGTAGAATGCCAAACGATAATGAAACAACATGCCTCAGCAGGCAATGCAAACATAATGCAGATGCAGCAATGTTAAAATCAAAGGTACTCACAGTGGGTGCGTTATTAAACTTCAGTTAATTTTATTTCTCCACGGGATTTCAACCGGATCCACAAAGTACCCCACTGTGGGTTAAACAACACCACAAGGGACCTGTTAAATCAGTTGTAACAACACATTGTGTCAATAACGTGTTTAATTTCATAAAACTTAATTTTATATTTCTTGCAAAAATTTGGTCCCCATTTCGGATCTATGTCCGAATTCGGATCCCACCCGAATTCGGACCCCCAGTTCGGACCCCATGCAAATTCGAACCTTTGCCCATTTCGGACCAATACAAATTCGAATTATTGTCAAATTCGGACCTTAGTTAAATTCGAACCATTTAACAGATTCGAAACATGATAAGTTCGGACCATATTCTAAATTCGGACCCGTATCCGAATTCGGTCCCCAACCGAATTCGGACCCCCATCCAAATTCCAACACTTAGAAATATTTTGATATATTAATTATCCTGAAATTCGGGCCTCATCCGAATTCGGACCAGATCCGAGTTCATCTCGGATCCGAATTCGGACCCCTTCGAACTTGTGCAGTTTTGAATATTATTTTTCCAGATTTAATCCAAGTCATTTTTATACTTATTTCCTTGCATGAAATAAATTAGACCAACTAAAATACATCTATTTTCAACACTTTTAACACTAATATTAACACATTTATGTACCAAATTACATCATTTTTGACCATTTTTGTTCATTCATCGAACACACACTAAGAACACACACAAAATCCTCAAATCCATACTTTTAGTTCGAATCAGGTGCTGAAATTTAACATGTAGCTTCATATACACTAGATTTAAACAAATCTTTAACTATATAACACATGCATCCATATTTGAATCTCCAAAATCTAATTTTCGGTTCATATAAAAACCGAACCAAATGTTCCCAAATTCGAAATTTAACGAGAAATTTACCTTAATTCGATGATTGCAGATGTTATAATTCCTTCCTAGCAATCTTGTTTCAGATTTTCAGCTTCAAAATCCAAGCTTTGATGATCTTCGAATTTTTAGAGAGAGAGAGAGAGAGAGAGAGAGAGTTCTAGAGAGAGAAGTGCTTGGTGAAAATGAAAGACAAAATTGGTCTTTCATTCCTTTTTATTCACCATTTTCATCTTTTGTCATATTTAACCCCTCAACTTATCCGGTTCCATAAAATACTGATTATATAAATAAAGAATTCCATCTTTATTTATTATCCTTAATAATTTAATAATTATTTCACTTAATAATTTAAATTTCTAAATTACTAAATTTCCATATATTGCAACCAACTTTATAATTTATCCAAAATCAGTACCAACTTAACTTACATAATTCAACTTAAATTACAAATTTAAACTTAATAAACTTCAAATATAATAATTTAAATCCGAGGATGTTACAATTGGAGCATGATCTATCCTATACAATCTCACATGCTCACTCTGTTGATCCGCATATTTTATTAACGACTCCGGGATTGACATAATATTTGCATTTGGAGAATCCGGCACTTCGTGTAAACTCATCATCACATAATCTAGACATCGCTGTGAATTTGCTCTCTTCGGAATATTTTCATTTGCTCGAAGAATTCCTCGGATAAGAATTTGTATGAACCTCTGGAGCGGAACAAACTTTCTTGCTCTATTTGTTGTTTTGGCAAGAACAATTTCCTTTAAGTCCTCCCAGATGCACTGAGCATAATCATAATGCTTGTTGAACGCGATTCCATGAAAAATCCTTAGACAATGAATGCTGCATCTGTCGATGCCTGTGTGCTTAGACGTCATACACCTATTGATAATTCCAAATAGTGTGTACCATTCCCCATTCAAGCCATTCCTATGGAATTTGGAGCTCTTTGGTAGTGGCTTTGAGTAGCCCAAGCAAATCAATAGCTCTTCATCCGACACAAAGTCTTCAAAATCAGCCAACTCTGGGAAGTTAACTATGTCTATACGTCTTGGAAGAAATAGATTGTGACGAAGTCTGGCTAGAGTGATTTTGGTTTTGAATTGATCTATTGTTACTTTGAAATGGTGGTTGCCGTTAGCAGGAACAAATTTGACTGTGTGCCAAAATTGTTGTAGGTATACCTATGGGATAGAAGGTTTATATTGAAGCAGATAACCTAACGGATGGCCCTTGAGGATGTCAACTATGATAGGATGACTGACTTTAATAACCTTGGTATCCAGACGATGGTTATTATCTCTAAAAGGTAGGCAATGTTTAGGTTTAACCAATTGGCTATTTGGAATGATATTTGACTGTGAGGGACGGGCAACAGAAGTAGAGCGAACAGGTGTGGATACTAGAGTATGATTGGATGATGAATGGGAGTCAGATGAATTAGAATTCTGAGACTGCACTGGAGATGCCATTTGAACACCTGAAAACAAATAAAAATCTTGTTAGTCAGACCAGGTACACAAATGACAATCCTTCAAATGTAGAAAACTTGTAACATTTTATCAGAAATTGTAATAAGTTGTGATTTTCTGTTTAAGGCATCGGGATTCCAGACAATAATAGACTATTATTGAGAAGACTCCAGAGTCAATCGTTTAGAGACCAATGTTAGAAAAACACAAATTTATAACAATTTCTTAAAAAAATGTGACATTTTTCTTATAACATTAAAAATTCAACACTTAGGAAAAATCTACAATTAAAACTCGAATGAAACTACAACTTTCTCGAATGACTCTTGGTTAATCTCGGGTGACACATGAAACAACTCGACTTAGTCTATGAATAAACTCGAATAAAACATGAAACAACTCGAATTGTTCTTGATTCAACTCGAATGAGTCTTGTAGTTTCTCGAATGATCAATTTGTCCAACTCGAATGAAATACATGTTAAATTCGAATAAACAAGTATTAAACTCGAATGAAACATGAGAGTATGTGCACAATCTCTATTATGTCTAATACTCAACTCGTATGAAGAAGACACTTTCTCGATAATTACATTGCCCTAACTCGAATAAACTATAATTGTTCTCGGACAATGTATCAATCGAGACTTAAGTTCTGAAAATTTTCTAAGTACAACAAACTTGGTCAACTCGCATGATACACATAATTTTCTCGAATAAACCCTTAGTCAACTCGAGTGTCACAGAGACTTTCTCGATTATCATTTGAATCAACTCGAATGAACTAAGACCTTTCTTGAATATCATTGAAATCAACTCGAATGACTCTTGGACTTTTCTCGAGTATAGCTTTAATCGAGAAACTTTTCTTGAAATTATTTTTCAAGTATACTTCCACTGATTTATCAAAAATCAATTTCATGGACCTTTTTATCGAATAAACACTTGTGTCCCACTCGAAATTCAATTTTAAACACATTTGATTAACTGAACTTTGAACAAAAACAACATTAAAGTTGTGAAAAATTCAAATTTCAGAATCATGAAGAACACGAACTTTCTGAAACTAAAATCGAACTTTCTGTTTGTGTGGTTAGATTTGAACCATGAATTTTCAGATTCATGTTCACATTCATAAACCAAAACTTCCCACACATTTAATTTCAGATTTATGAACAACTAATTCTAAACACCATTAACATACAAATACGTAAAATATACGAACACATATCACAATACTGAAATGAACTCTGTACAAATACAAGAAACAACTCAAAAACTTTTACTCACAATCTGATGAAAAGATATCTTTAGTCTGTTGATGATGTTTGTGGGTTTATGGTTTCTTAAAGGTTAAGAAATGTTTTTGGAGAAGACGATGAATAGCGTGTATCCGAAAAATGAATTTGAAATTGAAATTTCAAATTTATATGTTCTATTTTAAACCGGCCCATATTTTATTTGAAAAAAAAAATTGACCGGCCCAATTTTGAATGTAATTGAAAATTCGGCCCAACTTCAACTCACATTTCTTAACCCAAATATTTAAACCCATACTATCTTTTCAACACACATTGTGACTAAAAAAAATTAACATATTAAAATTTGATTTTCAAAAAAAACTTTAAAATCAGTCTTTAAAGAAAGAAAGAAAAAAATTTGAAAATACACACAAAAAAAATTTAACACACACAAAACAACAACAAACAAAAAAAATATTAAAGTCAATGAAAATATTAAAATGCTCAATTGCTCCCCCTTTAATTTCTGAAAGCTGCTCCCCCTCAAATGTATATCATTTTTCTCAGCTCAGCTCCCCCTACAGAATAACATATAAATTTTATCAGATTTATTCTCAATCAGATAAATTTACTTTCTGCTCCCCCTGCACATGACAATCCAGATCTTGTTAATTTCTAAAGAATATTAACTTTTTACGATTTAAGAATTAAAATCAGATTAAAATCAATAAAAAATGAAAATTATAAAATGAAACTACTGAATTATTTAAATCTTAACGATTCAACATACCTAATTTTTATACCAAAAAATTAAACCGTTTTTCATCTAACGCTTTGGTAAACAAATCAGCTAGTTGATATTCAGTAGGCACAAAATATAATTCTATATTTTCATTTTCTACATGATCTTTTACAAAATGATACCGAATGTCAATGTGTTTTGTTTTTGAATGTTGCACCGGATTTGATGCAATAGCTATTGCGCTCTGAGAATCACAGTAGATTGGTATTTTCTTTGGTGTAAACCCGTAATCGCGCAGTTGGCTCTTCATCCACAACACCTGAGAACAGCAAGAGGATACATCAACGTACTCTGCTTCAGCTGTAGACAATGAGACGCAATGTTGTTTCTTGGATGACCAACATACGGGTTTGTCACCTAAGAACTGTACTGCTCCAGACGTACTTTTTCTGTCCATCTTATCACCTGCGTGATCAGCGTCAGAAAAAGCAGTTACATTAAATGAAGATTCTCTAGGATACCACAAACCAAGATTTGGAGTTCCTTTGAGATATCTTAAAATTCGTTTCGTAGCTGTTAAGTGTGATTCTTTAGGATTTGCCTGATATCTTGCACAGACACATGTAGCAAACATAATATCCGGTCTACTAGCTGTTAAGTACATTAATGACCCAATTATACCTCGATAATGAGTCACATCTATAGGTTTCCCTGAGATGTCCGCATTGAGTTTTGACTTTGAATCCGGAGCCATGGGAGTTTTCATAGGAATACTGTTGACCATGTTAAATTTCTTTAACATGTCTTGTATATATTTTGACTGATTGATAAAAATACCATCAGCTAATTGTTTTACTTGTAATCCTAAGAAAAAATTTATTTCCCCCATCATGCTCATTTCGAATTTTTGGGACATTAGAAATGCGAATTTCTTACAAAATTCTGGATTTGTAGACCCAAATATTATGTCGTCTACATATATTTGTATAACTATGATATCCGGCCACTGACGTTTTATAAACATAGTTGTGTCAACTGCACCTTTTGTAAATCCACATTTCAACAGATATGTTGAAAGTGCATCATACCAAGCACGCGGTGCTTGTTTAAGGCCATACAGTGACTTATCTAAAATATATACATGATCAGGTCTCGAAGGATCAGTAAAACCTTTGTGCTGATATGTATATACTTCATCTGTTAGTTCCCCGTTTAAAAACGCAGTTTTAACCATTATTTGATAAACTGTAAAGTTTTTATGAGCGGCAAAAGCTAAAAACATTCTAATCGCTTCGATTCGTGCAACTGGTGCAAACGTTTCATCGTAGTCAATCCCTTCTTGTTGGCTGTATCCTTTGGCAACGAGACGAGCTTTATTCCAAATGTTTACTCCATGTTCGTCTTTCTTGTTTTTAAAGACCCATTTCGTGCCTATAATGGATAGTCTTTTGGGCGCTCAACAAGTCTCCAGACCTTTAACCGTTCGAACTGGTTCAGTTCTTCTTGCATCGCCACAATCCAATCAACGTCCAGAAGTGTTTCTTTTACATTCTTGGGCTCTATTTTACTTAGAAAATTTGAAAATAAACATTCATTTATGGTTGCCCTTCTGGTTTGGACTGACGCGGATGGATCACCAATAATATTTTCTATTGGGTGATTTCTTGTCCACTTAAAAGTATGTGGAAACGGTTCTATTTGATCTTGATTGGGATTACGATCTAGATAAGGTTGGGGAGTTACTTCAGATGTTGTAGGTGGGACATCTGAGGTAGGAGCTTCTGAATGTTCAGAAGTTATGGGGGTTTCAGAAGAATTTGGAGGTTTAATGGGTTGTACAATCTCAGTAGTCGACTGCACATTTGCTGTTGAGGCTTCTCCAGTTTCTTCTGAAACTTGTTGTTGAGAAAGATCAGAGACTACGACTGAATCTTCAGTAATCCTGTCAGGCACCAAATTTAGAACATTAGTTTTGGGCTTTTCAAAATAGTCTTCATAAAAATTCTCAAACAGTTTATGTAATTCTGAGTGTTCAGCATTTTGTTCAGATGACTCCAACGAAGTCTGCGTTTGAGGTTCGGGTCCTGAACTGGTGTGTTCAGAAGCCATTACCACTCCTTCATCAAATTTGACATTCACGCTCTCGTTGACTGTCTTGGTTCTCTTGTTGTACACTCGGAAGGCAACCGACTCCTTTGAATATCCGATGAATATTCCTTCGTCTGCCTTTTGATTAAACTTTCCAAGATTATCTTTGTCGTTGAGAATGAAGCATCTGCAACCAAATACATGGAAAAATTTAATGTTAGGTATTCGTTTATTAATCAATTCATAAGGAGTCTTTCCGAATCTCTTATTTATAATTGAACGATTTTGTGTGAAACAAGCTGTTGCAACTGCTTCTGCCCATAAGAATAACGGTAAATTTGAATATGCCAGCATCGTCCTAGCTGATTCCACTAGTGTCCGATTTCTTCTTTCAATGACATCGTTTTGTTGTGGAGTTCGAGCAGCTGAAAACTGATGTGTAATTCCTATAGAATTCAAGAATGAGTCAAGCGATTTGTTCTTGAATTCTGTTCCGTTATCTGAGCGAATTGTTTGAATTGTGAGTTGCAATTTCACTTGTATTTTCCAGATGAAGTCTATGATCGTTTCGGTTGCATCTGATTTGGACATTAGGAAGAAAACCCATGTGTATCGTGAATAGTCATCAACTATCACCAATACATATCGTTTCTTATTAATGCTTTGTACTCTCTTTGGTCCACACAAATCCATATGCAGAAATTCCAGTGCTCTCGTGGTTGAGTGTTCTGTTTTGGATTTGTGTGTAGCTCTTGTCATTTTTCCTTTTTCACATGCGGTACACAACTGCTCCTTTTGGAATTTTAGAGTTGGCAGCCCTTTGACTAACCCTCCCTTTGCAAGGTTGGTTAACTCATTGAAGTTCAGATGTGAAAGGCGACGATGCCACAACCATGCTGTTTTAGATGTAGCTTTTGACATTAAGCAGACATCTTTCTTCAGATTAATCGAGGCTAAATCAATGGAGTACAAATTTTTTTTCCTGTTTCCTGCCAATATTTCCTTTCCTTCTCCGGATCTGATGTTGCACCGATTGGCTTTGAAATTGACTTCTAAACCTTTATCACACAACTGTCTAATACTAAACAAATTGTGTCCAAGACCATCAACATAGAAAACCTTTTGGATGGTAATTTTGTGGTATTTGAGACTTCCGTATCCTTTTGATCGGACAAAACTGATCATTTCCAAATCTGACTGTCCCACAGAACTTTTCTACAAAGTCCGTGAGTGTGTCTCGTTGTCCGGTCATATGCTTGGAACATCCGGAGTCAAGATACCAGACATGGTTTACCTATAAGACGAAGTAGCACATGAGGTACCCACCTGTAGTTGGGTACTTTTGTTTTAGGTAATTCATGCAAGGTATTATTTGTTTTCCTAACAGATATGGCTTTTAGCTTATCATTTGATGTTATTTTAGGTACCCACTTTTGAACTGTTCTTTTAGGTATCCACTTTTGTACAATTCGCGGTGGATTTGTTTTTGAAATACTTTTCTGTGGAACCTTTTTCTTTTCATAAAATGGGTCCTTATTCTTCGGTTGCCAGACGAGCTTATTAGATTTAACAATTAAAGGCTTACAAGCACACGAATTCAAAGCAATTAAGTCCGTTCTAGAAAACTTTATACAAGAATTATTAACAAGTTTATTATTACAGACAGAATGTTCAATGTTGCTATTTCTATCTGTAACAATTTTGTCCTTCACGCGCCACTCTTGTTTTATACTCTTGTTTTTCTGTTCTCTTTTCTTCTTTCTCCAAACTTGTTTTCTCGAACCATTCACAATGATATCTGACATAAAAGAAGTATGAGAATTAGTAGATTTAGATACTCGTTTCTTCTGTAAATTTTTCATACCTTTTGAAGATTGGACTTTAAGTGCAATGTAGTCCGCTGATGAAGATGATTCACCTTTTTCAAAGTTAGGAGTATTAACAATAACTTTTGTTTTCTCCTTCTTTTGTTGTAATAATAGTGAATTTTCAGATGATTGTATTGAATCTGTAGAAATTCTTTACAGAATTTTAACAGGTTCTTTATTATCATCTGATTGTTTGTTATGCAAAGGTTTGACAAATTCATCAATTTTACCAAACATTTGCTGTAATGAATTAAAGTCAGAGTGCATATACAGATCAAATTCCTTTTCTGAATTAATAAAATATAGTGAAGTTGTGGATTGTGGATTAGACAATTTTATGTTTTTAGGCTGATTTTGTAACTTTTGTTCCATAGTTCTTAGTTCAGCCTTGAGAGTTCCATTCTCTGTCTCAAAATTTTTAATTTTCAATTCTAGATCAGAATTTATCTTTTCTAAAATTGAATATGGCAGATATAACTTTTGAGATTCAGTAGGTAATTCAGACAAATCCTTTTCAGAATATGTTTGAATATACTCTTCTTTAATATCATGAATATTACTTGATTCATTTATTCTGGTATAATCACCATAATTCTGCATTTTGTCTGATCGTAATCTTTTTATTTCTTCACTAGATTCCACTTCATCAGAGGCTTTCATAAATGCCATTTTTAATCCTAAGTTCATGTATCTGACATCATATAGTGTTGGTGAACTAGATATTGCTTTTGTCAGATACTTTGGATTTTCCCAACCAATTCCAGATTTAGAATTATAAAATTCTGTGTCTTTTGGTTGATTTAAATATATGGTTTGATCTGTTTGCCCTCTTTTGATAAATTCATCTTCCATCTTCTTTATTTTCTCATAAAGTTTAGTTCGTTCTTCAAAAATAACATGATATTTTACAGAAAAATTGGAAGCTTCTAATTCTGCAGTTCTCATTCTTTCTTTTAAGTCAGATATATTCTGATTAAGATTAAGTATTTTGCTCTGTAGTTCTTTTTTCCTTATCTTGTAAATCTGAAACTGCTCGTAAGGCTAATGCTTTATCTTTGGAAAAATCTAAAACTAAGTAATGTTCATTTCGAAGTTTGTTTTCCAAAGAATGAACATTTTTCTTTTCCGCCTTTAAAGATTTTTCAAACTTTTTAAGCATAAAGGCCATATGAGTTAGTTTTTCTTCTAGTACACATGATTCATCAATATCAGATTCAGAATTAGAAAGTACCTCCGGCTTATCTGAATCATCTGATTTATCTGACTCTGAATCTTCATCATTTTCAGCCTCAGTTTTGCCAGTTGCCATCAATGCAACTTTTGTTGTCTCTTCCTCCTCAGATTCTTGCACTACAACAAAATAAACCTAAAGCAACATGAGAAAAGTGTTGTGTTAGACCTTAAAAGTGTTGCTATAGGCCTAATGCGACACTTTATGTAGTGCCACCTTAGCCACCGTCGCCTTAGGTCTAAAGCGACACTTTCACTAGATAATGCAACACTTTTCAAAAGTGTTTGCCATTATTTTATAAATGCAACACTTTTTTATATTCTAAAGCAACACTTTTTAATGTGTTGCCATTATTTTATAAATGCTAACACTTTTTAAATGCAACACTTTTTATACTCTAAAGCAACACTTTTAATTTATTGTTACCAACTTATAGCAACACTTTACTTATCAAATGCAACGCTTATCAAATGTTGTCATTATGTAAATGCAACACCATTATCATCTATTGCAGCACTTTATTATTGTTTTAAATACATAAATGCAATATTTTATAGACAAAAGAAACACATTCATTATTTTTTTTTAATTTAATGCAAATACAATATTTATTTAATTGCTTCGTGATAGTTTTTCTACTTACAATTTAATTTAACAAAAGTAATATCATTTCATAACATATCGACCAAAAAGTATTTCAAGTATATAAACATCTACAACTAAAATAAGGATCATCAAATGTATAAGCAATACAACAAAAAAAATAAATTACAATCTTGGGAATGCATATTCAATTCCTCTTCTTGTAATTTCTTTCATACGAAATCAACGCTTATCATGCACAACTCTCCTTCTGTCGATCACTTTGCATATGTCAAAAGAAAGTGACTAACCTACAACATATGAAAACACGTACAATATACCATATCGTTAGTGTGTTTTCTAAATTATAAATGATAACAAAAACATTATGAAGCAATATTACAGTGTAGTAAAAACAGTATATACCATCGTGATTAATTCTCTTGACCAAGTAACAAACTTTACCTAAAAAACAATAAACCTTTTGGTTCACTCAATAGAGAAAAAAAGACAACTTTTGTTCAAACAAACCCCATCTCCTACCTGCATATGTTGTCATTACTGTTAACGGGGCGAATTGATAGACAAAAAATGAAACACAATACAACTTTCAGACAAATATCATTTAGCTCTAATATATGCTTTTACCTAATATATGCTTTTACGAGACTCAAAACAGTTAACCTAGTATTTGTAGGTAGGGGTGTTCAACGAATTGGTTTGCGGTTTCTTTGGTTTCTCCGAATCGGTTTCCTCGAATTTCAAATTCTTAAAACGATTTCAAAACCAACCCGATTACGAAATTAAAAATTTTAAACCGATTCAGTTTAGAAACTCGAATTCGAACCGAATTCGGTTTAACCCAAACCGAACCAAAAATTTCAATAAACTTTTTTTTCCCAGCAGATTTAAAAAAATGAACAAAAACTTAACCCATTTTTTTGTTCCTTCAAATCCATTTTTTCATTAAATTTGAAGATCAGATGATCTTTTCAATGACATGTTTATGTTTCATTTCTTCAAATCAATCAAATTAATGAAACGTTCATATATCTATAAACATAAACCTCATCCAAAAGGGATTCACTAAAGTACCCATAGACAATAGAAAAATTTGAAGGTAAGTATCATACTAATAACATAAAAAACATGGAGAAAACGAATTTGCAGAATTGGAATATATGAATATTACTGTATTTATTTCCAATAAACCTTATGGGATATCCGATGGCTCGAATAAATTCTTTGATGATCGTAATGTTCCAAAATTCAACTTAAAGAAAATGGAATTCATAGTGGTCACGTTCAAACAGGTATTCAATATCCATTTTGCCTCCAAAAGAATGGGACAGGTTTATGTAAGGTAACTCCTTCCTTCAGCAAGATATTGTGTAAAAGAACTCAACTATATTGATAATAATCGTAAATTTAGCAGGTAACATTTAGTAACAATACCTATTGTTGAAACATTTTTGTTCAATTACCTATATACTGGAGCTGTGAAATCCGTTGATGTAGGGTCTAAAATTACCATTTTGACTAATGGACCGCTGACAACTTTAGCAAACATCAAACTTGCAGATACAAATGCTAGTTCTATCATTTAGGTTGGTGAATTCAAATACTTGTTAAAGTTTGAGAATAAAGTTCATAATAATACTATTCATAGGGAATCTGTATAGATAATAGATTTAATTGCAGGATGTATTTTTGTTAGGCGGACATGTCGACTACAATAACAACAAAGTGGGAGTATGATAGTTTACCTTCTTTTCCTTTTACGACAATCATGCATGCACCCACAATGAGAAATTTAGTGCTTTAATAACCTTCACAAATGCTGCAACATATAACCTTCACAAGCTCATACAACATGTATGTAATCTAAGATGTATAAGAAGTTTATATATTAAATCTGAGATTTATAACAACTTTATATATTAAATCTGAAATTTATAACAATAAATTCATAAAACAAACTCGAGATTTATAACAACATATTCATAAAACAAATTTGAGATTTATAACAACAAATGTACATAAATCACCAAAACACGTCTCCCTCCCACCTACTTGATTTGTGCACCCAACCCAACCCAACTCGTGCTTCATTTAGTCGAATCGACTAAACCATCTTCCGGTCCTGGTGGTTCTAGTTTCAAAATTTTTATGAACATTATAACAAACGACACCTAACATCGGTTGGGAAAGATTTCCAGTTGTTATGTATATTTATCCTTTACGGATGGGTTGTCTAAAACATCGCAAAAATACCTTTTCGGAAGGATCCATGACTCAACTTTCTTATTTGTCAATATGCTAATCATTATAAGATATTGCTGACGATGTTTGTGCTCTACAGATTATCCCAAGTTAGTCATATCTAAGAGTTATATTATATTTTTAATAAATAGTTAAAGGCTTTTATCATTAATTTGTTTATTGATGCATCCCAACAATTCACAATTGAGGTAACATTATCAAATGGTGCAATGTATAGTGCACGCAAAATAATTGAGAAATGCATATCTTTTCAATGTGTTTTCGAACAGATTATATTTTTAACCATCAAAGATTAAATGCCACCGATTTCAACCACCGATTTTAACCATCAAAGATTATATTTCACCAAAACTCTAACGCCAACACAACAATGTACAACATCCAAAAAATTCAGCCACAACCACAGTGTGTTCAACTGTGTGACGTTGAGTTGATGAAATTGAAAAATCAGTAACAAACTAAAAGTAAAACGACTTAAAAACAAACCTGGAAACTAAGTTTAGTAGGCGGCGGTGATGGTTCTGGTTCTGGTTCGGTGGCCAGCGGCGCCGCACCTGCGGCCGTTCCAGGTCAGTGGCGGCAGCGGTGGTTGTGGTAGCCGATAGGAAGAAAGATGTAGGTGAGGTGAGTGTCGAGGGAGTGAGGCTGACCGATGGTGGCGGCAACGGTGCGTGGTGGCGGCGGCGTTAGAGTTTAGGCTGTTGTCGATTGCTTGCGAAAGTGAGAGGGAGACGAGCGAGCCACGGAGGCAGAGTGAGCAAGAAAGCGAGAGGGAGATGGAGGTGATGATGGTGGTGTTGGTGCGGCGGTCGCCGGCCGGAGGTGTAGAAACAGAGATCAGAGGATAGAGAGAAAGAAGAGAGAGAGAGAGAGAGAGGCGTGGAGCAGCAGGAGTCAGCAGGCGCCACTAGGGTTTTGTCAAAGTGTGAAACTTGAAGCGAACGAGTCACGTGAACGTGAATGTGGAAATGTGAAATTGCCAAACTGGTGCTTGAATTTTACAATTCAAGATATATAAATGTAATTATGTATATTGTATAATATAATTTGTATAATGAATATTATTTATTTATTTTTTAATTGAAAATCAAAATTCGGTTTCGGTCGTTTTGGTCTAAAAAAAGAAAAACCGATCGTCAAACCAAAAACCGTATTGTTAAATTCGGTTTGGAACCAAACTAAACTGAAAACTGCTTTCTAAATTCGGTTTGGATTTATTCGAATTCGAATCAGTTTGCTTTTCAGTTTCTTCGAGTCCAAACCAAATACTGCACACCCCTACTTAAAAACATGTCATTTTTTTCATTATAAATGCAACACTTAAAAAAATGTTATATGTTTTTAAAAATGTGTTGCATTTTTTTCATTATAAATGCAACACTCTAAAAATGTGTTGCACTTTTTTCATTATAAATGCAACACTCTGAATATGTGTTGCATTTTTTATTGAAATATGCAACACTTTAAACAAATGTTGCAACTTTTAGTAAAAATTGCAACACTTTAGAAAATTGTTGCATTTTTTTAGTAAAAATGGCAACACTTTAAAAAAGTGTTGCATTAAATCATTATATGCAACACTTATTGTCAATGTGTTGCTTTAGAGTGCACTTAAATATAAAAGCAACATTTTTTAAATGTGTTGCATTAGCTTCGATTTGTAGTAGTGTTGTGTTTATGCATCCTCTTCATCAGTTAAACCAACCCATACTTCATCCTCAGCTAACATGGCTGATTCACTCAGTTTAGACTCATTGAATATCTCTGATTTGAGGCAAATGTGAGCATCTTCATCCAGAATATCTTCATCTTCAGATAACTGTAACCAATGGTCATCCTCCGTCATAAGAGCTTTTCCCGACTCTTTTTCTTTGGCTAAGAGAGCCTTTCTCGTTTAGTAGTCTGAGTTTTTGACTACTGGGGATCTACATTCTCGGGCATAATGACCTGGTTTTCCACAGTTGTAACATTTCTGTTCTGAATCTTTCTTTGCTGACTTGTCTGACTTTTCATATCTGTCAGTCTTTCTTCCACTGCTTTCTCCAGATTTCTCATATTTGTCCTTCTTCTCAATTTTCCTCGAGCCTGTTTTGTAGCGCATCTTATTGTTGGTTGGCTTTCTGTAGAATTTCTTTTGAAATGCTTTTGTTAGCAGTGCCATCTGCTTTTTCATTTCTTCTATCTCTGAATCAGCAGATGAATCGGAGGATTCTGATTCGGAAGATGTACTGCTGACTACGACTCTTTTCTCCTTTTTCTTTTTGTATTTGTACTTTTTCTCTGCCAGTAGAGTCAATGGATCAGCAGTTTCTTTCTCGGCTTTCTTCTTTCCTGATATTTTCCTCAACACAACTTCTTGATAGTTGTTTAGGTTCTCAAATATCATATGAAAATCCATTTCTTCAATATCTTTTGTTTGCTGGATAATCATAGCATATTTTTCCCATTCAGGTTTCAGAACATTTAGGAATTTGACATTTATGTCCAGATTGGATTTTGTCACTCCGTTTCGTTTCATTTCACTTACCAAATTCACAAACCTTAGGTATGTGTTTTCCAGTAGTTCACCTTCACGGGCTCTGAAATTTCCAAACGTCATAAGGCTGTTTCTAGCCCTATTTGTGGCAGCTCTGTCAGATCCCCTCATGATTTTACACACTTCATCCCAAATTGACTTATCAGTTTTTGTGTTTGTGAGGCATGTGTAGATATCATTGGGGATGGATATCAGAAGTAACTTCCTGGCAGTTTTATCCCCTAATTTTCTCTTCTTTTGAGCCTCAGTCAGGTTGGTGACCTCGACTGTCCTTGGTGGAATTGGGGGATTACCAGTTGGTACTCCAGGGATTGTTTCCATGAAAGTGGCTAGTCCTTCGGTTAAGGATTTCAGCATCTCTTCTGATAAATCATGAAAACTAATGAATTCAAGAAACCTCTCCCTCCATTGAACATATTCACCCCTGTATAGAATTAGGGGTTTGGTTTCGGATCCCATTGCCAGAGCGTCTTTAGACATATTGATTGATATAGAGAATGTCGATTACAAAAGCTTGAGAGAATAATTCCAGAATCAGTAACTGCTATTCTTCCGTACAAAAGTGCAAATGTCAGATATATCTCTATTGAAAGTCAAACATACTATTTATATACATATTTGACAACTATTAAAGAAATACAAAACAACCCCTAGACTTTGTTTCCATCAATTAAAATACAATCTAACAAATATATATAAACATTATGTTTACGTAAAATTACAATTTCAAATTATATCAATTAAATATATAAAAATTTAGAATTGAAAAGTTTAAAAAATGTTAAAAAAATTATTGTTGTTCATGACTATTTAAAAAGACAGATAAATAATATATATATATATATATATATATATATATATATATATATATATATATATATATATATATATATATAACAAATAACTGTACTTTTGTTTTATTTTTTTATAAGAATTAACAAAATTGTTTACTTTTAATTTTACACACATTCCATTTAACCAATGATTTATTAAAAGTTATTCACGTAATACGTGAGTTCATAAACTAGTTCTTTAATAAATAAAGTGAATACATAAAAACACGTACATTAATTAAATTAAGAATAAAAATAATTGTTAATAAATAATTATAAATTTAATTTTAAAAATAAATAGGTGTAAATAATAATAATAATAATAATAATAATAATAATAATAATAATAATAATAATAATAATAAGATTTAATAAAGATTTAAAAAATAGTTTGTTAAATTAATATTTCAAATTTAAAACCAAAAATAAAAATTTAAGAAAAGGACCAAAAGTGAAACTAAATTAAATAGTTCATGGACTAAACTTGTAATTAAGAAATAGACAAAATCATCATTTTATAAAGTTCAGATACAGATGGACCGTTTCTATAAGTAAAAAGTGATTGAATTACCACCACTCCACTTTGAAAGTTGAGGGACCATTTTTGTAATTTGACACATACCAGAAGGACCATTTGTATAATTTACTCTTATGATTATATGTTTATTTAGTATATTTCTATTATTATTACGGCTAATCACTAAAAATAGTAACAACTTTATACTTTTTTTTATCGATAATAGTAACATGTTTTAAAAAGTTATCAATAATAACAACAATTTGAACCATTGCTATTATTCATAATAAAAAGAAAAGTTGTTGCTATTATTGATAACTTTTATATCATATTACTATTATCGATGAAAAAAATATAAAGTTGTTGCAATTTTTGGTAATTAGCCCTTATTATTATTATTAATTATACCTGTTTATTTTTTAAAAATAAGGTATATTTATTTATTAAAATTATTTATATTTACATACTTAATTTAGTTAATTTAGGTCTCTTTTATGTATTTGATTTGTTTATTAAAGATTTATTTATTTTATATATCATTTGTTAACCTATTTGTATATTTTTTATTTATAACTTTTATTTAAATATATGATTACCTTAATATATTTTGTTAATTCATTTTCATGCAATTCATACAACATTAAACATAAACATACCAACAATTATCATGAACTCATAATACCGAAAACTTTAATAGATGAGAAGAGAATATTACAATTAGGTTCTTGAACAATCTTGATAAACACTCTTCTCTAATCAGATTTGTATGCTCTCATTCGTAATCCCTTTATCAACAGTACAACTCACATCTATTTATACTCAACTATAACTATTGAGTATTTACAAAACACACCCCTGAACTTTATAAAACTATAAATTGTTTTTAACTCTACTATAAATTGTACCCAACAATCTCCCCCTTAGAGATGAAAACAATTTTCAATTAAAGTTCTATTCAAGTTGATTCTTTTCTTGAATCTTCTTCTTTTCTTTGATCTCTTCTGAGACTTCAAATCTCTGTTCTCTTCTCTTCAGATAATATCTTCTTTATTTGTCTCTCTCTGATCTTCACATCTCTTCTTCTCTGATATTCTCTTTTCTTGATAGCACACTCCACTTGAATCGTGAATAACTTTTGATTCTCTCCCTTTATCAATTGTCTTGATAAGTTGTTGCAATTGTCTTCATTTGTCTTCAAACTACTCAATAGTTGTCTATGAATTTTAGCTTTTCTCCCCCTCATGATGATCATAAAAAATATGAACATTGATATGTGCAAAATGATACATGTTTTTTGTATCATTTTATCTCTAATTTATGTGATTTTAAGACCGAAAGGCATGAAAAAGATACTGATTTCATTAATATGTTTGATCCGCAGGTCAGAAGCCATTAAATCAACATGGGAACAGAAATCAAGGCTAAAATGACGAGATTTTAAGATCCAGCCATCTCCCGTGATCGAAAGCAAAAATTTGGCGAAAAGTGACTCCACACGCCCGCGTAAGACTATCCACGCACCTGAGTTTTGACGAGTTGCTTTGTTTTCATCACGTGGTTATCAAGATTAAATATTTTAACTTGAAGTAATTAATTAATCGATAAATTAAACTAAAATCCAGGCTTAATTGAATTTATAATTGGTTATCAACCGATTTGTTTTTAGTCAGTCAATTCAATCCATCGCCAATTTAGTTTTCTAAATTCCAAGTGGGTGACCCTTTCATAATATAAGAGTTTCATAAAATTTATCATCGTTCTTTACTTGCTTAAGTTAGTTTGATTTCATTTTGCTTTAGTTAGTTTGGTTCGTATAATTTAGTTGTCGTTACTTGCTTGCTTTAGTTGTTTAGTTTAATTCGTGTTTGCTAGAATTAGTTTTTATTTAATTTAAAAAAGCAAAAAAAAAAAAAAATTAGAATAACTTTATTCTTGTGTTACTTAGTTTGAATTAGTTATTAAATTAATTATTTTTATTGTCTTAGTTGTTAATTTCATCAACAAGGTCTAAAATAGCTAAATATTGGTTTAGGTTGTAGTATTGGAGTCTCCGTTCTTTATTCAGTTCCCTGAGTTCAATAAATCCTGGGTGATTCTTAAAGCTATATTGCACACGATTGGTACACTGCCAGTTGTGTAATTTATGCTTTGTGTCCATTTAGACATTAAAACCTGAGGTGTGTTTTGCACGCGTCAAGTTTTTGGCGCCGTTGTCGGGGAACGGTGTGAGCTTTAAGAAACAACTAACACCGGTAGTTTAGTTGATCCTTTTAAGGGGCAATCCCCCTGAAAAGTTAAATTTTCTGTCTTTCGTTTTTCTTTAAAGGGTGTTCGGTGTATGAGTCGTCGTAATCCTAATATCGTCAGCCCATACTGTGAACCTGAGCGAGCATCAATCACACCCTTTAGTTGAGGGACTGTCTAGTTTATCTGATTCTACTGACCATACTGTTCCTCATTCGATGGAGGAAGGTCACATAGACATTTGTGTTCAGTTACCTTCGATTTCTAGTCCTTCACCTTCTTCGCCATCTTCATCTTCTGATTCTCCGTCTTCTTCTGAGTCTTTATCTTTCACAATGGGAGACCGAAGGACAATGCTTGAGCTTAACCAACCGGTCACCGATGACCCGGAAGGTGCAATAGTTAATCCTGGATTCGATGTCGTTAATATTGAGCTAAAGTCGAGTCTAATCGCTTTAGTTCAGAATAATGCACAGTTCTGCGGTCTATCATCTGAGGACCCATATTCCCACCTGAAGAAATTCAGAATAGCATGGGTGGGTATAAATCAAATTAAGTTCCAAGGGAATTAATTCGACTGATGCTCTTTCCTTACTCTCTTTCAGGACGTGCCATGATGTGGTATGAATCCCTTCCTTCGAACTCGATTCGTACTTGGGACGAAATGGAATCCAAATTTCTACTCAAATTCTGTCATCCTTCTCGGACTACTAAGCTTGTGAGTGACATTCTCTCATTTAAGCAGAAACATGACGAGTCTCTATATGATGCATGGGAGAGGTATAAAGAGTCCATCATGAAATGCCCTAATCATAACATGACACTTAATCACCGTGTCAAGGTTTTCTATGAGAATGTTCAGCCCATGTATCACTCACTGATCGACTCAGCCTGTAACGGGTCGGTGTATAAGAGGACTCCTGAAGAGGCTTTTGACATAATCGATGATCTGGTCTTAAGTCAAACTCAGAAACCGAGTGAATACTTTGGTTGGGGAGCAAATGATTCAAAGCAAGTTGAAGCCATCGCTAATCACACCGCTCAGATAGCCATTCTAACTAAGCAATCAAATGGCTAGTCACAAGCTTCATCTTCATACCCTGTGCATGCCATACAACAAGGGTGTGAACATTGTGGTGGAGCTCATTTTGGTTATGAGTGTCAGGATGCATATGCTACTAAGTACCAACAGGAGGAAGTTTACCTTTCTTCTGAAGATTATGAGTACACGGCCGAAGGTTTTCCAAGACCCAACAATAATCTGAATTACTCCTCTCAGAACACCTTTAGACCTCAGGGGTTTTCTAACCCCCCTCGTCCTTGACCTCCAGGGTTCGCTCACCCTCGCCCACAGTTTAACCCTCACGCGGGTTATAATCAGGGCAATTCTGGAGGTTACAATCAAGGTAGTTCGGGAGGGTATAATCAGGGGTATAACCAAGGTTTTCAGCAGGGGCAAGGACAGAGATTCCAACCTCGTGGCCAAGGATTTGTACCAAACCAAAATGTTCAAATTCTTCAAAATCCTCGCCATCAACAACAATATCAGGGGCAGAACCAAAACACTTCTACTCAAGAGAAGCCGAGTTTGGAAGAAATGATGGCAATGTACATGGCCGAGCAGTTTGTAATCAATCGTAATCAGCAATCAACGATGAAGAATCTCGAGAATCATCTTGGCCAGATGGCTAAGACTTTGAATGAGAGGCAGTCAGGAGAGCTTCCTAGTAATACAATTCCGAATCCTAGAGGGGAAGCAAAGATGGTTGTGACAAGAAGTGGAAAGACAACCAAAGGTCCTGAACCGTCTAACCCTCACCTCCTCCTTCTTCACCCTCAGCTGAAAGGGCCAGAGACCACTACAGACCAGGTGCATCTACCAGAATCAGTGAGTCCCGCACAAGTCTCATCTCCGAAAGTCCCTACAGCAAATCCTTACAAACCACGTATCCCATATCCTAATCGGTTGAAGAAAGAGGTGCAAGATAAGCAGTATGGCAAGTTTCTGGGTCTGTTTAAACAGTTACAGATCAACATTCCATTTGTTGATGCAACCACTCAGATGCCTAAGTATGCCAAGTTCCTGAAAGACCTCCTTTCTAACCGTCAGAAGCTTGAGGATTTAGCTACAGTTGAGATGAATGCTGAATGTTCAGCTATCCTCCAGAACAAGCTTCCTGTTAAGCAGGATGATCCGGGTAGTTTCACGATACCTCATCATATAGGGCTTCTCCACGTTACTAATGCTCTTGCTGATCTGGGAACTAGCATTAATCTCATGCCTTCTTCGTTATATGCTCGGTTAAGGTTAGGAGATCCTAAACCTACACGCATGAGTATTCAGCTAGCCAATAGATCAGTTAAGTTCCCACAGGGTATTGCTGAGAATAGGCTGGTGAAAGTGGATAAGTTCGTTTTCCCAGTCGACTTTGTGATCATGGACATGAGCGAAGACTGCATTGTACCGCTCATCTGCGAAGACCTTTCCTAGCTATGTCCCGCACTATCATTGATGTATTTGATTAGAAGCTTACGCTTCGGGTCGGGAATGAGCGAATCAATTTTGATGTTGATAAGGCGATGCAAAAGCCTAATGACACAATCGAGTCCATCTGTTGTGTTAAGTCTTCACACTTCTCTGATAGAGAGCATTATCCAGAAGATAATGAGAAGTTGTTGAAGTCATTGATGTCGGGACATGAGACGTCTACATCACCGGATGTAGACAGATTGTATTTCTGATGATGATCTATCCTCGTATCCGATTTTTTAGAATCTGATTTCGTTGTCCACTCTGATGATCCCGTTGATTTGTGTGCCGTTGATACATTTCCGCCCACTGAGGAGGTTGTGCCTATGGATCGCGAGGAGTTAGTCACATCTAAGTTGTCCATTGAAGATCCTCCGACCCTCAAGCTTAAGGAGTTGCCATCTCATCTTGAGTACGCCTATTTAGAGGGGCAATCTCAGTTTCCTGTTATTACTGCTAAGGATCTTTCTAGTGAAGAGAAGGCACAACTCTTGAATGTTCTGAGAAAGCATAAGCAGGCGATTGCATGAAAGATTACTGACATACGAGGCATTAGCCCTGCTTATTGCACCCATAAGATTCTGATGGAGGAGGACATCAAGCCTGTTATTCAGCCCCAAAGGAGAGTCAACCCGAAGATTCACGATGTTATTAAGAAAGAAGTGCTGAAGCTTCTTGATGCCGGGTTGATATATCTTATTTCTGACTCTCCGTGGGTGAGTCCTGTGCATGTAGTCCCTAAAAAGGGGGGTATGACTGTCATTCAGAATGATAAGAACGAGCTAATTCCTTCAAGGACAGTCACGGGGTGGCGAGTTTGCATTGACTACCGCAAGCTCAATGATGCAACTCGTAAGGATCACTTTCCTTTGCCCTTTATCGATCAGATGCTTAAGCGACTATCTGGAAACGAGTTCTATTGTTTCTTGGATGGTTTCTCAGGATACTTTCAGATCCCGATTAGCCCCCAAGATCAGGACAAGACTACATTCACATGGCCTTATGGGACGTTCGCATATAGGCGCATGCCTTTTGGTTTGTGCAATGCTCCTTCGACATTTCAGCGGTGTATGGTAGCCATCTTCCATGATATGATCGAGAAGTGTGTTGAGGTCTTCATGGATGATTTCTCTGTGTTTGGTAACTCTTTCTCGGACTGCCTGACTAACTTGGAGAAGATGCTAACCCGATGTGAGGAGACCAATCTGTTCCTTAATTGGGAGAAGTGTCATTTCATGGTCCGAGAGGGTATAATGTTAGGACAAAATATCTCGAGTAAGGGAATTGAGGTAGATAGGGCTAAGGTTGAGACTATATCTAAGCTGCCTCCTCCCACGTCTGTTAAGTCGGTCCGTAGCTTTCTAGGGCACGCAGGTTTTTACCGGCGATTCATTAAACACTTCTCACTCATTGCACGCCCTATGACTAAGCTCCTTGAGAAGGATGCAACATTTTTCTTCGATGATGAATGTTTGCAGTCCTTTAACACGTTGAAAGAGAAGCTAAGTACTGCCCCTATCATGGTGGCACCCGATTGGGATTCGTCATTTGAGCTGATGTGTGATGCGAGCGACTTTGCTATTGGGGCAGTGTTACGTCAGCGTTGGAATAAACGGTTCCACGCCATATACTTTGCGAGTAAGACTCTTACAGACCCTCAGCGTAATTACACTACGACAGAGAAAGAGCTTCTTGCTGTGGTTTATGCGTTCGAGAAGTTCCGATCGTACCTGGTTCTCTCGAAAACAGTGGTCTACACTGATCATGCAGCTCTGAGATACTTGTTTCAGAAGCAGGACACAAAACCACGTTTGATTCGATGGATTCTTCTTCTCCAGGAGTTTGATATCGAGATCAAAGACAAGAAAGGGGCTGAGAATCTGGCGGCAGATCATTTGAGCAGATTAAAAAATTCAGACTTGCCTCCTGTAAATGAGTCTGAGTTCAAAGAGAAATTCCCTAATGAGTCCTTATATGCAGTACAGGCAACAAATGACTGTCCATGGTTTGCTGACTATGCAAACTATTTGGCCAGTAACGTGTTGGTTAAAGGGTTAATTCATCAACAAAAGAAGAAGTTTTTACGAGATGTTAAAAATTACTTCTGGGATGACCTGTATCTATTTCGGGTATGTGTCGATCAGATCATTCGTCGGTGTGTGTTTGGCGATGAGGCATTCCAAATCTTATGTGAGTGCCACCTAGGTCCTACAGGTGGTCATCACGGGGCCAATGCCACAACCAAGAAAGTGTTCGATGCCGGTTTCTTCTGGCCTACGATATTTAAAGATGCCCATGACCTGATTAAGAAATGTGATGCATGTTAGCGTCAAGGAAACATCTCAAATCGGAATCAAATGATGCTAGGGTTGTATGTTCCTTCCTTAAGAAGCTTTTCACTCGATTTGGTTCACCAAGAGCGATCATTAGTGATCGAGGTACTCATTTCTGTAATGCTCAGTTCGATAAGATTCTTCAGTGGTATGGTGTCACTCACCGGCTAGCTACAGCTTACCATTCGCAAACCAATGGACAGACTGAGGTTACAAATCGGGGCTTAAAAAGGATTCTTGAGAGGACTGTAGGAGAGCATAGGAAGGGTTGGTCAGATAAGTTAGATGAGGCGCTTTGGGCGTTTCGCACTGCTTATAAGACTCTTATAGGTTCCACCCCTTATAGGATGGTATATGGCAAAGCGTGTCATCTGCCAATGGAATTAGAAGATAAGGCTTATTGGGCACTTAAATGGTCTAACTTTGATTTGTTGTCAACTTCAGTTGAACGAGCTCGACGAGTTGAGAGATCAAGCATATGAGAGTGCCCGGATTTACAAGGAGAAGACCAAGAAGAGGCACGATGCGCAGATTCAGCCTAAGGACTTTAAGGCCGGCGATCAGGTTCTACTTTATAATTCACTCCTACGACTGTTCCCAGGTAAGCTTATCTCTCGTTGGACCGGCCCGTCAACTGTTGTTGAGGTATTCCTATATGGGACAGTTGAATTAGTTGGAGTTGATGGCAACTTTAAGGTAAACGGGCATCGGTTGAAGCTATATCACAATCCAGCTGAATTGAATGTTTGTGAGGCCGATCTTCGGTTGGCCGACTTATCAGCTTAATTATCTGTGGCGAGTCTTGCTTGAGACTCATTCATAACTCAAGCCACTCTTGTATATTGGTGTGATTTCTTTTTGCTATTATTCGTATTTTCTTTAGTGTGTTTAGTTGTGTGAATTTTGCTAATTTATCTAGTGCGCTTCTCATAATGCTTGTTATAGTTCATTGCTTATTTTCATTTCATTTTCATTGAATGTTTCATGATTGAGTCCATAGGTTTCTAGTCAAGTGTGGGGTATTTTATTCTCAGTTTTGACTTTTTATAAGTCAACAGCTTTGAATTTGTTTACTCTTTGTGGTTTCTATATTAGTGGTTTGTGTGTATCGTCTTGAGCGCCTCATTTATGTTTTTCTATAGTTTCAAATCCCATGCTATGCCGAATCTTGAGCTTCGATTATCGCTTTAATTGCATATTTAGAGTTACATCGGTTTGACTCTTAAAGTCAACACATCCATCCCTTAATTCTTTTTAGATGTTTTTTGTGTAGTCTGAAGCTCAAATGCATGAGATGTGATGTTTGGTGTTTTAAGAGGCATGTCTGAGTTGCGTCACTTGAAGTGTTTAGTGGGGTGTGCTATAATAGCCATGGGGTCGTTACTTCATAAACTTGGTTTTAGACCTTAATTTGCCAATGGGAACAATGTCTTTAATTGTTAAATCCACGTGTGATGATTCCTAATGTTCTTGATTTGATGTCTTGTCTGTTCATGATTCCTTTGTCACTCTAATTGCATGGTGATGGTTCCATCGTTTGACTCTATAAGTCAGCTTGATAAATTCCTAGTTCTGTTCTTACGTTCTCTTTCACTCATTCCAATCTGAATAAGTCCAGAGATTTCAAGCATGTGAGTGTGGGGTAGATGTTTGATGCATTGTTGAGGTAATTGCATACTCGTTAGTTGAGTTTATGGGGTCTAATGTGAGCTAATTGTTATATGTATTTATTTACTGATCTACACTTGATAAATGGTGGCTGTTACTGGTAATTATTTATGCTGGATTGACCCTCCCACGCACCCGCGCAGGGGTATTCACGCACCCGCGTGAAACCATAATCTCACCTTCCCTCCTGAATACACCACGCACCAACGTTCATTAACCTACACACCCGCGTAAAACCCTACACCCACGCACGTCCAATTTGATGCCACGCACCAGTGACTGTTCTCCCACGTAGCCGTGTAATTCCTGAATGAATCCCTCACCTACGCAGGGGGTACCAATTCCACGCAGGGGCGTACCCCTGACCTAGGGCACGCAGGGGCGTGACTTAAGCCACGCAGGGGCGTGCTCCGATTCCTATCCAGGCGCCATTTTCATACACGCTCCTTCTCTTCACCCACGCAGACTTCGAGCAACTCTTCTCTCAGCCTCCATTTTCAGTCGAGTTCAGCAATTTGTTCTCGGTTTTTACTTCAATTTCTCCACTCCAGGTATGATTCTCCCCTATTTCATCTCCATTTTCGAGCTTTGGCGAAATCTAGGGTTCATATTTGGGGGTTTTTTGTGACACACTCTCATAGACTCCAGCGTCCACAGAGGTTCATTTATTTGCTGGATTTTATGCTTATCTCTTTGTCTTTTGTTAAGTGTAATCGGGTTTCAATAAGATTTAGGGTTGTTTTGCATTTCCTCTTGGGGCTGTCATGAAACTCATTCACACGCACACATTGTCACGATCTTCAAGTTGAAATTCTGCTCTAACCCTGGTTTTCTATTGATTTTTAAGTTAAGTTTTTGTACAAACTTTGTCGG
>JAANYP010004056.1:0-40789 GCA_020465985.1 Centrapalus pauciflorus
TCCACAACTGGTGGATGTCAATACTTAGGAGCAGACTGGTCTCTTGGCAATGCAAAAAGCAAACAACTGTCTCCACATCATCCACTGAAGCAGAATACGTAGCAGCTGCAAGCTGCTGCTCCCAGGTAATGTGGATTCAAAATCAGCTAAGAGACTATGGTATGAATTTCTTATCCACTCCTATTTATATTGACAATTCAAGTGCAATTAGCATTGTGCAAAACCCAGTGAAATTCCCAAAAACCAAGCATATAGAAATCAGGTTTCACTTCATCAGAGATTGTGATGAAAAGAAGTTAATCCAAGTTACCAAAATACATACAGATGATCAGCTAGCTGATCTATTTACAAAACCTTTTGATATAGGAAGGTTCACTTTCCTAGTATCAAATATTGGTATGGTAAACATGGATTAATTGGCTTTCATTATTATCTACTCAGTATGCTAATTTAAGGGGGAGACACTGTTCCATTGAAAAGTTGCACAATTTTACACTAACAGCATGAGTATTTTCTCATGCTGCTAGTTCATTTTCTCGGACTGCTAGTTATTTTCACTTGATCTGTCAAAGTGTGCAGGGTATTTGGGTAATTTCTCAAATGTGTGCGCGGGACCCAACCTTTTCGAAACCTTTAAAGGTCCCAGTTTCGTTCAGTTGTAACTACCAGTTACATATTCTTCTTCCACGGCCTTCTTGCTTTCTCTCTGAACGAATCACACATTCTTCTTTCAAACCCTAAAACCATCGTTTGTTCATCCATGGAGTTCGTAAAAGAACACAACTGCCTCCCATACACTCTGAAACATGCTGAACTCCAACCGTTCCATACAATGATGGATTTCCTCAGGCACTCCCATATTCATCATGCACTATCCATAAACCCTACTATATACATCTCCCATATAGAACAGTTTTGGAACCACGCATCTGTTCAAACCATCAATGGAGTGCCTACCCTCCTTTCCAAGATTGATGGAACTGATATCCATATCACTGAGGAATCCATCCGACATCACTTGCATCTTGAAGATGCCACAGGTATAACCGACCTAACCCTTGATGCTTTACATACAGGTCTTTTCAATATCGGTTATAGGGGTTCTGCTGATTCTTTTACTTTCTTAAAAGCCCATTTTTCTCCTAAATGGAAATTTCTTGTACATATACTTCAGCAGTGCATTAGCCCCAAAAGAACTGGTTGGTCTGAATTTTCATCTAACATTGCCACTGCCTTAGTGTGCTTTTCAACAGGCCAACGATTCAATTTTTCCAACATGATTTTTCAGGGGATGTTAAGGCATCATTCCCTAAAGAGTGGGAAATTTTTGATGTATCCTAGATTTTTAGCATAAATCATTGCACACACCTGCACATCTTCTCATTTACATAAACGGATACATGTTTCCCACAGGCACTCACTACCCTCTATAAAGAGACTTTTAAAACATAGTGCCAATTTTTTGAGTGTTGATGTTCCATTGCCTTCTGCAATGATGAACATCATTCCACAACACAGAGGAGAGGGTCCTGAGCAGGCTCAGCCAATCATTACTGCTACACCCCCAGGACCCCAACCCCCTCCTCATGATACACAAACTCCCTCTGATCCTTTTGTACAGCCAACACGCCCACTCAGATACTTATACAAAAGAAAAAGGGGACCAGGAGCTCCTTCCTCCTCCTCCCATCAGCAAGAGCCATATTTCCCTGTGCAGGAGGATACTCCTGCACAGCATATCCAAAGGGAACCCATTGAGGAAACTCCTATCCTCTCTCAGGAGGTGAACATCTCTTCAGAGATGGTTCATATGGATTCTGTGGCTGGCACTACTGATGTCTCTGCACAAGAGGCACAGGACAGTGCCAACATAGCTAAGACCACGCCCATGGCAACAGCAAGTGTGCAAACACAAGCTGGAAGTCCCCAGAACCAAGAAAATAGGGGCCCAGAAGTTTCTACCTCTGGTCTTAATGTCAGTGATAGATCACAAACACCTCAGGTGTTCTCTGATCTTGAGGCTAGTCTGCAACAAATGCTCTTAACGGATCCCAGGCTCAAACCTGTTGTAGCTACGTTGGACCATCAAATGTCCATCATTGCTGCACAGGGGGCTCAAATTTTTGCTCTCAGGCAGGCAGAGGCTGCTCAAAATAAGCGTATGGATTATCTACACAGAGGCTTCACTCTCTGTGGAAATAAAATTGTGAAATTAGAGCAGATGATTCAAACCTAAGGGGCAAAGGTTGTTGGTCCTTCTGACCAAACCAATGCTTCCAAAAAGGGGGAGAATCAGGAGGTTCCCAAATCAGTCCAAGCCAACAACAGTCCAAGCAGCACCAACAGTTCCAGTTTCTAGGCTAGCAGTCCCAACAGCTTCTCAAGCTGTTAGCCTAGAAACTCAAGCTGCTCCTTCAAAAGCCACTGGAGTTGTAATCAGGGAAGGTATTCAAGCTCCATCAAGCACAGTCCAAGCTACAATATCTGCTACAAAAGACAAGGGCAAGGGCATTCTCATTGAGTCTCCAAAGCATAAATTTTCTTCAAAAGAAGCCCAAATTGCATTTGATGCTGAAGTTGCCAGAAAATTAGCAGAAGAACAAGACAAAGAATTAGAGCAGCAAGCCCAAACCCCAATGGATGATGATGAGACTTTAGGTAATTACTTAAAGGGGTTTGTGGTCAAGCAAGGAGCAAGGAAGAGAAAGATGCCAACAGGGCATTCCAAGGCTGAGCATAGAAGATTTCTTATCAATTTTGCCTTTGCAGCAGGTATTCCAAAGAAAATGGCTCAGTCCATGTCTACTGAAAGGCTGCAGGAGATTCATGATAAGGAGATGGACAAAAGACAGAGAACACAAGTCTCTCCAGAAGCTCAACCATCCCAAGAAGTCCAACCATCAACCCAATCAGTCCAAGCTGAAGCTGGTGCCAGTGCACCTGCTCCCTCTGATCAAGCAGTTCTCTCTATTCCTTCATCGGTTAAAAGGGTGCTCTTTGAGCAACAACTACAAAAGGCTATGGAGATAGAGAAGCTGATTGATCAGCATGATTTTACAAAGCCTCAAATCAACTACTGGTTTGCTAAGTCACTGGATGACCGTGACTTGAGAATAAAGTTTGTAATCAGAAGAGAGTCTGGACCTGAAGAGGAGTATGACACTTTTTGGCAGATAGTACAGAAGCTGACCAGAGATGAATTGATAAAGATGTACAATATAGGGTCAGTTACACAAGTGAGGTCTGCTCTTCCCCAAGTCAAGCAAATCATCAAAGATCTAAGTACAGTGGTTGACCCTGAGTTTGCAAGACAAGAGATAGAAGATGCTGAAAAGAAAGGGAAAAAGATCAAGCAGATTGATCTGTTTGTCAAGTCAAAGACATTCAAAATCAAATTCACAGATGGATCTGGTATCTTCTTCAATCTTGATTTTTACAATTTTTCAAAAGATATGCTGCTGCAAATTAAGTCAGCTAGAATATCTTGTGATAAAGAAGAGATGAAGAAAGAATTTTTGAAGGCTATAGATCATAAACTTGCACAGTTGTGAGTTTTTGTAAGCCTTGGTTTGTAAATAACAGTTTACTTATTTATTTCCAATTCTTGTATAGAACTTAAAGTCTTGTGTAAAGAATTTAAGTTAGGGGGAGATTGTTGGGAAATAGTTTAAGTACATTCAAGCTGTTAGTTTAGACTTCTCAGACTGTTAGTAGATTTTACTTGTAAATCCAAAGTTCATGCTGCTAGTTGAAGAAACTCGAGATGCCAGTGTAAAAGTTCAAGCTGCCAGAGCAAAACTACTCAAGCTGCTCAGTTCATGCTGTCAAGAGATTCAAGCTGCTCAACAGTTTCAGAAACAGAAAGTGCTGATTTTCAGGAAACGATATCTACATGAAGATTCCAGCATATCTACTATCAAAGAAGTCATAGTTCGTCAAGGAAACATATCAAGAAGCAATATAAATACAGAGAATAGGTCGTCCTATTGTATAAGGAGTTTCTGCATATTTTGAGTCTGTAATTGCTTTATTGATTAAGTTTTCATAAGCCTCTAAGGTTGTAAAACCCTAAGAACAGTTTGTGTTCTTCGTCTAATCAAACAGATTAGAGGTGATTGTAATTGATGAATTCAGCAATACAAACAGTCTTGATTAATTCCTGTGTGTTTTGTTTATTATTGATTCTGAAAGTTTTTGTCAAAATAATTAAGTGTTATTCCGCAAACTTCTTGATTAAACTTTGATTCAAAGCAAGATTATTGATTTATACTCTGATAAATTCAAATCAGTTAGTCTTGGTAATTCATATTTTAGATCCTGACAGCAAAACTCTAGCTAAGATGGAAGAAAGGAGATATGAATATATGCAAGCCATAGAAGATCTTGAAAAACAGATCAATGACTATAAGGATAATGAGATTCAAATGGGACATGATAGAACATATCATGATTGGGAGAAAAAGGAGCTAAATAAGAAAATAGAATCTCTGAATAAAAAGGTAGAAGAGACTGAACAAAAGGTGTTAGAGGCTAATAAGAAACTAGAATCTGTCAATATACATCTAGGTAACTTTAAATTGGCTAATCAAAAGCTAGAACACCTAATGGAAGTCCAATTCAAAGATAGGGTAAAATCTCAGGTTAATCGCAAAGAAGGCATAGGATACAGAGCTACTCCACCTCCATACAACAATAAGTATATTCATCCAATGAGTGAAGTTGTTGATAGACTTGTCAATGAACCATTAGATAAGTCTATGACTATGGTAGATCCTATCCTTGATACCAGCCCTGAATCTAAAGAAGATCAGATTCAAAATGCAAAGTGTGAGTGCACAACAGTTGAGAAGGCACATAAAACAATGAGTGCACCCATAGAGATCCAAGCCCCCAATAAGAAAGGAAAAGAGAATATGAGTGTCTGCAATGCTGCTCCACAAGTTTCTGTACATTCTAACTGTAACATTGCATCTTCTTCAAAGAATAATAAAAGGGGTAAAAATGTTCCTGTCTGCACTTGCCAAAAGCATGGTGTTCAAAAGTTTCCCAAACAACAGCAGGTAAGGGGAAATCAGAGGAACAAGAACCAGAAATTGTCAGAGAAATCTGGTTCTCAAATTCAAATAGTCAAAAGGTGTTTTCACTGTGGCAGGAAGAATCATTTGGCCAAGGATTGTTTTTATAAACCAGATGTTGCAAAACAGACTATGAATCATAAGAAATCAAATCCTACTCATGTACAAGATTCAAAGGTCAAACCTTCTGCTATAACAGTTCCAAAGAAAACAGTTGATCACAGGCTTTCAAAAGTTAACAAAAAACAGTCCACACACCAAAAACAAGTTTTGGCAAAGCCTAAATTAAGCTTTAAACAGATATGGTGTGTCAAGGACAAATCTTCAGATCAAACTGCTGATACAAAAACTCAGACTGCTAAGCCAAATTTTGAAGCTGTTAGTGCAAACTCTGAAGCTGTTAGCACTACAACCACAGATCAGACTGCTAAGCATCAACCTGGAACTGTTAATGAATCATCTGAGACTGTTGAAAGAAAAGATGCTCAAAATACCTGGATACCTCATATAATCACTAAAGACTCCCCTAAGACCCCATCAGTGGATCTTACTAAATATACAAAGTCAAAAACAGTATTTAGTTATGTCAATGCACAAGGCCAACCCAAAACCAATTTGGTTTGGGTTTACTCCACTACTCACTAAGCTTTTATTTGTGCAGGGCAACCACAGGTCACCTCATAAAACAAGATGGCATTTGGACAGTGGATGCTCTAGGCACATGACAGGCAATTCTGAATGCTTGTCAAATTTCAAAGGCTTTGATGGAGGTTTTGTTGCATTTGGAGGCAACTCAAAAGGAGGTAAGGTTACAGGTAAAGGTACTGTTAATGCAGACACCATGACTTTCAATGATGTTTTGTATGTTGAACAGCTTAAGTATAATTTATTAAGTGTCTCTCAAATCTGTGACAAACAAAACATTGTTTTGTTTACAGATTCTGAGTGCATTGTCCTTTCAAAAGATTTCAAAATTCCTGAAAATCTTGTTTTACTGAGAACACCAAGAAAGGACAATGTCTACTGTTTAGACACAGAACTTTTATCCAAATCACATACTTTAAGCTGTTTGATATCCAAAGATCATCAAATGAGTCTGCTCTTTGGCATAGAAGGATGTGTCACATGAACTTCAAGTCAATGAATGTTTTGGTCAAAAAGAATCTGGTAAGAGGTTTACCACAAAAGGAGTTCATATGTGATGATCATTGTGTAGCATGTCTTAAAGGCAAGCAACACAAAACTTCTCATAAGGCCAAAGAAGTCAATTCAATCTCCTCTGCTCTTCAGCTGATTCATATGGATCTATTTGGTCCAACATCTGTTTTGAGTTTGAATAAAAGGGCTTACTGTTTAGTCATTGTTGATGATTTCACCAGATTTACTTGGGTTTACTTTCTTAGGACCAAAGATGAAACTGCTGAGCTAGTTAAGTCTTTTATCCTTAAGATAGAAAACCAATCCAACTCAAAAGTTAAAGTGATAAGATCAGACAATGGAACTGAATTTAAAAATCACATTCTAAACAGTTTCTGTGAGTCCAAAGGTATTGCTAGACAATATAGTGCACCAAGAACACCACAGCAAAATGGTGTAGCTGAAAGAAAGAATAGAACATTAATTGAGGCTTCTAGAACAATGTTAGCTGATTCTAAACTACCAATGACTTTCTGGGCAGAAGCTGTCAATACAGCCTGTTATGTTCTGAATAGGGTTCAGGTTGTTCAATCTCAAGGAAAAACTCCCTATGAGTTATTCCACAATAGAAGTCCCCTAATAGCTTTCTTCAAGTCTTTTGGATGTCCATGTACTATTCTTCATACTAAGACTCACTTAGGGAAGTTTGAAAGTAAGGTTGAAGAAGGATTGAAGAAAGTGTATCTAAAACCATTGAAGAAAGTGCCAATGTTGAATTTAATGAAAATACTGCTAATGTCAAAGGCACTGGTCCTGATTGGTTGTTTGATTTAGATTCTCTAACAAATTCTCTGAGCTTTGTTGAGTATACTACAGAAGCTGATGCATACAGTCTTGAAGCTGCCAACACAAATTCTCATGCTGCCAATACAAATTCTCAAGCTGGTGGCACAAAGTTTCAAACTGCTGCAGATTCAACAAATTGGGATGATTACACCACTATCCCACTTTTGTCTTGTGATCCTCCAGGGGTTCTAGATGCTCAACAAGATACAAATCAATACACAGAAGTGACACTTCCAAGTCCTGAAAGAACAGCTTCACTCCAAAGGGAACCAGTCCCAGATTCAAGTCAAGCTGTTACTGAAACTGAACCATTCACTGATCCTGATAGAGATGATACAAATCTTGGATCCTCTTTTCAGACAGAAAGAGAGCCTACCCTCAGAGTTCACAAGTACCATCCTCTCAATCAAATACTGGGTGATCCAAGTACTCCTGTACAAACAAGGAAGATGGTTCACAATGAGATTGCTGCTGCTGAACAAGCAGTTCCTGAATTCAGTCTAGCTGCTTTTGACCATGTCTGTTTCATGTCTCAACTGGAACCTAAAAAGGCATCAGAAGCATTGAAAGATTCATCCTGGACTGAAGCAATGCAAGAAGAGCTTCTACAGTTCAAGATTCAGAATGTATGGACTCTGGTGGATCTTCCTAAAGGTAAGAGAGCAATTGGTACAAGATGGGTGTTCAGAAACAAGAAAGATGAGAGAGGAATAGTCATCAAGAATAAAGCAAGGCTAGTAGCTCAATGGTACACTCAAGAAGAAGGCATAGACTATGATGATGTATTTGCTCCAGTAGCAAGAATTGAAGCCATCAGACTATTTTTGGCCTATGCAAGATTCAAAGGTTTTAAAGTATATCAAATGGATGTGAAGTCTGCCTTTTTATATGGGACAATTGAAGAAGAGGTCTATGTGTGTCAACCTCCTGGTTTTGAAGACTACAAGTATCCAGACAGGGTCTACGAGCTAGACAAGGCTCTCTATGGTCTCCATCAAGCCCCCAGAGCATGGTATGACACTCTGTCATCATACCTTCTACAGAATGGGTTCAAGAGAGGCACTCTGGACAAAACACTTTTCACTAAGTCTATCAAAGCTGAGATTCTGCTTGTCCAAATCTATGTTGATGACATCATCTTTGGCTCAACAATTGACTGTCTGTGCAAAGAGTTTGAAGCTTTAATGCACAAGAAGTTTCAAATGAGTTCAATGGGAGAACTCACTTTCTTTCTGGGATTGCAAGTCAAGTAGAAGCCCACTGGACTTTTCATAAGTCAATCAAAGTATGTGAAAGACATACTAGAAAAGTTTGGGTATCAAGACACAAAGGTTGCAAGCACTCCAATGGATCCTCATAAACAGCTCCATACAGACAAAGATGGCATAGATGTGGACATTCATCTATACAGATCCCTTATAGGATCTCTCATGTATCTAACATCTTCAAGACCTGATATTATGTTTGCTGTCTGTGTGTGTGCTAGATTTCAATGCTCTCCAAAGGATTCTCACTTGGTTGCTGTTAAAAGAATCTTTAGATATCTTAAAGGCCAACCACATTTAGGCCTATGGTATCCTAAAGACTCTCCTTTTGAACTAACTGCTTATTCTGACAGTGACTATGGTGGTTGCAACATTGACAGGAAATCCACAACTGGTGGATGTCAATACTTAGGAGCAAGACTGGTCTCTTGGAAATGCAAAAAGCAGACAACTGTGTCCACATCCTCTACTGAAGCAGAATATGTAGCAGCTGCAAGCTGCTGCTCACAGGTAATGTGGATTCAAAATCAACTGAGAGACTATGGTATGAATTTCTTATCCACTCCTATTTACATTGACAACTCAAGTGCAATAAGCATTGTGCAAAACCCAGTGAAATTCCCAAAAACCAAGCATATAGAAATCAGATTTCATTTCATAAGGGATTGTAATGAGAAGAAATTAATCCAAGTTACCAAAATACATACTGATGATCAGTTAGCTGATCTATTTACAAAACCTTTTGATGTAGGAAGATTCACTTTCCTGGTATCAAATATTGGTATGGTAAACATGGATTAATTTGTTTTCATTATTATTTACTTCGTATGCTTATTTAAGGGGGAGTCACTGTTTCATTAAAAAGATGCATAATTTTCAACTAACAGCTTGAGTATTCTCTCAAGCTGCTAGTTCATTTTCTCGGACTGTTAGTTATTCACTTGATCTGTCAAAGTGTGCAAGGCATTTAGGTAATTTTTAAATGTGTGTACGCGGGACCCAACCTTTTTCAAAACCTTTAAAAGGTCCCAGTTTCGTTCAGTTGTAACTACCAGTTACAAAGTTTTCTTCCACGGCCTTCCTTTTCTTCTCTGAACGATTCACACAATCTTCTTTGCAACCCTAAAATCTCCGATCAATCTTCAATGGAGTTTGTCAAAGAACACAACTGCCTTCCATACTCTCTCAAACACTCTGAACTTCAGCCATTCCATGATATGATGGATTTTCTAAGGCACTCCCATATCCACCATGCCCTCAATATAAATCCCACCATATACATATCGCATATAGAACAGTTCTGGAACCGTGCCTCTGTCCAAACCATCAATGGAATTCCTTCTATACTATCCAAGATTGATGACACTCCCATCACCATTACTGAGGAATCCATTAGACGACATTTGCATCTTCAAGATGCCACAGGTATAACAGACCTAACTCTTGATGCTTTACATACTGGTCTTTATAATATAGGTTATAGGGGTCCTGCTGATTCATTTACTTTCTTGAAAGCCCATTTTTCTCCTAAATGGAAATATCTTGTACATATTATTCAGCAGTGCATGAGCCCCAAAAGAACTGGTTGGTCAGAATTTTCCTCTAACATTGCCACTGCCTTAGTGTGCTTTTCAACAGGCCAACGATTCAATTTTTCAAACACGCTTTTTCAGGGGATGTTAAGGTATCATTCCCTAAAGAACGGGAAATTTTTAATGTATCCCAGATTTTTGGCAGAAATCATTGCACACACCTGCACTACTTCTCATTTACATAAGAGGATACATATTTCCCTTAGGCACTCACTATCTTCTATAAAAAGGCTTTTAAAACAAAGTGCCAATTTTTTGAGTGTAGATGTTCCATTGCCTTCTGCAATGATGAACATCATCCCAAGAAACAGAGGAGAGGGTCCTGAGCAGGCTCAGCCTATCATCACTGCTACACCCCCAGGACCCCAATCCCCTCCTCATGATACACAAATTCCTTCTGTTCCTTTTCATCAGCCAACAGTCACACTAAAATTTCTATATAAAAGGATAAGAGGACCAGGAGCTCCTTCCTCCTCAGCCCTCAGACAAGAGCCATATATCCCTGTGCAGGAGGACACTTCTGCACAGAATATCCAAAGGGAACCAATTGAGGACACTCCCATCCTCACTCAGGAGGTGAACATCTCTTCAGAGACTGTTCATATGGGTTCTGTGGCTGGCACTACTGCTGTCTCTGCACAAGAGGCACAGGACAGTGCCAACATCACTAAGACCACGCCCATGGCAACAGCAAGTGTGCAAACACAAGCTGGAAGTCCCCAGAACCAAGAACAGAGGGGCCCAGAGGTTTCTACTTCTGGTATTCATGCCAGTGATAGATCACAAGCACCACAGGTGTTTACTGATCTTGAGGCTAGTCTGCAACTAATGCTTTTGACGGATCCCAAGATGAAACCTGTTGTAGCTATGCTAGAATATCAACAGTCCATCATTGCTGCACAGGGTGCACAAATTATGGCCCTAAGGCAATCAGAAGTGGCTCAAAATCAGAGAATGGATTATCTCCATAAGGGGTTTACCCTTTGTGGAAATAAGATCATTCAATTAGAGCGTTTGATTCAAACCCAAGGGGCAAAGGTTGTAGGTCCTCCTGACCAAACCAATGCTTCCAAAAAGGGGGAGAATCAGGAGGTTCCTGAATCAGTCCAAGCAGCTCCAACAACATCAATCCAAGCAGCCTCAACAGTTCCACCTTCTAGGCTAACAGTCCCAACAGCTTCTCAAGCTGCTAGCCTAGAAACTCAAGCTGCTGCCTCCTCAAAAGCAACTGGAGTGGTTATAAGGGAAAGTGCTCAAGCTCCATCCAGTACAGTCCAAGCTACAACCTCTGCTGCAAAAGACAAGGGCAAGGTCATTCTCATTGAGTCTCCAAATCACAAATTTTCTTCCAAAGAAGCTCAGATTGCCTTTGATGCTGAAGTTGCCAAAAGGTTAGCAGAAGAACAAGATAAAGAGTTAGACCAGCAAACCCAGCCCTCAATGGACGATGATGCAACATTAGGTGATTACCTGAGAGGGTTTGTGGTCAAGCAAGGAGAAAAGAAGAGGAAGATGCCAACAGGGCATTCTAAGGCTGAGCACAGAAGATTCCTAATCAATTTTGCCTATGCAACAGGTATTCCAAAGAAAATGGCTCAGTCCATGACTACTGAACGGCTGCAAGATATTCATGACAAAGAGATGGACAAAAGGAAGAAATCCAAAGTCTCCCAAGAAGTCCAAAGACCCCAAGAACCAGTTCAAACTGGTACAAGTAATGTTCAAACTGCTGCCAGTGCCCATGCTCCTTCTGATCAAGCTGTTACTTCCATTCCTGCATCTGATTCATCATCACAAGCAAAGCTGCATCAAGTTAAAAGGGTATTGTTTGAGCAGCAACTTGCTAGTCTCTCTAACATCTGGTCAATGAAGGGAAGAGGAAAGTGGTCCTTTCGGGTAGCATCATTAAGTTTCCGATAATCTATGCATACCCTCCATCCAGTGACCACGCGAGTAGGGACGAGTTCGTCTTTCTCGTTTCGAACAACAGTGGTGCCTCCCTTTTTAGGAACCACCTGAACAGGGCTGACCCATGGGCTGTCAGAAATAGGGTATATAATCCCAGCATCGAGGAGTTTGATGACCTCCTTTTTGACCACTTCGGTCATATTAGGGTTCAGCCGCCTCTGTCTCTGCACACATGACTTATAGTTATCTTCCATGAGAATCTTGTGCGTGCAGTAGGAAGGAACGATCCCTGGAATGTCAGCAGTCTTCCAGGCGATTGCCCGCTTATGGGCTTTGAGAAGATGAATCAATCTGTCTTTCTCATCAGGGGAGAGAGCAGATGAAATGATGACAGGGAGAGAAGATTCTCCCTGTAAGAACGCATACTCAAGATGATCGGGAAGAGGTTTAAGCTCAAGAGTAGGTGGCTCTTCAAGAGATGTCTTAATACGGATCTTCTCGTTAACTGCGAGTGGTTCGACTTCTCCATCGGTCTCTTGGGCGTCAACAGCGTCTGCACATAGGAGATCTTCGAGATTTCGCATTACCACATCAGGATCAATCGTGCACGCCTCATTACTCATCAAGGTCAGAAGCTGATCCAGCTCAGAATCCAGGCAATCATCTATAACATCAATAGAAAAACACGAATCATCTGCCGTGTGTGCGTGTGTCATTGCCTTGTCTATGGAGAATGTGACTCTGTCATCAGCAATGCCTAGATTGAGTTGTCTTTTAGATACATGAACTATAGCGTCAGCAGTGTTAAGGAATGGTCGTCCTAGAATGAGTGGAATTTGGCTGTCTTCTTTTATTTCTAGGATGACAAAATCAGCAGGAAAGACAAACCTATGTACCTTAACTGGGACATTCTCCGCTATGCCTAAAGGATATTTAAAGCTACGGTCTGCAAGCTGAAGGCACATTCTGGTCTGCTTAAGTTCGCCTAGGTCTAGCTTAGAGTATAAGGTGAGTGGCATGAGATTAATGCTAGCACCTAGATCAGCTAATGCATTACATACAGTATCAGAACCAAGAAAGCAAGGGATAATGAAACTCCCTGGATCTCCAAGCTTAGGAGGCATGTCCTTCGTCTGTAGAATGGCTGAACACTGCTCACCGAGTGGCAATGTGGTCGCGTCCTCCAACTTCTTCCTATTCGACACTAGATCCTTCAGAAACTTCCCATAGTTAGGCATACCTGCAATGACATCAACAAGAGGCACGTTAATCCTAATTTGCTTCAATAAGTCAACAAACTTACCATACTGCTCTTTCATGCGCTCTTTCCGTAGACGATTAGGATAAGGGATTTTTGGCTGGTAATCCCTCAGAGGCGCTGGCTTTGGCTTTGATGACTTAGCGACCGGTGGTGGCGTCTCCTTCTCCACTGAATCAGCTGTAGGTGTTTCCGTTTGGCTAGGTCTCTCCGTGTTATCCTCGTCATCTGAAGTCCAATCCTGCACAATAACAGAGTTGTCAGAATGTGATGTATCCATAACTCCGACTACCTTACCTGAGCGAGTGGTAATCGCCTTAACATGCTCATTGTGATTCTGATTCACGTTGGGGTTCTTTTGGGTATTGCTTGGTAGTGACCCACTTTGACGTCCTGATACGACCTCAGCTAATCTACCTAAGTCGCGCTCAATATACTGGATCGATGCTTGCTGATTCCTTTGAACTTGCTCGTTATTCACTTGATTCTGTTGCACAGTCAGCATAAAACTCTTCAATATATCTTCTATGTTGCTGCTTGTTCCAGCTGCTGGCTGAGTGATCTGTACCGGAGGCTGAGTCGATTCGCTCTTTAACCTCTTCATCCATACCCCTGTAGAAAGTCTCGACCTGCTTTCTCTTATTAAGCTCGTGATTTGGACATTCGCGTAATATCTTCTTGAATCGTGTCCATGAATCAACAAAAGATTCCCCAACTTTCTGGGAAAAGTTTGAAATCTCAGCTATCATTCTTTCTTCCTTAGCCGGAGGGAAAAAATGGTTAATGAACAAGTTGTTCATGTCTGCCCAGGTTGTGATAGAGTTTGGCTCTAAAGATTCTAACCACTCTTGAGCTTCCCCGATTAGTGTAAACGGGAAAACTCTAAGTCTCGCGGCATCGGAATTAGCTCTGAATAAGTCACAGATAGAAAGGAATGACTGAATATGTCGGTTAGGGTCATGCTTTAACCTCCCATCAAAATTCAATTCCCGAGCCATGCTAACGAACTGCCCTTTGATTTCGAATCTTTCTTCATTAGCAGCAACAGGGACTCGAATAGCAGAGTGTGGAGCTGGTGGTGCAGTCTCGCGGGCTGTCCACATCGGGGTATCATCTTCATTAGCCATTGGTTCCTCCTCGGATTCAGACTCCAAGTGAGGATCTTCCGTGATTGTTGGTGGTTGACGAAGTCGTAGTCGACGGTGGAATTCTCGTTCAGGCTCTTGAAATGGTTCTAAGAGTTGAGACGATGATCTACGGGTCATGCACTAACTAAACTAAAAAAAAAATAGAATTATAAAACTAACTAAATAAAATAAAATTAAATAATTCTAAGAAAACAAATTACCTACAAAGAAAATAAAATAAACTTAATGAGTAAAATAAAACTAAAAAGTAAACTAAAAAAATAAATTAAAATTAAAATTAAGAATAAAAAGAAAATGCTAGAAAAATTCTAAGTAGTAAAATTGGAAACCGCTCCCCGGCAACGGCGCCAAAAACTTGACACGGAAATATCAGTCTTAAATTTATAAACTCTAATCTGACCAAATCGACCGATAAACTCTCGGGCAAGTGTACCCGATCGTATAGCAATAAACTGGTAAGACCAGGATCGTCTCCACAGGGAACGGAAAATGCAATTTATACCAATTAAAATTATTCTAGCAAAAAAAATAAAATGGATAAAATGCAAACGAGTAAAAAGGGGGTTTTGTTTTTTTAGATTTTTGGATACCGTCGACACGGCAAAGTAAACAAAATTACTCAAACCGAAATGACAATTAATAATAACTAACGAAAATTTAAAACGACTATGAAATAACTAACTATGAGAATAGAATCAAATAACTAAAATGTATTTATCATTGAATCACTCCCCCTAGATTTGGTTCGTTTAAAAGTGCAATTGATTGATAGAGTTTTTAAGAAATTTCGAGCTAACATAGACCATCAACCCTACTAATCCGATTATAACCTAATCTATTCAAACCACGCTAACTTTCGTTATTGGTGAATTGAACTCAAACTTTTATCTGGGTTATTAGAGAAGTAGTTTCAACTATCATAATTTCAGAATAACTGATTACCCTAACCGCATGCAACCGTCATAATTTCAGAACAAGCAAACAATGAGATAAAACTAATTACACGTGCAAGTCATAATTTCAGAACATGACACAATGTAATAGTAAACTACCCAATAATTATTAAGATAAATAATTCAAGGTTCACGACTAGGCATAAACAAAACTCAATCAATAATAAAAACTAAACCTAAATCTAGGGTTCGTTCATCAATGACAAATACAATAAACTTAGCCCATAATTAAATTAATAACTAACAATAATAAAATAACAAGAAAATTAAACATAATTGGTAGAAAAGAAACCAAAAACATAATTGCTAATATTGAACTATTGACGTTTTGCTTGTATACTTACTGCCACCAATAGAAAAGTAAACACAAGTATTTTGTGTTCTCCTCCTTGTTTGCGTCGCCCCCACAGAAGAAACAGAAAACAAAAAAAAAATAAATTAAAGTTTTGAATGTATGCTTTCTGCTGCCTTCCTCCTTTCTTGCGCCGCCCACCAAGTAGAAAACAAAGAAAATAAAAAAAACTAAATCTTGAATATGTTTTTTTTTTGCTATTTTTCCCTGAGTCGCCAACCACCAAAGAAAGTAAAAAGAAAACCCAAAAACAATCTGCTGCCTCCTCTCTCCTTCCTCCGACTCCCCTCTTAAAATTGAATAAAAATAAAAAAAGATCCCCCCGAAACCCTAAAAGATTAAGGAAATATATTATGGACTTGGCCCGTTGGGTATTGGACTTGGAGAGGCTTAAACTTTGAACTTTCTTTGGACCCGCTTGCATGCTCTCATATTTTTTTTTCTTTAAGCCCACATAATCATCTTATTTTCTTGTCTCGTACCCAATTAAATCTGCAATTAAAAATGACAAGAAAATGAACTTTTAGCATCAAAACTTATATGTTTAAGCGCATAAAAAAATGATATTGTTGAATAAATATATGAATAAATAAGACAATATCACAACTGCAAAAAGCCATGGAGATAGAGAAATTGATTGATCAGCATGACTTTACAAAGCCTCTGATCAATTACTGGTATGCTAAGCCACTGGATGATATTGACTTAAGATTTAAGTTTGTGGTGAGAAGGGAATCTGGACCAGAAGAAGAGTATGATACATTTTGGCATATGGTTCAGAAGTTAACCAGAGATGAGCTTATCAGGATGCATAACATTGGGTCTGTGACACAAGTAAGATCTGCTCTACCACAAGTGAAACAAGTTATTAAAGATCTGAAGTCCATTTTTGACCCTGAGTCTATAAGGGAAGAGATAGAGGATGCCAACAAGAAGGAAAAGAAGATCAAGCAAGTTGATCTGTTTGTCAAATCAAGGACTTACAGAATCAAATTTTCAGATGGATCTGGTATGTTCTTTAATCTTGAATTTTATGATCTTCCAAAGGAAATGCTGATCCAGATGAAATCTGTTAAGATATCATGTGATAGAGATGACATGAAGACAGAATTTTTGAAGGCTGTAAATCAGAAACTTGCAAAGTTATAAGTTTTTGAAAGCCTTGGTTTGTAAATAACAGTTTACTTATTTATTTCCATTTTTTTTGTATAGAACTTAAAGTCTTGTGTAAAGAATTTAAGTTAGGGGGAGATTGTTGGGAAATAGTTTAAGTAGGATCAAGCTGTTAGTTAGACTTCTCAAACTGTTAGTAGAGTTTATATGTAAATCCAAAGTTCATGCTGCTAGTTGAAGAAACTCGAGCTGCCAGTGTAAAAGTTCAAGCTGCCAGAGTAAATCAACTCGAGCTGCTCTGTTCAAGCTGTCAAAGGATTCAAGCTGCTCAACAGTTTCATAAACAGAAAGTGCTGATTTTCAGGAAAAGATATCTACACAAAGATTCCAGCATATCTACTATCAAAGAAGTCGTAGTCCTTCAAGGAAACATATCAAGAAGCAATATAAATACATAGAATAGGTCTTTCTATTATATAAGAGTTTTCTGCATATTCAAGTCTGTAATTGCTTCTTGTTTTAGTTTTCATAAGCCTCTAAGGTTGTAAAACCCTAAGAACAATCTGTGTCCTTCGTCTAATCAAACAGATTAGAGGTGATTGTAATCATTAAGATCAGTAATACAAGCAGTCTTGATTATTTATTGTGTTTATTTGCTATTTATTCTGAAGGCTTTTGTTAAAATAATTAAGTGTTATTCCGCAAACTTCATAATTAAACTTTGATTCAAAGCAAGATTATTGATTTATACTCTGATAAATTCAAATCGGTTAGTCTTGGTTAAGTACTTTTAGATCCTGACAGTAACTCTACCTACCAGAAATTCGGGATGTAACTTAGGGGGTACGCGGTAATCCCTTAAGAATTTTTCATAAGAATTTCATGATATCGCAAGATGAATTTCGTAAACCTTGTTCGAGATTCTGAAAATGCAAATCAAAAGTAAGAGAAGGAAAAAACTAACCTGAGTGATGAAGTTTGAGTAGGAGCGAGTGTATAAAAAAGTAGAAGAAGAAGCGGTTGTCTTCGAGAAAGGTAAAAGAATTAGGGAAGATAGAGAAAATGGAAGTTTTAAAATTTATATAAAGATTCAAGTAATGATGATTTTTTGAGAAAATAATTACGGGAAACACATGGGATTTTTCTATTGGGCCACTAAAAGCCGTCGTTTTAAAATACATGTGTCATTTGAAACCACGCGCTCCAAAATAACAACGCGCAGGGTGTTTCACGCGCCTTTCCTTTTGAATTTAAAACATGATTTCCCACCTATATAAATATTATCATGTTATTATCACGAAGTCCTGATCTAGAGTCCTTGACATCATGATAAGCAATACTGATCCAGTTCTGATGTTCGATTAAAACTAAACATCAAACTGGCGGACTTGATGACGTGGGTGGACACGTGGCTGTCTAAGAAGGGCTACACACATGGGTTACCAATAAGGGAAATCCAAATAGATATAAGGCATATGTGAATCACGTGGGACAGGGATGACTAATAAAGCACAAAAGGTATGCACATATTCCATTTCTAATCAGTTATAACCAATGAGACAGGTGTCTATCTGGGATTGGCACTGATCTCAATTACTCGGATCCAAGGCCAAGGTATAAAAGGAAATCATCCTTCTCCTTCAGGAGGTAACACCCTATTCTTCCAAAAAAAAAAAACCCTACTATTCTTACTCTACACAAAAAAGCTCTGAACAGACTGTGAATTCTGACTTAAGCATCGGAGTGGCTACGCAGGATCACTCCTGCTATGCCACTAACCCAAGCGTTTTCTCTGCTTTACAGACCGTCAAATCATCTTCGTCAATTTGTACTACTCGTTGGATTCAGGGAACAAACATGGGTTAAATATCCCCATGAATATTTGATAATGAGAGTTGAAAATTGTCTTGGTTCATTTTTTTATATACTAATAAGTTTACTTGATTATTAAAATTTTTGGCTAGAGATAGTAAAAAGGGTGGGACTTAAAAGTGATCAAAATTGGTTTTTGTTTATGATGAGAATCTAAACTTAAACTAGTGCAATTGTTGAAGATATTTACCTTTCAAAGTAAATGATTGTGTGTAAGCATTTGGTCTTCGCATAACTATGATTTGAGCATTTATAAGAGATTTGTGTGTTCATTTGGCTAGTTGTGGGATTATTAGGTTATTTAAAAGAGATCAATCTAATAATCATTTCTTGCATATGCAATTGATAATGAGTTCACGTATAAGAGATTTGAGTGAACTTGTTATTAATTATTTGGAATTGGAGGTTGAATCATACACAAGAGATCGGAGCAATTTCATCTTTGAATCCTTTTTAACATTCCATCCAATTTGTGCCCTTTTGTTAAAGTCATTCAACGTATTGGGAGGAGTGATCCCATTTGGTTACACATTTTCCTTGATTGATTGTAAAAGTCTTCTTCCATCTTATTTGGATTGAGTAAAAGTAGTTTTTGGTGATTAATTTCCATCTTTGTTAATTTGTGTTTTCAAAAGGATAATATCCGTCAAAGCTAGTTATTAACCGACAACTTATTATCATCATTTCACTAATTGTCCATGTGTTCGATACATAAACTTACTTATACTATATTAGCATATGCCATATAATAATTGTCTGGTAGTTTCAGTATATTTATCTCCATTTCTTATTATAAATTAAGGTGTGCTAGCGGCACATCAGTTTTTTATTATTTATTGTACATTTACTTTTTGATAAAATGATGCATTTTTTGCAACATAAAAAACTACAATAATTGACTAACCCATATAGAAATAACCATTTGAAGTTTGTAGTAGAACACAAATCATATATAAATAATGTTACAAGTGAAAATAAATCATAAAATATTGTTTGAAACATATATTAACATACAATAACAAAAACTTTTTAAATAGGTTAATATTAGGGTTAAAATTATAAGGATAATACAAAGAATATGTATCTTAAATAATAACCAAAAGTTACATGAATACATAACCGATTACATATTTCTCCTAACTAAATAATTAAAACGCTTATCAAACATCAATATACATTCTGCATGCATTTTTTTTATATAAATACATTAGTAGATGGATAAAATAAATACAATTATTTATGAAGTTGATGGATCAAATCCAAATGACCAAAAACCCTAGTAAGATTCAACCCAGAGCCTATTACTCGTGATTATCTTCTACAATCTTAATAGTCCTCGCCTCTTGGCTTCTTTCAATTCTCTGGTTACTTTGTTCTACACTCTATCATCGCGTGAAAGATTTGATCCCCTAGATCTACTTCATTAACGCAATGCACCACTCTACCGCCATTTGCATTTTATGGTAGTTTTCTTACTCGATTTTTTTCATCATTTTTGATGTCCATAGAGCAATTTCTAGATGTGAATGTTTTGTTTTCCAAATATATTGTATCAATTTTCAAGGCATAGATCTTATCTGGTGTGTAAAAACTCACTTTCTAGACTCCCTAACGAACTAAACAACACAATATCACAAAACAACTTTGTTTAGAGAGCAACTTTGAGGTAATTCTATTTACTTTGTATATCAGATACTTATAGAAGGAGGCAACTATATGCCCTAATCTTCATGTATGTAAGAGAATTAGGAGTTAACTAATTAGGCTATAGCATTGATAGAACTCAAAATGGACTCAATCAATCGATTTTCCTTGAAATTCAGAAAACTCATTTGTAAGTGTTTGATTTCCCTTAATATATACTTTTGAAACTCTAGTAGTTTTTCTTCGTCGTGTACTGTCATGTTATGGGCAACAAACATCATGAGAAATAATAACACAATCCGGTTTGCAGTTGAATGATATTGGACTTCATATTGGTTGTCGTATTTATAAGACTCATCCTTGCAGAGGAGTCTTAACGACAAGGTCCCAAGTAGCAATACAGTAACAATCATAACTAAATGACATTGTGAAATTAAGTAACAATGTTAGGATAATCTTACATCAAGTTTAAAACTACAATATTAAAAGGTACAAGGACACTAAGTCTCTGACATAACCACAATACATAACACTGATTCTATCCAAACCACCACCAAGGTTGTCATCACTTTGTACCAAGTGCGAATTGATTAGTGGTCTAATGACTTCGACTTGGACTTGTCGTACTTAAGAATTTGGTTCGACTTGAATTTTTTTCCTTTGTCTTTTCTTGTAAAAGGATTCAATAAAATTGTAAGCGTTGACTTAGTGAGTTTATAGATTTAACAGGTAACATGTCATTTAAGACTTAAGCGAGACATATATAGACATAAGCGTGATTTACTAAGGTTGTCGCTATCAGCAAGAGTTGGTGAGACATAGAACATTGGACATGATGATGTCAATTCCCACACACGCTTTGGTGGAGGCCAATCCATAATTACTGGGTTAGCTACCAGTATGACAGCATGGGCAAACATTAGAGTAAACAACCACCAGTTCATGTGAACAGGTGACACGCACATGGTCAGACATGGACTAAGCAGGGACAAATGAGAATATAAGCAAGAAAGCAGATGACTGAAAGTAATCAAGATAGTGAATCAAAGATAACAATAATTGAATAGTAGAAAGGACATAATGTGTGTTGGATTGTATATCAAATGCTATCATGATCCACATGGCATCACCGTACCATGGTGTGCACATGTCACATTCTAGCTGAACATATAAATTTGTCAATAAAGCTAGAACAACAATATGTCTCACATAAAGAGAAACATGTATGCTGATAACTCTATAACTCACTGATTTACTGTTATGTGCCTATGACAGTTGACTTTGACTTTTATTAGTGGATTATTCTACTATTTGAGTTATCTTGGTCTTCTTGGACTACTTTACTTCACTTTCAGTAGCTCTGACTGGACTTTAATAGTGGCTTTACAGACTTTTACTCACTTTATAGACATTGACTTTTAATACATAGTTAGATTGACAGAATCTGTTCATTAGGTGACATTTCACATTGACATGAGCTTTATAAACTTTAAATGTCATTAATATATGATCGTGACATGATTATGTCATCATTTAGCTTATTATGACATTTAGATGTTCATTAGACTTGTTTTATCAAGATTATAAGCTTATGAATTCCATGAACATGCATGACATTTAATGGACTTTCATTTGACTTGTACTTACACTTTGAACTCATATGAATGCATGCATTGACCTAATATTCTTGAAACAGTCTATTTAACACTTACATATGAGTTACATGCATAGGCGGATTTAGGAAGAGAGTTGTGGTGGCACATGCCACCAGTGAATGGAAAGTTGTTAGTGTAGTATATTTAATTTTTATGGCATATCATTTAATGCTAATATCCTTCTTTTGAGTGCCAGCAATTATTTTGATTTTAATCCACTAAAAAGCTTAAAACTCATCACCCACTATTCATTAATAGCTCACAAATATCAACAATCCTAACTAGTTTTAATAATATATTTTTAGTTTGAGAGACTTTGTGGCATGAGATAGAGTTAACTTTGTATTTAGTTAATTTATAGCTCTTTTTATAAGTGTTTTAATGGTTTGAGTATTAACCCTTCTTTTAATTTATTAGTTATCTATCTTAATTACATAATCAGTCAATTAATATTTTAATGGTTTTGTATATATGAATTTATTGTATACCTAATTAGCAATATAGCAGTCTAATTACACCTTATGCATTCTTATTTTGATAATTTAATATGTTAGTATCCTAAGTACCCTTAATTTAGAATTTATCTTTATTTTTGTGCCACCAGTAATGAAATCTTCTAGATCCGCCACTGGTTACATGTGATTTATAATGAAACGAGGAAAAGAGCCCGCACGTTGTGGCGGGAATAAGAATGTGTTCTGATGATTAATTAATATAATTGAAATACGAAAAGAAACGTATTTACATATAAATGACAATTGAAGTCAATCATGGACACAAAGATAATGACTCTGAAACAACTAATAACACATTTACCAAAAGATCGAATTCATAAAATTTAGTAGCTTAGTAATAGAATTTGGTACAAGCATTTCCTCAAACGAATGGTGTGCTATAAATATTTCAATTATTAAGATTAAGATCAAGTAGGGGACAATCCATGTTATATAGGTTCAAATCATTAAACAAATGGGCACAGAACATGATATCTAAAAAAAAATTAAACACGTCATGAAATTGGAAAACGCAATGTGCAGCACCAGTTTCTCATAGAATAAGATTTGTGTTAAGAAAGTTACTATCAACTTGTCATAATTTGATTGTAATCTACACAAACCCGATCTTAATCCTTCAAATACTTATGTTCATAACCAAATAAATAAAATTAGGTGAAACTTGAAAGCACATAGAATTGGAATAATAAAATGAGTTTGGTGGTTTCTTTTTTGCCTTATTCACGACCTCAAGGTAGAACTGCTCGAACCCTTCATATATAGTAGTAGCAGCAAGGAGACCAAACCCTTTAACAATGGTAGTGACTTCGAACGGCACTCACCCTCATACCTAAACAACATTTGAAAACGAAAACCTGAAAGGAAATCGAACCCTTTAACAATGGTAGTGACTTCGAACGGCAACTCACCCTCATATACCTAAACAACATCTGAAAAATAAAACCTTCAATGATGATTGAGTTACACCTAAAACTTCCAATTTGAACCAGAAAACCTTTAACCTTTGAACCCATCGATCTAAACCTGAAACCTTCAACCATGAAATCGAAACCCTCGACATTCAAACACATTGTCTTGCTGCGAATTTCAATTTAGCACCACTGGTTGTCGAAGATGATGGTTAGACCTCGATCTAAACTTCAAACAAATGCAAGGAGGAAAGATGGTGGCAGTTGAAGTGAAAATTTGAGATGGGTGCTGCTATAAGAGAGCAATGATGGCTGCATGGTGCTATTAGGAGAGTAGGGGTGTACAAAAAAACCAAAATCCAAACCAAAACCGAAAAAAACCAAAAAACCGAAACCGAAAATCCAAAACGTTTGGTTTGGATTTTGGTTTGGACGATGGATTTTCTAAAACCGAAAATCTTGGTTCGGTTTCGGTTTTGTCATACACAAAAACCAAAAACGTCCAAACCGAACCGAAAGTTATATAAATATTAAAACTTTGTTAAGTTGAATATTTTGTTACTTTATTGAGAAATTTTTTAATAATTCATTCTTTAGATTATTGGCTTTTATTTTATTTTTCTCTTTTAATAACCATTTCATATGTTTTGTGTTGTTTTTTTAAGCCTAGATTTTAATTTTTTATTGAATTTATGCAATAATTAAATTTATTAATGTCAAACTTACTAATATACAATAGGTTTTATGAATGAAGAAGAAAAATATGAAATATAAAAGATTAAACCGAAAAACCAAAGTTCAAACCGAAAATCTGAAAACCGAAAAAAACCAAATAGTTTGGTTTCTAAAATCCAAAATCGAAAGTTTTGGTTTTTAAGAAAACCGATCCAAACCGTCTTTTGTTCACCCCTAGGAGAGAGGAAGTACAAGTCTAAAAAAGTTAAAGGAAAAAAAAGTTGTTCAAAAATCAAACTACAAAAAAAAAAAAAAAAGCCAATGCTTGCTTACAAACAATACCTTGTGAATAGTCTGGGAATAGTACAATTCCCCTGGGAATTGTTATATATAGTAATGAGTTGTTGAAGACCCACACGTTGCTGTGTAGTCTAAAATATTAATTACAAAAATAAATATGAAAAACAAACGATTAAATATTTTTCAAACAATTCAAATAACAAAACACAACTAAACCATGATCGAAGAGTGAAATTCAAAAGCTGATATATATCCAAGAAGCAAGCAAAATAATACTGTTAGTTGGTTCCTCATAATTGATATTCTAGATTTTGCAATGCTAAAATTACAAATCATGTCATATTAAATCGGATCCGAACCGGAATTGACTAATTAAATATTCATAACCATATTATGAAATTCTGACATTGATTAGGTTGAATCGCCATTTTGATTTGTTGGTTTTACGATTGAATCAAATATAGTTATAATGTTAATGTCTACAATACATCAAACATGACCATATTTAATACAAAATCTGAATATGAATTAGTTATATTTTAATTATAAATCAATTTTATTAGAATCATGTATTGCACATTTGAATGATAAAGTCTTTTTCATACAATAAAACATAACATAATAGTTTCAAAAGATAACTTCAAGCATATGTATAAATAAAAAGAGTAAATTACAGAAATGGTCACTGTGGTTTGTTCAAAATGATGGAAACAATCCATCAACTTCCAAAGTTGCAGTGACAATCCCTCAAACGACTTTTTACTTGCAGAATTGGTCATTCTATTTCTAAAATTTTTAAAAATGACGATTTTGCCCTTGTGTCAATTACAAATTTGGTAATTTTAATTTTGGTCCCTTTTCTTAATTTTTTATTTTTAATTTTAAAATTAAAATATTAATTTAATAATTTATGATTTGATTCATTATTAATTATAGAGTAAATTACAGAAATGGTCCATGTGGTTTATTTAAAATTACGAAAATGGTCCCTACAGTTTATTTATTACAATTTTGGTCCCTACTTTTACTGTTTCGTTTCGGTTTTGGTCCGTCCTCCGTTAGACTTCTGTTAAATTAATCAATATGACCAAATTGCCCTTTTTATAATCACACTTTCAGTCCTTCAAGTGTTTTTTAATTAGTTTTGTTTATGGTCCGTCCTTAAGACGATTAATTTTTTTAAACCATTAATAATAATAATAATAATAATAATAATAATAATAATAATAATAATAATAATAATAATAAATGCATTACTCAAGAAATATGAACACAATATTATTAATGGGATACACAAATCAAAGAAACGCATCACCATTAATGGAAAATACAAATCAAACCATATCAGCCACAAATCAAAAACATATAATTTCTAAGAATCACAAATTTGATAGAGACCCACATCAGAAATCAAAACACAAACTTCTTATACCAAACGAGTATTGTAATGGTCTCTAAAATTTCTAGCAACCACATCATGATTTCTAGCAACCACCTATTGTGTATTATTTTTGTTAACACACAAGTATTCTCACTGCAATGGAATCGAAACACAAACTTCTTATACCGAAAAGCCTCCTAGATAGAAATGGAACACACCGGAAACTAATCACTAACTTATTATTCCAAAGGAAATTGGAAAAGCCATATCCTTAATGGTTTCTATGACAATCAATAAAGTTTGTTGCGAGCCTATAAATCCACAACAAGATTTGATGAGGCCGTGATGGAGTCTTTGACAGGAATCAAACACAAACTTCTTATACCAAACAAGATTTGATGAGGCCATAAGCGGCTGTGGAAATCTTGATGCTTAGAAGCTACAAAAAGGCACTAAATTATTTTTAAAACCTATAAATGTCACGTGTCGATTCATGGTGATGACACGTGACTTCACCAGAATTGAGTATAGTTACTCTTTTAATAGTATAGATAGATATATATTTCCGGTAACAAAAAGCTCTATTTTCTCTTGTACTTATACGCTTGGTACAGAAAATTAAAGCTAAAACAATAAAAATAAAAAGAATTCACACAACAAACATGAGAATTCTCTCATTTCCATTTCCCTGACCTTAGTTTAATTCAAATTCAATTAAGGGAGAAATAATATATAAATTCTATTGCAAGTCGCCTGTGGCGAATCTACAATTTTTATCGAGGGGTGTTCAATATGTATCAACTGTTTTATTACCATATACTAGTTTAGTGGCTCATGTGCTACATGGGATATGTAAGATTATAGATATGCATATTTTTTTAAAAATATAATAACTTAAATATTATTATAAAATAATAAAGTAATAATATTTTGATATTAACTGACATAGATAATTAACTAATTTTTTTTAATTTTTTTTTATTCTTATTATAATACACATATATTGAAGATATGAAATATTTGAAATACTAATTGTATTACAATAAAAGCTAAATCAATTTTGTAATGTTTTTGCCTTTAAATTTGAAAACAATACTTACAATATTATTAGAAAGTTATATTTTTATGGAAATTATTATAGTGTTATTATTTTCATATTTAGATGCATTTTTAATGGTAAATAACTTATCATACTTTAATATATAAGAAATTTTTTGATTCAATTGATTATGAACAAAAATTTAACAATTACGATTGTTAAAATTTAAAATAAATATTAATGTACAAATTTATAAGAATGAGAATGGATTGTAAATTGATAAATTTAATATACAATTAAACATTTAACCTTTAGTTTAAATTTAAAAAAAAATAAAATAAAAAGTTATAAAGCACTTAGATCATTTTAGATAAAACATTTTTGGTAAAATTAGAGGTTAAATTAGGAAGTATTTAAAAATTCTTTAATTATATAAGATTTCATTTAATATTTAAAATTTTCTAAAATAAATTAGATGAATTAATTGAGAGAGTTATATTTGGAAAAAAAGCGGGAAATGAAAATTCTGTGCATTGTGGAAGCGCCATGTGGCACTAAGTGTTTTGCTTTATTATAATATATAGAAATTTTTTGATTCAATTGATTATGAACAAAAATTTAACAATTACGATTGTTAACTTTTAAAATAAATATTAATGTACAAATTTATAAGAATGAGAATGGATTTTAAATTGATAAATTTAATATACATTTAAACATTTAACCTTTAGTTTAAATTTAAAAAAAAATAAAATAAAAAGTTATAAAGCACTTAGATCATTTTAGATAAAACATTTTTGGTAAAATTAGAGGTTCAATGAGGAAGTATTTAAAATTCTTTAATTATATAAGATTTCATTTAATATTTAAAATTTTCTAAAATAAATTAGATGAATTAATTGAGAGAGTTATATTTGGAAAAAAAAGCGGGAAATGAAAATTCTGTGCATTGTGGAAGCGCCATGTGGCACTAAATGTTTTGCTTTATTATAATATATAGATATATAGATAGATTCTAAAATATATGAATAGTAATTATTTTCTTATATTTTTTTAAACTTTTATTGTATTATAATTAATTAATAATAAGTTAGTAGAGTATTAGATTTTGTTTGATTTGAATTTAAAAGTAGATTATATTAGATTTGGATAGATATAATTTAAATTTTCTATTATTTTTAAAATCTATAAATGTCACGTGTCGATTTATGGTGATAACACGTGACTTCACAAGAAATGAATATAATTACTCTTTTATTAGTATTTATTATAGATTTGGTATTACCCTAATCTTCACTTTTCACCATCCTACCATAACTCCAATTATTATATAATTACTTAAACTAAGAATTCTAAAATCCTTCATAAAATCCTTCGTTTTTTAGTTCTATCATTTTCAAATCTTATCTTATCAAAATCACGTCATTTTTAAATCATTGTTATTGTCAAATTCTAAAAATGCAAAGTTGCAAACGGCACATTACATTTTGGTTCATGGTTGCAGACATTTGAGCAAAATAATCAAATGAAAACCTAAAGCTACATACTCAAACTATCGTAAGTCGCATCAACTCTCACGTTTCAATCGCTCACTGCTCACGCCTCCCTTTCTCATTCCATCGTCGTCGGTAGTCGGCCGGTCGACCACCACAAGTCTGCCGCCATCGCCAGTCAGGTATGTACCATTTGAGTTTGAATAGTAGTTCGAATCAATCTTTCCTCCGACCACCATCAACCTTGCTTGATTAGTTTGAATGGTACTTCAGACTTTCTTTGATTTAGTTCCATTTTAGTTCTCTTTAACTATTTAGTTTTCACTGTATCTCTGTAAGAAACGTATGACTGAAATGTTGAATTCCATTTGAACTTGAATAGTTGGTTTTGAATGTGTTGAACTTGAATGGTTGGTTTTAAATGCTTAAACTGGTTGACTTTCATTTTATGTAGAGGTTGTCCTTTTTGATTTTGTATCACTATCACACCATGGTAACAGCAGGAGGTAACAACAAGTACAACACAGGTTTTTTGAATTCGGTTATTTGAGTTTTGAACCGAAGTAATTTTAATTCAGTTTTCGAATTGTTCTGGGTGGTTTTAATTCGGTTTGGTTTTGTTTTCAGTTTAGCCCCAAAAAATTTTCAGTTCTAGGAAACCAACGAAACCATAAACCGAACCGATGCCCACCCCTACCCCTTATTAGTAGGGGTGAGTACTGATAGGGAGACATCTCTAAACTTGAGTGATGTGGTGTGTTGTACCATGATTAAGCCATCGACAGCCAACGAGCTCAAGTAGCAGGAGATCCTATGTAAAACATCTCAAGTAAGTTTCCGGACACTTGAACATCAGATTGAGGATGGTAAGCAGTGGAATAGGCCAATTGAATTTGATGTGCTTTAAAGAGCTCTTTCCTATAGCTGCTCGTGAAGATGGGGTCCCTATTTGAATTGATTTTCGAACCATACCATATAGGTTGCTGCTCTGTTCCATGAATGATTGAGCCACTACAGATGCAATATAGGGGTGCTTCAAGGCAATGAAGTTACCAAATTTACTTAACTTGTCCACCATTACGAGGATAGTGGTATAATCAAGGGATTTGGGTAATCCTTCAATAAAGTCCATGGATTTTTGCATTTCAACGGCTGCAACACCCCAGGTGAAGCAGCAGTGTCATACTTGCATTGCTGACACACATGGCATTTCCTCACCGCATTCCTCACATTTGACTGCATCCCCTTCCAATAATCCAATAGGCAGACCCTGCTAGCCTTCGAGTGGTTGCATGAACTTTCAAATGTCGTGTGCCTTCATACGAATTTTGGTGATAACTGCTGCATAGGTCGAACTTAGAAAAATATTGAGCTCAATGCAAATCATCAATGAGCTCTTCTACTTTCGGAATTAGAATTGGAATTTGATTCTTGACAGTGAGCTGGTTTAACCTCCAATCATCTACACAAAACCTCAAACTGTTGTCTTTTTTCTTCACTAGAACCACTGGTGAAGCAAAGTTGCTTTGGCTAGGTCATATGATTTCGGTGTCAGCATTTCTTGAACTAGTCCCTCTATTACTGTTTTTTGTAAGGGACCGTGCCAATAAGCCTTTAGATTCACTGGATTACTGCCCTTTTAATGCAATACCATGATCAAAATATCTCTCGGGCGGCAGGCCCTTACTCCCCTTAGGAGTAGAAAAAACGTCTTCATCCGAGTTCAACAACAATTTTAACTCTTTCTGTTTTTCGGGGTTGATAACAGCCTCAACCAGATAATTCAACTTGATTAGAAACAGCTGAGTTGCAACCCCCGCCCCCGGAGATAAGATTGGTGTGCCTTATAACTCACATTACCCTCGTCTTCTTCCTTCAACTCTTTCATGCTATTTTTATGGCCTTCTAACTTGACTAAATGTCCACAAGTAAAAAATTTCATAAAAAAGCTGCTTAATGTTGCATCTTTATCACTCAAGGTGGATAGCCATTGAATCCCTAAAGCTACATCATAGCCACCCATTAGGCAATTACCATGGTAAAAAACTTACCTACATATTCCAAGCTTTGTATGATCCATCATAATCCCTTCACCATGTATCCCACCTCCAATTGGAACCCATTAGCAACAGAAACCTTCTTCATTTTAATGGGAGTTAAACACAACCCAACTCTCTTTGTTCCTGCCAAATCCACAAAAGTATGGATAGAAACTTCTTGTTTCTTTACATGCCCCAAAACCTGTAATGTTTTAATACTAGAAGACCCACATAATGCATTGATAGAAATTGTCAACTCCTCACTAATGAACCTATCCTTTTCTGCTTATATGTTGTAAGATTTTAGGGATATTCTTTTTATACATAATTCCTAGCGATATTTCAGGGTTAGTGCTAGTTTTGTATCTTTTAAGAACAATGCATGCTGGTTTTTTTTTTTTTTTTTTTTTTTTTTTTTTTTTTTTTTTTTTTTTTTTTTTTTTTTTTTTTTTTTTTTTTTTTTTTTTGCAATCGATCATTTACTTCAACATTAAGTGTACTAAAATTTTAAAGTAAAGAAATATGAATGTAGAATGTTAATTCATATGGATATAGGATAGAGGTAGTCATTCTAGCTTTCTTAAGATTCAAGATTTTTTTTCCAAGCTGGTCACTCCAGATTATTTATTTTTTTGTTTAGTCATTCCGAACACAAACTCAGCTTAAACATTTTTTTAATGTCCTCTTTTGTATTAACAAACAAATTAGTTTTCTACCAGATTGTAGCAAATGCTAACATGATCAATGTGTACAATTATTTTGAAAACATATAAAAAGTTCTTTTTATTCCTTTGCTCGTTTTTGGTGGTTTTCTGAAACTAGAAAAAAAAAAACAGTAAGACAATAAATTTAGAACTACATTTTTATCACACTCTTCACTATCGCTTTTACCTTTGTTGGTTTGTTGATACTTGTTTTTATTATTATTTTTAATTTTTGTTTGTCGCCTTGTGTTTTTCATACAGTAAGAAAAACAAAGTTTTTGTTGAATATACCCGATGTGATCAAGCCGGAAAAGGCAATGGAAAGTGGAAGCTGATATCAAACTGCTAAGGTGGCGTTTGGTTCGCAGAATGTTTTAAAAGGAATTGGAATCTGTTAAGGAATTGGAATTTGCAAGGAATTTGAATTGGAATCCAAATCATGTTTGGTTAGCTAAAAATGAAATTGGAATCCAATTTCATAATTCATTGGTAGGGTAGGATGGGATGGTTGGGTAGAGGTGGACAAGTCTCTAAGGTAATAATAGGATGAGATGGATAGGGGTAGGGTGGGTGGGTGAGATGGGGTGGGTAGGGTGGATGAGGGATGGGTAGGTGGGTAGGGGTAGGTATGGTGGGTAGTAGGTAAGAGTAGGTTGGATAGCGTAGGTAGGGTAAGGGTAGGTGGGTTGGGTGGGTAACGTATGATGGATGAGGGATGGGTAGGTAGGGGTAAGTATGGTGGTAGTAGGTAAGAGTAGGTTGGACAACGTAGGTAAGGTAGGGGTAGGTGGGTAAAGGTGGGTGGGATGGGGTAAGGTAGGGTGGGTAGAGGTGGATAAGTCTATAAAGTAGAAATAAGATGATATGGATAGGGTAGGGTAGGGTTGGGTGGGGTGGATGAGGGATGGATGGGTGGGTGGGTATGGGTAGGTATGGTGGGTCGGGTAGGGTAGGGTAATGTATGATGGATGAGGGATGGGTAGGGGTAGGTATGTTGGGTAGTAGGTAAGAGTATGTTGGATAACATAGGTAGGGTTGGGGTAGGTGGGTTAGAGGTGGGTAGGATGGGGTAGGGTAGGGTGGGTGGGTAGGTAGGTAATGATAGGTATGGTGGGTAGTAGGTAAGAGTAGGTTGGATAGTAAAGGTAGGATTGGGGTAGGTGGGTTAGAGGTGGGTGGGATGGGGTAGGGTAGGGTGGGTGGGTATGGGTGGGTGGTCGGTAGGTAGGTTGGTTGGGTGGGTGTGGTAATACTAAACATGGTGTAGTGTAGTGTGTTAAACGTAAGGGGTATTTTTGTAGTCAGCCACCTTTTGTTTTGAAAAGGAATTGAATTCCATCCATTGTGTGAAGGAATGTTATTTTCCTTCATTCATTGGAAAATTTCAATTTTGATGGAATCCAATTCCTTTTTATAGTTGAACCAAACACATGAATTGACTGGAATTAGATTCCTTTCCCCTCCAATTCCCTCAGATTCCAGTGAACCAAACGGCCCCTAAGTTTCCACCACACTGAGAATTGTTTATAATTCAAATTAAGTTAACTACTAAACCAAAATCATTTCCCGATAGTAATACAAAAACTCCAAATGTGAACATTTTCTGCTCTGTAATATCGTAAAGGTAAAATTATAATAAAATTCAACATTAAAGTCATTCTAATCTTTGCAGATGAATTACTGCTTTCAGATAACTTCGAATTTTTGAAAAAATCGTAAATGATCTTTATCACAAATCTGACAATATTAGGAATTTTTTATCTGAAGTAGGAAATTTGCTGAACATTGAATAAACATAGTTGAGCGTAACAATCCCTTGGTTTTCCGAATAGTGGGTTATCAGAGTTATCTTGTTTTGAATAAATGTGTTAATAAGAAGTTGTAGGGCAATGTTTTAAGATAGATAATATATAGAGAATATGAAGGTTTTACTGTAGGAGTTGAATTTAATTCAGCATGATGTGGTTTGTCATACTGTTAAGTGCAATAACAAATTATTCAGTATACACTTTTAAACCGTACAAGTGATTTTGAACATGAAGTACTTATGATTATCTGATGCTGTTGCGTTTTTTTGGAAATAAAAGTTGATATAAAATCAGTATATGAAGAAGTAAATGGTTGGAGTATATATTTGTTTACTGTAATAGTCTGTTTTAAAATGTTTATAAAAATATATGAAAGTAGAGTAAAATGATGGAAAAGACGTTTACTTGATTTTCAGTTCCCTTTGGATTTTTATTTGTTGTACCCGTTTCTTGACTATCATTTTTTACCTTTGTTGGTCCAGATCGTCTCTCTTCTTTAAGCACCGCAGCAATAGATAGTTATAATAGGGTTTAACAAACAAAACCCCTTCTATTCTTGTGTGCATATATATCTATAAAAAATGGGGGATCCAGAAGAACAGAATCAATCTCCATGTCACAATCAAACTCAAAAGCATATCAGTTTTGAGAGCTATGTATTGATACACAACATAGCAAAGAGGCATAATGTTGGCACATTAGCTCGTAGCGCTACTGCATTTGGCGTTTCTGAGCTCATTCTGGTTGGCCGGCGTGACTTCAACGCCTTCGGCAGCCATGGCTCCGCTTCTCATCTTCGCTTCCGCCACTTCTACTCTCTCTCCGATGCACGTCGCTTCCTCAAGGTCTATCTATTTATAATGATTTTTGACAGAAATATTTAGGTTTTTGGAAATGGTTAACTGCGATTCATGATTATGCAACATACACTGTATTTTACGAACTATAACAGTCTACTTTGACTATTTGTACAGGAGAAAGATTGTGATATTTGCGGTGTGGAGATTACGGATGATGCTGCTGCTGTAAATGGACACCCATTTAAGAAAAGCACAGCCTTTCTTCTTGGCAATGAGGTATCAGTGTATCACAGTTCATTTTTAGGTTTGGGAAAATTGCAAAGAAATGTGACATACTTTATGTAAAGTCTTATTTCAGTTAATGTATTCTTAAAATTGTGCTGAAGGTAATACACATTTAAAGAAGTATATGAAAATAGTAACTAACTATTAAATTATATGAAATTTTATTTGGGTTAATATACTTATAAAATTGGTGACCGTTTTTACATTTTCACTGACAATGTTCTAGTGCCACTTTTAACCCTCTTTAATAACTAAAGGGCCAATTGCTAAAAATAGAAACAACTTTATTCATTTTTAGCATTTATAGCAACATTATTTATTTTTTTATCATTAATAGCATCATTTCTTATATCTTTTTTTTTTTTTTTTTCATTTATAGCAAAACTTAAAAAAGTTGTTGCTATAAATGATAAAAAGAATACAAAAGTTAATGCAAGGATACAACATACAAAAGTTGATGTTATTCATATGAAAATCTAAAAGTTGATGCTATTAGTGATAAAAAATAAATAATGTTGCTATAAATGATAAAAAATATTGTTTTTAGTAATTGACCCAATGACCAAACATTTAAAAATTTACCTTTTTTGAAATGTTTTGAAAGTACGTTCCGATGTACACAATTTTAAAGTACATTTCCGAAATAGAATTTGGCATTAAGTATGTTACTTGTTGTAATTTTCCAATGAGATTTCTATGGTGTTTGAGCTGGTGACTATCAGAGTGATGTGTACCGGTGTTGATTAACTGTATCAATGGATCCAAAGAAGCTAGTTGTTTTGTGAAGTAACCGTTTCAAAATGGGTTGTTTTGTGTATTTAGGGGGCACTTAATTCCTTGAAGGGAAAATGAAAATGTAAATCTAATGTGAATATTAAGGAATAAGATTACAAGAGTGCAGGATTATTTAATTGACCCCAAGTTTTGTAAGGAATGTAAATATGTAATGGGTAATAGGTTATTTCACTATATCATAGGAAGTATTATCAATCATTTACATTGTCCTTACCCACGTGCTAATAGCCGCAACCAAGCAGCCTGTTACTTTTAGGGTAATTAATTCATTTTGGATCATACATCGAAAACGTATGTTTTAAGAAATGATAGTTTGAAATCCAAAAACTGGAACCTATATATAAGAATGAGCTTCAACAAGTTTTCCGATTTTTGGATCCCAAAATTTACACATTTAACGTATGATCCCAAATTGTGTGATTAGAAATGAAGCATATCCGGAAGTCCATTGTATATTCATGCAAGTTTCCATTTATATAAATCACATGTGTTCCTGCTTAAAGTGTCATTTAGGAGGTTATATGCCTTAAATTACTTGACCAATCTACAAGTGGAATGGAAAACCTACATTCAAAGGATCAAAATTTGAAAAATTGAATGTTTTTTTATCCAATAAGCAGGTGGAGGCTAAACACTTGAATGCTATATTCTCTGGTACTTGGATCTCAAATCCTTTAAATATATGATTAGAAAGTTTGAACCCAACTGAACCTTTACACAAAATACGTTATAGACTTACAGTTTCATTCCATTTTACCTCGTTATACACAAAAAAATGAAAATTTTCTTTTGTTTACACTAATTATTTTAGGACTTCAGAAGTCCCATTTTACGATATATGTCATTGATATTGTGGTATAAAAACTTGGTGATTGTTTAAAATGTGAAAGTACAACTGATTGCACACTCTTCTTGTGGCTAGTGTTTGGAGCGTCAAATCTTCGTATTGTTGAGTGAAATCACTTGCATTTGAAAGTTAACTCGTAAATCTAAATTCCAGAAAAAGATCCATCCTATTTCATGAAATATTGAAGGATTTATGGCCTTTACAAGTTGCTTGATTGTTCTTGACGATTTTTGGCAGATGCACAATTGACTTTGAAAATTAGTTTGAAGACTCAAACTTTATAATTTTTGCATGAACCCACCTGGGCTTGAAAGAGAACACATAATATAAAACTCCAGAAGAAAAATCATCAGATTTGGTGAAGACATGAGAGTTATGAGTTCCAATGATCTTGTCCAGAGGGTGCATTGTAATCTCGATCATATTCTGATCAGCCTCACAATCAGTGTGATTGTTATCATTTTCAAGTAATTTTTTTGTATGAAATGTTTGTGTCCTTTATCTACAACGTAATATTTTTTGTTATCTTTTGTGTAGGGTAGCGGGTTATCAGCTAAAGAATGTGAAATTTGTGATTATTTCGTTTATATCCCTCAATATGGAGGTGGCACTGCTTCTCTAAATGTCACTGTTGCAGCTTCGATAATCCTACATCACTTTGCAGGTAAATTTTCAATACCTTATGTAGTTTAAGTAAAACAATAAATAATGAGTTGTTATATTGCTTTGGTCGAAGACGGTGTACCAATTATTTGGAATGTGAAGGCTTTGTTAGGCTCTAATGGTCAACTTTGCTCATTTTATAGAGTATAGACTGTATATATAATTAGTATAGCAACGAACTTCCAATTTTTTTTTGGGTAACTAAAGGTAACAAACTGAACAAAAACCACTACCTAATGATCAAAACCTTGTATAACCAGCTATAACATGTTGATTTGGCTAAAAGAGATGAGGCAATGCCTACATGACAATATGATATGTTATGTGTATATTATTTATTTTTCAATTTATTTTACCGAAACACAAAATCTTCATGATCCTTAACAGTTATCCTACCAATGTAGGAGAAATTAATTTTTTTATCCTTACAAAGTTTCTTGATTGTCATCTAACAATTACTTCAACCAAAAATAGATCACATTCCTTCATGGTTCCTAAGTTTTTTAGACTCAAAATTTACATATATTGAAACCTTCAGTATACTGATACTCGAAAAGTTATAGTAAAAATGCTCTGGAGCCAAAAAAGGTCAAATGCAATTAGGTTATTACGGAAGGTGTTGTTAAGTAACAAGCTAACATAATTGAGATGAAAAATAATAGCAATAATGATGAAGATATAAAATACAAGGGTAGGGAAACATGAAGGATTATCAGTGAAAAATATAAGCTTTAAGGGAGAATGAAGGATTATCCAAGCAGGTTGATAATGGAAATGTGAACAAAAAAGGAAAAAGGAGTTGTTGATTACGCCATTATAAACAAGATTTGCTGGTGAACAATAGTTTTTTTTTAAGTGCTGCATGTTGGAAGGTTAGGGTCCTTAATTTGAGTTTCTTTGTGTTTCGGAAAGTCATGTCTTAAAAGCTAAGCTGGTTAGGGTGTGTGAGAAAGCTTTACCTCTTTGATTATTGAGTTCGATTATCGAATGATTCTTATAGGATCAATCCTCATACCATAGTAGGATTGGATCCTGGTAGTATGAAGGTTATAAATCTAGGGTAATCGGTTCAGGTTGTGTATTGCTTTTTAGAGAATTTTGAAGATGGTAAAAGCTTCTTTCATTTACCCAAGTTTAGAACCATACTTAAATGCGAGACAAATCTTTCGAGGGATAATGACAAGTAATAGTTGTGTATTTTTGCAAGTGTTTCGTTTTATGGAACAAACCAAATATCTAATTGGAACAAAAATGGAAAAAAAAAAAAGATTATTGAATGTGTAAAAGAAAGGTACATTGCATAAATGGAACATTATCAAAAGTACATTGCTATTGCAACTTGCTAACTCATCTAGAATGACCTTTGTTTTCTTTACCAATGTACATAACCATATAGGTTCACTTCTAGCATAAACTTTGGTTTCAATATTTTTGAACTTTTCAAATCTGGTTTGTTTATTTATTTATTTGTTTTTTTCATTCTAAAAGTGAGGACAAAACTGTGACCAGAGGACCAGACTTGTACCGGTACCATATGATCGAGTTCTTGGTTTTGGTTTCTCCAATTTTGTGGCTCTCGTTTTAGACTGTTGCATACCCTTAGTTGCCCTTTCTTTTGTGAATACCTTCGATTATTTAAAGATTCTTCACAAAGCAAAAACTTGTTTTGTCATGTGTATCTAAATTATTGCCATCGTTTTCTTTTGAATGAATGGATATTCTATAACCATTCCTTCAGTTTGGGCAGGATTTCCTGAGCGAACCCGTGATGGGAACAAATTTGTTGTGGCAGAACGACCTGTGAAGAAGGTGGGGCGTAATGTCTGCACTGGAACAGCCGAGTCTGTAACTGAGGAACGCAAACTTAAGAGACAAAATGATGCCATAAACGGATTTTTTGACGAGACTGAAGAAAACGGTTCCCCTTCCAATCTTCTGGATGCAGTTTTTGCCGACTGAAATGTCCAGATTATCTTTCGGCATTCAAGTTCTTACAAAAATACCGGATGTTTATCTGGTTACTCTAAGAATTGAAATGGGTTAAAGTCATGGTTTTTGCCGATTCACCCAGATATTAGTGTCATTCATGTAATAGTGTCGATAACGATATATGATTAGTGAACAACAATACGTGTCGGATAAGATTATCGTGTGAAGTCGATAGGAAGGTTGAGGATCATTTGATTATTGTTGCCCCACCACCTTAGGGTTTCTTCTCTAATCCTTTATATATAGATATTGAAATGAATTTGGGTTTGATTATTTAACCTATGGATGCCAATTTAAACCTAGAAATAAACTAAAATTTTGTTTTCATAATTTCTTTATTTATAGTTTTAATTTAATCTACTTAATTAATTCTTATAAAATTTATTTAAAGATTAAAAGTTTGACTACTAAATGTGCGAAAAAAGTACATTATTACATAAATGTGCATAAAAATAAAGTTTGACTAAGTACGGTAACATGTTGTACCAGTCATTAGGTCACCAAATTATCTAATTATAACACTTTGAAAATTAAATTACATAAATGTGCATAAAATAAAATACATTATATAAATGTGTACAAATTTAAAAGTAAATAGCTATTTGGTATTATTTTGTTTTAACATAATTGATATTTGATAAAACTTAAACCCAGCTAGTCAAAGCAAGGTGTGATTTGACTTTTGACACTTTGACGGTTTGACCTGCATTTCATTCTCGGTTTTTTAGCCCATTTGTTTTACTAACATTAGTTTATTGGGCTCTATTAGGCTCGGTTAATTTTGTAGGGCCCACTTTTAAGACACCTAAGGTCCGCGTTTAGTTTGTCTGATGGAATTCAACGGAAATAGAGTTTAAATTAGCTTGTTTATAATTTTTGATAACTAATGTAAATGGTTAAATTTTATGTATTTTCCATCAAATTTTCTTGTTTATAGGAATTTGACATTTCTTTCAATTCATACATGAAATAAATTCTAACATATACATGAATTAGATTCCGACCTATATATCTAACTATTACTAAAAATCATCTTCTATCTTCACCATCAACCATATTAATAACTAAAATTTAAATTCCAATTCATTTGAATTCCTATTCATGAACTAAACGCCATATAAAACTCTCTTAGTCATGCATTCAATTAATATAAATATTAGATTTATAAAAAAAGGTTATTGTTTAATTGAATTTGATTTGACTGAATACGAAAAACTGGACCCAAAATCGGATAAAATCCGAACCGGATTTAAAAAAAAAAAAAAATTTATGTGAAAACCAGATGGGATTGAAATTCGAGTTTTGTGCGTCTCTACATTTGCATCAAAACCGAAATTTTATATTATTTTAATTAAAAACCATTACATTTTTTGTGTTACATTTTTCACTCCCTTTATGACATATATTTGAGTGATTAGATTAAAAACAAAAGGTGAAACCTTAAAAATGTGTTTTTAAATTTACTTGTAAAACTGCAAATAAAAAACTGAAAACATGAAAAAACAATGCATCTAAACGCGTTTTCCAGAAACCCTTGTTTTCGATGAAAATTTTCAACAAAAATAGGTTAAATAAACGGACCCATATATTCCTTCACACGTTCAACTTTCGGTCTTAATTTTCCCTATAAAATCAAGTAATTAGATTAATGGGTCTTCATTAAAGTAATCAGATCATTATGCCATTTAGTAATATGTTGATAAAGACCTTCTGTTTTGACGATCGATCCTTTTTTGATATTCACTAATAAATAGACTTTACTGTTTCCCTTTTTTACTCCCAATCGAATATAAGTTCTCGAAGTTTATTCTATCAAACCTGAAAACAAGACCTCTGGTAAACATATTGCAATTTTAAAATCGATGTCATGTATTTATATATTTTTTGGTTACAAAACGTGATGAATGGCAATATTGATAAAAATGTTATTTTATTTCATTACCGTATCAAAGTATAGTAAATCAAACACCACTTTAGCAATGAATCCAAAACCTAAGACTTGTTTGTTTTTTGTTTGGAGATCTTTTTTACCTCTAAATGTATGCAACCGGAAAGCAAAAAAATTAAAGATTGTTTTTTTTTTTTGTAAAGATAAAAGAGATTTTATGATCAACGCCGTTCCATTAATTTTTGGGGTCCTGGACGAAAACGTATAAGAGGGCTCTACACATACATAAATACACACACACATATACATGTGGGTACAAACATACATTTTGTTTTATTTTCGCCCACAAGTTAAAAAAACAATTGTACTTTATTTACGTTGACAACATATGAAATTAGATTTCCTATAAAATTTTGGCCCTGGGGGTTCGTTTTGGGCACCCTGAGGGCCGACTTTGTTTAAGATCTACTAATTGCTTTGCTTTTGCAGATGAAAAACTTGTATTCAAAAATACAATTAAACCAAAAATTGTCCTAAAAAAATGTTGGTCGAGGAATCTTTTACCGGAACCTTGCTGGAAAATCAAACTAAAACCAAAACACACATAGATCTAAACAATAAATTTTCAATTAACAAAAAAAAAATTAACAAACCAAACAACTTTTTCCAAGTAATGATATTTATTTTCATATAGGTCAGTCATACTCATATTTGTTAGTGGACCTTTAGGCATATGTATTTGTATTTTACCTAGTTTGGCCCAATGGCCCACCTAAATGTTTATTTATTCTTGTGTTACTCAATGAAAGTGACAAGGCAAATTACTCAATTAACATGGTATC
>JAANYP010004056.1:41634-69134 GCA_020465985.1 Centrapalus pauciflorus
TATTGCTGCCGCCGCCGACCCTTTACATCTTTTTCTCCTACTCCTCTCAATGAGTAACACCAACCAACCTAACATCTCCCACAATCCCACCCCCTACCCCTCGGCCAACCCATATCCGAACAACCCTACATACCCTACACCATCACCCTACCCCACTGCCCTAATGCCTTACCCCAATACCACCACGCCACCCCACCCCACTCAACCCTCACATACTCCCAACAGTTTTCTAGGCCCACACCCTACAAACCAAACCAACACCATCCCACCACCACCTCAACAAGGCTTCTGGACATATGTTCCCCACCCATACGCTCCTCAAATAACCGCTCTTCCCCAAGCCTTTAGCACCATGTCTCTCCAACAACCAAATGCGGGCCTTGATGCTAGATGGTACATGGACACCGGGGCTACCTCACATCTCACTGTGGACACAGGTAACCTATCTACTATTTTTAATAATGCATTACATTCGTCTATAATTGTTGGTGACGGAAATTCCATTCCCGTTACTAATTCTGGGCATAGCATATTTCCAACATCATCACGTCCACTCCACTTAAAAAATGTCCTTGTTGCTCCTAATATTATAAAAAATCTTGTGTCTGTTCGTAGTTTCACTCGCGATAATAATTGTACAGTTGAGTTTGACAAATCTGGATTTTCTGTGAAGGATCACCCGACCCGCGAGGTGCTCCTTCGCTGTGATAGCTCCGGAGACCTATATCCACTCAAAACCAACGCTCCGGTCGCCCTTCTCTCTTCTACCCAGTCCACGTGGCACCAACGCCTTGGCCACCCTGGCGATGACGTGTTACGTTTTTTAACTTCTCGTAATTTCATTAAATGTAATAACACAAAACCTTCGGGTCTGTGCCATGCTTGTCAACTTGGCAAACACACAAAACTTCCTTTTCATAGCTCTCGTACTTTAGTTTCTAGTTCTTTTGATATTATTCATTCTGATTTGTGGACCTCTCCGGTTGTAAGTGTTGGTGGTTTTAAATATTATGTCTTATTTCTTGATCACTATTCTCATTTTTTATGGGTTTATCCACTAAAACATAAATCCGATGCTTTTGCAAAATTTCTACAATTCCGCGCATATGTTAACACTCAATTCAACAAAGAAATAAAAGCATTCCAATGTGATCATGGGGGTGAATTTGACAACATCTCCCAACATACCCTCTTTAACAACACGGGTATTCAGTTTCGTTTTTCTTGCCCCCAAACATCTCAACAAAATGAAAAATTCGAGCGCATGATTCGCACTATAAATAATCATATTCGCACGCTCCTTTTTCAAGCTCATCTCCCCCCATCCTTTTGGACCGAAGCATTATTTATGGCGGTCCATCTTCTAAACATTCTTCCCTCCTCGGCCATCTCCAACCAAATTCCATACACAAAACTCTTCAATAAAACACCCACCTACTCTCATCTACGTGTCTTTGGTTGTCTTTGCTATCCGTACACCAATACCACTCACAAACTCCAACACCGATCCACTCCATGTGTCTTTCTCGGTTACCCTACTAACCATCGCGGTTTCCGGTTCCTTGATACAAAAACCCACAAAATAATAATTTCCCGACACGTCAATTTTGACGAATCCGCATTTCCCTACCAAACACCTCCTTCTTCCTCTTCAGACTATACATTTCTAGACGACTCCTCAAACTCTTCACCTATCGCCCGCTCTATTCTTACCTCCTCATCTAAAATCGTCACACCCTCACCATCCATCGATGTACCAAACCACTCCACCATCCAACCTACCGACTCCCCAACTCCAACCGAGACCACACAACCCCCTACCGTTGTGGCCTCGCCATCCATTTCCACCACTAATAATATCGGTCCATCTACTTCTACCGCGGTCCAAAATCCCCAACCTCCATCTACATCGCAAATTCCATCCCACCCAATGGCCACCCGCTCCAGATCCGGTATAACCAAACCTATCACTCGTCTCAATCTTCATGTCTCCCATATATCTCCTCTTCCAACCTCTCATCTTAAAGCTCTTTGTGATGATAATTGGAAAAATGCTATGCAAGACGAATTTAATGCGTTAATTAAAAATGGTACATGGAAACTTGTCCCGCGCCCAAAAAATGTGAATGTTGTCCGGTCCATGTGGTTATTTCGCCACAAAATTAATTCTGATGGCTCTCTTAGTCGCTACAAGGCCAGGCTTGTTGCAAATGGCAAAAACCAATTACAGGGAGTAGACTGCCATGATACATTTAGCCCCGTTGTTAAACCAGCAACAATCCGCACTGTGCTTAGCCTCGCGTTATCTCGAGATTGGCCTATACACCAACTTGATGTTAAGAATGCATTTCTTAATGGCCTGTTGGCGGAGACGGTTTACATGCACCAGCCACCGGGGGTTTCATGATCCGACCCACCCCGATTACGTCTGTCTTCTGCAAAAGTCCCTATATGGTCTTAAACAGGCACCTCGCGCCTGGTTCCAAAGGTTTACATCTTTCGCCACCAGGGTTGGTTTTACTCACAACAAATCAGACGCATCTCTCTTTATCTTTCATCGGGGTTCGGATACAGCATACCTGCTTCTATATGTTGACGACATTATTCTCACAGCATCCTCGTCGACTCTTCTTCATCGCATTATGGGTCTCTTACATCGTGAGTTTGCTATGACTGATCTCGGATCCCTCAACTACTTCTTGGGCATTTCTGCAACTCGCAACAACTCTGGGCTCTTTCTCTCTCAGTCAACTTATGCTATGGCAATTTTAGAACGAGCTCAAATGGTTAATTGCAACCCCAGTCGCACTCCAGTCGATCTTGATAAAAAACTTGGACCGGATGGTCCTCCCGTCTCCGACCTAGAACTATATCGGAGCCTGGCAGGTGCACTTCAGTATCTCACATTTACTCGACCAGATATTGCATACGCCGTTCAGCAACTATGCCTGTATATGCATGACCCTCGAGAGCCTCACCTTAATGCCATGAAGCGCGTTCTTCGATATATACGCGGTACCACAGATTTGGGTCTTCAGTTATTCAGTTCCTCTTCATCTCAGCTCACTGCTTACACTGATGCCGATTGGGCTGGCTGCCCTGCAACTAGAAGATCGACATCCGGTTATTGTGTTTTTCTTGGAGACAACATAATCTCGTGGTCTTCCAAACGCCAACAGACCACCTCCCGCTCTAGTGCAGAAGCTGAATATCGCGGCGTCGCTAATGTAGTTGCTGAAACGGCATGGATCCGCAATCTCCTTTGCGAACTATGTCTTCCTCTTTCTTCTGCATCGCTAGTCTATTTGTGATAACGTAAGCGCGGTGTATCTCTCAGCAAACCCGGTACACCACCAACGTACCAAGCATATCGAGATCGACATTCACTTTGTTCGAGATAAGGTTGCCAAAGGCGAAGTTCGTGTTCTACATGTCCCCTCCAAGTTTCAATATGCTGACATCTTCACCAAAGGATTGCCATTTCATCTCTTTGCAGATTTCCGCTCCAGTTTAAGTGTCCGTTCGCCTCCCCCTCAAACTGCGGGGGACTGTTAGTGGACCTTTAGGCATATGTATTTGTATTTTACCTAGTTTGACCCAATGACCCACCTAAATGTTTATTTATTCTTGTGTTACTCAATGAAAGTGACAAGACAAATTACTCAATTAACAATATTGTCCTAACTACAAACTAAATGCATCCTACAAGAAAAACAAATTTTACCGACAGTAAATGAAAGAAATAATCTTAAGCAATTAAACACGATTTTATCACAATTAGACACATGCAATTGAAACTAAATAATGTAAGAAACGATTTTAAACAATTAATTTGATAGTAACTTAATTAATGCTCGAAGTTTGTTCTTCTATTTCTACTACTATACTGCAAAGCATGCATGTTTATATAAATTATATTGCATATATATATTTTTTAATTGAGACGATTGTAGTGATAAAGTAATGTTTATTATGAAAAAAACCAACATGTTTTCATGGATTTTGTGTTTTCGTCACTCTATGTTATTTTTTTTCCAGAAAAGTTAAGTTAATTTTTTTCTAGTTTTGTGAAGTTTGACTATTAGAGTCCGATTATAATTAGTAAACCATGTTTTTAAAAATTGAAAAATCGGTTCTAATAGTCAAATTTCACTAAACCAAAAAGAAAAAAATTAACTTGAGGACTTTTCTGGAAAAAATAAAAATAAAACATGAAAAGACGAAAACGTAAAAACCGTGAAACATGTCGATTTTTTTGCATAATAAACCCTAAAAATAAGCAAGAACACAAATATGCTATTATTATGCAAAAAAAATTGTGTTGAACTCAAAAGGATTTTAGAAAACTTTATTTATTTATCCATTATTATTTATTACAATCATGTGCGTGCTCACGTGCATGTATTTTATTTATTTATATCAATTATTATGATCTTATTTTTAATACATTAATAATAATTGATTTTTCACAAGGCAATATTATTTATTATTATGCCTCATTCATCACACTCCCTTTGTAAACGACACAATGGCAAGAAAGCTCTTTCTCAACATCCTCCATCGATGGTTCAAACCTCACCCATCCACCTCCATTTTCCGATGTGTCGAAAACATGAACTTCAGATCTAAACCGCAAAGTGTCATTTGTCATTTGGTAGCCAGCAAAAAAGTACAAAAATGACCCTATTGGTGCCATAGTAAGGTATAATTGTTCGATCGGGGCGCGTTCTGGTGATGTGACATCTAACATAGAGGTTGGGGAGGATATCGATGATCCGTCAACCTCATTCCATATATTAAGATCTCGATCGAATCTCTCAATAAATCCTTTCCATTTCTTGTAACAATCACCAGAACTGAACAACTTTCCTCCAACGACGACGATCTGGTTAGGTGGAACGTCGAGTTCCCACATACGTGGTAGGAAATCCCACTTATTATTCATTGTATCGTAAACCTCAGCCGAGCTCCTTGCGATACTAAACGGTCCTTGAGTATCGTTAGCTTCACATTCAGCAAAACCTCCAACCACATAAATTTTTTCTTGCCAAGTGACACCAACACACTTGTACCTCGACGTGGTCATGTTTGGTAATAACTTCCACTCGTCGAGTGCAGGATCGTAAACCTCAGACGACGAAACACCTCTTACGCCATCTGTTGTGCACTCCCCTCCGGCGACGTAAATCTTGCTTCCATTGACTGTGCACGCAAAATCAAAGCGTGGTACTTTAAGTGGCATACATTTAGACCATGTGTCATCTTTAATACTGTATTTTAATACTGACCGACAAACTTCAAGATCTTCTTTCCCATCATCTTTATAATGAGAAAGAAGACCACCAATGATATAGATAAAGTCATCTATAATAATCATTGAAAAGCCACTCAAAACATGATTTTTGGCCAATCCAGGCATCGAGGTAACCCGTTTCCAAGTATTGGTTGAAGGGTTGTAACACTCGATCCAGTTTGATATGTTCGTGTTACGCAAAGGTTGTTTGGCTGAAAAGGAGGCGTAAACACGACAAAATTGGGGTGAATCTTCATATCGTCGGCATCGTGGCCGATAAGATGAAGCCATGGAGCCCATGGGAAGTTGAAGTGAATTGGGGGAGATGAGTTTGGCTATAGAGACTAGAAAACTTTTGAAGATTGGGGAATTGGAAAATCTTGATGAAGTTGGTTTATATAAGTTTCAGAAATATGGAGAGAGCGACCAAATCTATGTGTGAAATAATTGTTTTTTCAACATTTTTTTAGGAAATATTTTTATATGAAATGACTCATTTGTCATTATCATAATCACAAATCATAAGATTAATTGGGTATGGCTAAAAATATCCTCTCAATGTTTTAATACTTGCTGCATAATGATTGTCTAACGGTTGAAAAATAAAATGTATAACGAAGGTTCAGGATTCAAACCATTATATGTCTTTAATTACAAGTTACACGAATTATTTATACACATTGATGGTGTGACTGATCGGTAGAAACTCTAAAAAAATGAGTTACCTTTTTTATATATAAATTGACAAGAAGGGTTTGAATGTTATCCACCGAATAAATTTATATTAAACACCATTCATATTTAATCTCTTATCAAAATAATCTTGAAAAATTACGTGAATTTACAAGCATCATACTATATCATTACTAGAAAAGTGATATTTAACAGTGGTAAAACCCGTTACTGACCAACATATGGTATCGGATACGAGCTCTCGGTAATCCGTTGGTAAATCCTATTTTCAGGGATTATCGATGCATCCAGCCCTCGGTAATACTGATTTTTCTTGTAGTGTATATAATTGCATCACCTTACTATTTATTCTCTCTCTCTCTCTCTCTCTCTATATATATATATATATATATATATATATATATATATATATATATATATATATATATATATATATATATATATATATATATATATATATATATATATAGATGAGATTATTGCAGAACCTAAATTTAGTGTAGAACTGTAGAACCAATATCGTCCATAGATTAGAATAATCTAATGGTCTTGATTAAAAGAGTTAAGTTTGGAGGGTAAAAAAGGAAAAGATTGGAAATAGCAAAAAGATTGACATTAGCAAAATAAATATCTTTTTTCTTTAAATTAAAATAACATTAATATTATTAATTTTTAAATCAAAAAAATTATACCATAAAAACGAGAATTTTATACTCTTTAAAACGAGACCGGTCATGATATATTTTTTTCGAAAAAATTTTACGTGTTTATTTTTCGTAAAAAAAAAATTACCCAGACCACGATGCAATATATCATGGTGAGATAATGAGATCATTCGATATCGAATGAACACTTTGATATCGTATATTTAACGTCAATGCAACACTGCATATACGCTCATTATTAACAAAGCTAAAATAATAGTCACAATTAGTAGTCAAAGTTGGTGGATTTAACGAGGACGGTTCTGATAAATATTTTTTATTTTTCGTAAAAAAATTTTTACCCAGACCACGATGCAATATATCATGGTGAGATCATGAGATCATTCGATATCGAATGAACACTTTGATATCGTATATTTAACGTCAATGCAACATTGCATATACGTTCATTACTAACAGAGCCAAAATAATATTCACAATTAGTAGTCAAAGTTGGTGGATTTAACGAGAACGGTTATGATATATACTTTTTTATTTTTCGTAAAAAAAATTTTACCCAGACCACGATGCAATATATCATGGTGAGATCATGAGATCATGAGATATCGAATGAACACTTTGATACCGTATATTTAGCGTCGATGCAACACTGCATATACGTTCATTATTAACAGAGATAAATAATAGTCAAAATTAGTAGTCAAAGTTGGTGGATTTAACGAGAACGGTCATGAATATATTTTTTTGAAAAAAAAATTACGTGTTTATTTTTCGTAAATTTTTTTACCCATACGACCATTCGATGTCGAATGAACACTTTGATATCGTATATTTAACGTCGATGCAACACTGCATGTCCATTATATATTAAAAGAGTAAAAAAAAAAGTCAAAATGGACAGTCAAACTTGGTAGGCTGCTATTAATTCATTGTTAATTGTATAATTACCATCTTATCCCTAGTGTTATATTATAATCTAATGGTTTAGATTGGTTCTATGGTTCTGCACTAAATTAAGGTTCTGCAATGATCCCAACCCTATATATATATATATATATATATATATATATATATATATATATATATATATATATATATATATATATATATATATATATATATATATTCAAGATCAATGGGGTACCATGTTAGACCGGGGAACCATTTTATAGTCAATCATTTATCATTAAAATATAATATAAATTTTGCTTAAAATTATTTCCCACATTAATTAATGTTGGGGGTAAAAATGGTATTAAAAAATTTAAATTAAAATCAAAGATTCTGTGTATCTCATGAGAATCTCCATTTCAGTTAATATAATTCATTACACCCATACTGAACATGTGCAATGAAAATACACCATAAACCACGATTGAACGTTCAGTACCCAATTACACATGTTCAATAACGTGTATATGAAATTGAACCTTCATGAACGGTTTGATGAAAATAATAAATACCTTTATTTGACACCTCTGATTGAACAAGTTCATTAAAACACATTGTCGAATCCGATTGAACATGTTCACTAAAACGTATTGTTGAATCCGATTGAACATGTTCACGAAACCCAGTTTGAAATTGATTAAATATATTGTTATGGAAGTAAGTCTCTATAATTAAGAAATATATTAAATCATTAGTTGTCATCTATTAATTAAAATAAACCTATGACTATATTACCCTATTTACTTATAATCAAACATGGGTGGACTCCGGTTCCCTAATCTAACATGGTACCCTATTGATCCTGACCATATATGTATGTATGTGTTCTTTCTCTATCTATCTTTTAATTACTAAATCCGTGTATAAATATAAAAATGGTTACATATAGCAACACCTAAAAATTATTTAAAATAGACAAAATATCATATTTGGATAGTTGGATTAGATTTTGTAGGTATTATCTATGTAAGTTTCTTGTTAATTGATGTTTGATTCTTTGTTATGTTTTAGGATAAAAACCAAAGCATTGTCTTATATATGCTTCTAATGATTTTGTGAAATCCAAGGAAGATTATAACATGCAATAACCACATTGTTTTTTAAGTTTGACTCTACATTTGTTATGTTTTTTCTATTTTCTTGGAATATAGTTATGTTTAATTTGATTCTTATCTAATTTATTGGTCTTAAAAATTATAGGAAAAACAACACATGCATTAATTAGGCCTCCCATATAAATTGAGAGGTCATTTGTATGGTGTACCCAACACATTTTTGTTATACACAATAATTTTATCTAGAATGACAAAGTCATCCTTAAAGTTTATTAAAGATGAAATAGTTATTTTAGTTAAAGTTTTTGTGTATGGTAAAAATGTGTTGTGTACAAATCATCTACCACATAAATTATACGGAGTGGTTGTTATATATTTATATTGTAAAAAATATTTATTTATACATGCTTTTGTCTTTGAACCATTTTATCTTTTTAAATAAGGTTTACTATGGAAAAACCTACATGTTTTAACGTTTATTGTGTTTTCGTTCTTTCAAGTTATTTTTCCAGAAAAATCATCAAGTTAATTTTTTATTTTTGGTTTAGTAAAATTTGACTATTATAAAAATGATTCATAACTTTTATAATTTGAGTAAATTTAATAAAGAGAAATCAATGTTAAAAATTAATAAATTAATGTTATAATCACATATATTTTCTTGATGATTGTCATTTTCATTGGATCCAAATCCTACGAAAACATGCATCATTCTTCTTGGTTCTTACTAAAAGATGCAATAAACTTTAATGAGTTTTTGATACAAAGTTATTCAAAATTGATTGATGGTAGCAAATGAAATAGGAAATTTATAATAAAAAAAACATGTAACTAATTGGGGTAACAATCAAACGAATATAATTAAAATTAAACACTTAATTTAAAGATAATTAAGAGTGTGTGAACTTACCTAGATAACTATATTGACCACGTACGTGTACGAGTGTTTCGTTTACAAGTGTCTTGGGTCGATGATTGCAAGAATTATGGATATCTCTCTCTCTCTCTCTCTCTCTCTCTATATATATATATATATATATATATATATATATATATATATATATATATATATATATATATATATATATATATATATATATATATATATATATATATATATATATATATATATATATAGGGTTAAGTTCCATGGAGTCCCATATTAGATTGGAGTCCTGGAGTCCCATATTAAATGTACATGTTCATTACAATAAAATATACACATGTTCAAAAGTATATATTACAATTGACGAGTTCACATCAAATGAAGTTATAACGATAAAGAAAATTCTATATCATGCAAATTTATAATATTTAAACAATATGCACATGTGATCTGATGATGCACTTTGAACATATGCATATTGTATTTTTGCATTAAATATAACATTTTTATCGTAATGAACTTCAAATTATGTGAATTGTTCAACAGTAGTACACTTTTGAACATTTATATATTACATTTTTGCATGAAATAAAATATTTTATTGTAATGAACATGTACATTTAATATGGACTCCAGGACTCCACTCTAATATGGGACTCCACGGAACTTTTATATATATATATATATATAAAATAAAACAGAACATCAAACGCATACGTATCATTTCCACGTTAAATGTAACACCCTCTAATCCCAGCTAAAAGCCACGTCATTTACAATACACAGGTGGCATAAACGCATATAATATCCATATCACAATGTCTAGGTTTACACAAACACTGGTTAATTAAAACATTTTACAAACATAGTCACAATATCCAGAATTCAACCCGACATACAAAATCCGACCCATACCCAAACATTCACATACAACCCAGTATCATTTGTCCCCAAGTTTCCAACAGAGTAGTCACATACAGATAAAAAAAGCGGAACCTCTCGGCAACAGCAAGTCATGCTCCTATCTTCGCTCAGGAGCTGGCGGTCCTATCTTCGGTTCCCCTGATACACACATCAGACTCGAATACGTAAGCTTCACAGCTCGTGAGTACACAAGGGTTAGACGCTGCACAGATCACATAAACACATATCGCATGTCACATGGCAGCCCTACACTACATGGCATAACACATGCCAACCGGCCTCTAATCAGAGATCCAAAACAGAAAGAGATTCTCATCTCAATTGGGAATCCCTCCCCCCTGGAGCCAAGCCACGCTCGTGGAGGCTAACAGGAATGACGACCGCATATATATATATATATATATATATATATATATATATATATATATATATATATATATATATATATATATATATATATATATATATGGGTACCCTAAACAGGGTTAAACTGAGCCACACCGCTCTCGCGATAACCCACCGCGATATACTATAATGGATCTCAAGCATATAACACATATAAAGAAAAGAGGATCATACCTGAGGGGCAACTCGCAGTGCCCAACACAATCACAACGATAATATATGCACATATTATGACTCGATAAAAATAGGCCCTTTGAAAAGAACTCGTGTACTCAACTGGATCACCCCGCACAATATTTCTAATTCGCTGATCTGAACTCGGCCCGTAACAATCTCTAGCAGTCCGTGTACACAAAATAATTCTTTCCAGATTAATCCCAATTATCCCATAACTGATAACATACCCAAATGAACCCCATAACGCAACCCAACGGACCCCCAAAGCCCAAACAGACCCAAGCCCGCAGGAGCCGGATCGCGGCCGCACTGGCCCGATCGCGGCCCGCGCTCGAGGAAGATCATCGCGGCCGCGCTTGGCGCGTCGCGACCGCGCTCGCGTCGAACAGGCCCAAACAGACCCAAGCCCGCAGGAGCCGGATCGCGGCCGCACTGGCCCGATCGCGGCCCGCGCTCGAGGAAGATCATCGCGGCCGCGCTTGGCGCGTCGCGACCGCGCTCGCGTCGAACAGCAGGCCCCTGTTTCTGTTTCTGTTCTGTCCAGGAGGTATAAACCTCCTCCAACTCGATTTCAGCAACCAATATTCACATATATGTTACCAAAACACTTCTACAACATATATACACCAATTCCCAACATGTAGCTCTATTTAATACACAAAATCAGATTAATTTCTAGGGATTTCTTACCTTGAACTCAAGAACACAACTTTGGAGATTTCAATTCTGATTTCAATACTTTGATCACTTGATTTAGGCTTCAATTCAGGCTCCAGCAGCAGAGAAATCACACACACACTTCACTTCACTAATTTGCACAAAAGGGGATAAGGAAGCACGTCACACCCACATATAATACATAAACGGATCCCGTTATATCGCGGGTTCGACACCGATACCCGACCCAATATTAAAAATACATTATGTATATCATTAAATCCCATTTAATCTCGGGAATCCATAATTATAATTTATCCACTAAAATTATATCCCGAATCCACGTAATCTCCGTCCCGACACGTATAATCCACTATACGGGACGTAATTGGACCAACACAATACTCAATAAAATAATTGGGCAATAGGATAATTACACGTACCTGCTCGGGAGTCGGGGTGTTACAAATCCTCCCCCCTTACAAAGATTCCGTCCCGGAATCTAATTCTGACTCTGGAACAGGAAAGGATAGCGACTCCGCATCTCAGACTCGGGCTCCCAAGTTGCGCTGATACCCTTATGATGTCTCCATTGAACGAGTACCAATGATATCTCCTTGTTGCGCAACTTCTTCACTTTGCGATCAGTAATCAACTCTGGCTGCTCAGCATATCTCAACTGATCATCTATGGATATCTCTGATAACGGCACGTACTGATCTTCCTTAGCCAAACATTTTCTCAAATGGCTCACGTGGAACGTATCATGAACACCGGCTAACTCTAGCGGCAGTCTCAACCGGTAGGCCTGATCTCTGACCCTGGCAATGATCTCAAACGGCCCTATATACCTCGGACCCAACTTGCCCCGGTGCCTGAATTGGATCACACCCTTCCACGTAGATACTTTCAACAACACCTGATCCCCAACACGAAACTCAAGCTCAGAGGTACGGCGGTCAGCATAACACTTCTGACGACTCTGTGCTAAACGCATATGCTCACGGATCACGGCTACTTTGTCACTCGTCTCCTAAGTAGCTCGGGCCCACTGATCGGTCGCTCACCGACCTCACCCCAACACACTGGGGTTAGACACTTTCGGCCATATAATGCCTCAAACGGTGCCATCTTAATCGAGGCATGGTAGCTATTATTGTAAGAAAACTCTACTAACGGGAGATGCACATCCCAGCTACCCCTGAAGTCTATGGCACATGCTCTCAACATGTCCTCGAGTGTCTGGTTTGTGCGCTCAGTCTGCCCATCTGTCTGAGGCCTGTAAGCTGTACTCAGCTGAACCCGGGTACCCAGCTCTCTCTGGAAGCTCTGCCAGAACCGCAAGGTGAATCGAGTATCGCGATCAGAATTAATCGACTTCGGAATCCCATGCCGCGATACTACCTCATCTATATACAGCCGCGCTAGCTGATCCATCATGATCGTACCCCGAACAGCAAGAAAATGCGTACTCTTAGTCAACCGGTCCATTATGACCCATATCATATCGTTCCCACACACAGTACGAGGAAGTCGGACGATGAAATCCATCGTGATGTGGTACCACTTCCACTCGGGAATCTCCAGTGGCTGTAGACGACCGTGCGATTTCTGGTGCTCACTTTTAACACGCAAACATGTCATACACTGCTCGACATAACTGCCCACATCCCTTTTCATACCCGGCCACCAGTAGAACTCTCGAAGGTCTCGGTACATCTTGGTGCTCCCAGGATGAATGGACAACCTCGACTTATGCGACTCATCAAGGATCAGCTGTCGCAAGTTCCCAACTCTGGGAACCCAAACTCTGCCTCTCAACGTATACAAACCCCGGTCATCCCTGACCAACGCCTCTGTCTGCCCCACCAGCCTCTCTCTCTTCACATTTTGCTCCCGCAGACCCTCTATCTGTGCCAATCTCAGACTGTCAATCAGGGTAAAGGTGATCTCGAGTCTCACCGCTCAGGAGGTAACCGTCTGGACACACGCCTTACGGCTCAAGGCGTCAGCAACTACGTTCGCCTTCCCAGGGTGATACTGTATCTCGCAGTCATAGTCTTTTAGGAGCTCTAAACTGCGTCTCTGTCGCATGTTCAATTCCTTCTGACTGAAAAGATACTGAAGGCTCTTGTGATCAGTATAAACCACAAACTGGGACCCAAATAGATAATGTCGCCATATCTTTAGCGCAAAGACTATGTCATCCAACTCAAGATCATGGACAGTATGGTTCTCCTCATATGTCTTCAACTGCCTCGAAGCGTAGGCAATCACCTTGCCTCGCTGCATCAATACACAACCCAGCCCCGTCCCCGATGCATCACAGTATATAGTGAAATCATCCGTACCCTTGGGCAAAGCCAACACCGGCGCCTGACATAATCGAGCTCTCAACTCAGCAAAGGCAGTCTCCTGCTCGTCATTCCACTCGAATGGTACGCCCTGCCGTGTTAGTCTCGTCAACAGCATGGCTATCCGCGAAAAGTTCTGAATAAACCGCCTGTAGTAGCCTGCTAATCCCAGGAAACTACGAATCTCTGGCACGGTCTTAGGCTGCTCCCAGCTCATCACAGCCTCAATCTTCGCGGGATCCACTTTGATGCCCTCGCTGCTCACAATATGACCCGAGAACTGCACCTCTCGGAGCCAGAAATCGCATTTCGAAAACTTCGCATAGAGTCTCTCTCTCTCTCTCTCTGCAGCACACTCAGGACCTCCCTCAAGTGCTGCTCATGCTCCTCAGCGCTCCTCGAATAGATCAATATGTCGTCTATGAACACGATCAAAAATCGATCCAACATGGCTCTACACACCCTGTTCATCAAATCCATGAAGGCTGCGGGTGTGTTAGTCAGTCCGAATGGCATGACTAAGAACTCGTAGTGTCCATAGCGCGTCCTGAAGGCTGTCTTGGGCACATCCTCTTCCCTGACCTTCAGCTGGTGATATCCAGATCGTAAATCAATCTTCGAAAAGAAGCTAGATCCCTGTAGCTGATCGAATAAATCATCAATTCGCGAAAGTGGATATCTATTCTTCACCGTCACTTTATTTAGCTCTCGATAATCGATACACATTCGCATGGTACCGACTTTCTTCTTCATGAACAACACTGGTGCTCCCCACGGTGATGAGCTCGGACGGATAAATCCCCTATCCAACAACTCCTGAAGCTGAGTCATCATCTCTCGCATCTCAGTGGGTGCTAGCCTATAAGACGTCTTCGCAATCGGCACCGCTCCAGGGATAAGGTCGATCCGGAACTCTACCTGGCGATCTGGCGGTAGCCCAGGTAACTCATCTGGGAATACCTCAGGGTAGTCTTGCACTACAGGTACATCCCCTACCTTCGTCTTCTCCTTTTGGGCGTCAATCACATAAGCCAGGAAGGTCTCGCAACCTTTCGTCACATATCTCTGAGCTCTAACCATCGAGATAATCCCTACCTCGCCCTTTCGCCTCTCCCCGTATACAGTCACAACCTCGGTCTCAGAAATCGGTATCCTGATCATCTTCTTAGCGCAAAGAATGTCTGCCTGACGGGCTGTCATCCAGTCCATACCGACAATCACATCGAAGCTGCTGATCTCAATAGGCAGTAGGTCGATCAGGAATCGGTGAGTATCGATCTCGAGTACACACTCTCGATAAACACGGCTCACTAACGCGGTACTACCGTCTACCCTCTCGACAATCAATGGCACAGATAATACAGTAGGAGAAACAGTAAAATAAGCACAGAAGGACACTGATACATATGAGCGGTCGGCTCCAGAATCAAATAAGACTCGCACACGCAAGCCATTCAGAATATACGTACCCGTAACAACATCTGGAGCATCTCTGGCCTCCTCAGCTGTGGCCTGGAACACCCGACCTCTGGCTCTCGGAGCTGCATCCCTGCGGGAGGTGGAAGAAGAAGGCTCCGCTCTAGCACCGCTCGTGCTCGCCCCCGGTACCGCTGGTGCTGTCTCTAGGAAGTCTCTCATGCGATGACCCGGCTTCCCACATCGGAAGCATAATGCTTCAGGGGCTGTGAATGCAGTAGCTGTATGGCCGAACTGGCCGCATCTGAAACATCTGAACTGGTCACTAGCACATGGCCCGACATGCCTACGGTGGCATCTCGGACAATCTTGCTCTCCGGATGAACTGTCAGCTCTGCTCCCCGATGCCCGGGACCCCTACCCAACACTGCTCTGACTGGCTGTATGACTGTCTCTCTGACCCTGTCCCCGGGATCTATCATCTCGACCTCTATCTCTGCCTCTGTCTCTACCTCTGTCTCTCCGCGAACCCGAACCCTGCTCCTGATGACGGCCCTGCTTGGGCTGCTGCTCTCTCGGCTCCCGCCAATAGCTGGAGTGCTCGGTGGCTCCCGTACGCTGTCTCTGGGTAGGCGGCTACTCTCGCTGCCTCTCTAACTCTTGCTCTCTCATGCGAGTTAACTCTAGTGCCCTGGCAAAGGATGGTGTCTCCTGCAGTCCCACAAACTCCCTGATGTCTGGTCTCAGGCCGCCCACAAAAGCATCGGCCTTGCGCCTCTCTGTATCCACATGCTGCGGCGCAAACTGGGAGTACTCGTTAAAGCGTTCCACATACTGCTGCACGGACAGATCCCTCTGCTGTAGATGGAGGAAACGGCGCTCCATCTCTCTCTGCTCGTCACGGGGCGCATACTGGATCTCAAACATAGCCTTAAACTGCTCCCATGTCATCGCGTATGCTTGAGAATCAGACATGGACGACTCTATCGATCTCCACTACTGTGAGGCTCCACCCCTCAACTGACACGTGGCATACCCAACCATATCTTTCGGGTCCACATGAGCAACCCGAAACGCGGACTCGATCTCGCGCTCCCATGCGAGTGCCATCATTGGCTCACCCCCACCTCTGAACTCTGGAGGATTCCGAGTCATGAAATCCATAAACGAACCCCCTCGCTGAGACGTAGACGAAGAAGCACCCCCACCAGTATCCTGACCACCCCCAACACGTGGTCCCATACCCTGACCCTGTTCCCTCTCCTGCTCTCTCTGCTGTCTATAGAACTCTGTGAGAACCTCAAGCAACTCTGAATTGCGGATATACTCGTCACCCGGCGGCTTACCCGCGCCCGAACCCTCTCCCTGATCTGCCATACTGATCTGCACAAAACAAGGAAATTAAGCACAAAGATAAGTCTCCCAGCGTCATACACTAAGCCATGATAATTAAATCCTCTAGTATCCGTCACCGGAATACTCCCAAGAATCTGAACACGGTCTAAGCTCAAGCATCCACTGATACTCAATACTAAAACCACAAGCTCTGATACCATACATGTAACACCCTCTAATCCCAGCTCAAAGCCACGTTATTTATAATACACAGGTGGCATAAATGCATATAATATCCATATCACAATGTCTAGGTTTACACAAACACTGGTTAATTAAAACATTTCACAAACATAGTCACAATATCCAGAATTCAACCCGACATACAAAATCCGACCCATACCGAAACATTCACATACAACCCAGTATCATTTGTCCCCAAGTTTCCAACAGAGTAGTCACATACAGATAACAAAAAGCGGAACCTCTCGGCAACAGCAAGTCAAGCTCCTATCTTCGCTCAGGAGCTGGCGGTCCTATCTTCGGTTCCCCTGATACACACATCAGACTCGAATACGTAAGCTTCGCAGCTCGGGAGTACACAAGGGTTAGACGCTGCACAGATCACATAAACACATATCGCATGTCACATGGCAGCCCTACACTACATGGCATAACACATGCCAACCGGCTCTAATCAGAGATCCAATACAGAAAGAGATTCTCATCTCAATTGGGAATCCCTCCCCCCTGGAGCCAAGCCACGCCCGTGGAGGCTAACAGGAATGACGACCGCATATATATATATATATATATATATATATATATATATATATATATATATATATATATATATATATATATATATATATATATATATGGGAACCCTACACAGGGTTAAACTGAGCCACACCGCTCTCGCGATAACCCACCGCGATATACTATAATGGATCTCAAGCATATAACACATATAAAGAAAAGAGGATCATACCTGAGGGGCAACTCGCAGTGCCCAACACAATCACAACGACAATATATGCACATATTATGACTCGATAAAAATAGGCCCTTTGAAAAGAACTCGTGTACTCACCTGGATCACCCCGCGCAATATCTCTAATTCGCTGATCTGAACTCGCCCGGTAACAATCTCTGGCAGTCCCTGTACACAAAATAATTCTTTCCAGATTAATCCCAATTATCCCATAACTGATAACATACCCAAATGAACCCCATAACGCAACCCAACGGACCCCCAAAGCCCAAACCGACCCAAGCCCGCATGAGCCGGATCGCGGCCGCACTGGCCCGATCGCGGCCCGCGCTCGAGGAAGATCATCGCGGCCGCGCTTGGTGCGTTGCGACCGCGCTCGCGTCGAACAGCAGGCCCCTGTTTCTGTTTCTGTTCTGTCCAGGAGGTATAAACCTCCTCCAACTCGATTTCAGCAACCAATATTCACATATATGTTACCAAAACACTTCTACAACATATATACACCAATTCCCAACATGTAGCTCTATTTAATACACAAAATCAGATTAATTTCTAGGGATTTCTTACCTTGAACTCAAGAACACAACTTTGGAGATTTCAATTCTGATTTCAATACTTTGATCACTTGATTTAGGCTTCAATTCAGGCTCCAGCAGCAGAGAAATCACACACACACTTCACTTCACTAATTTGCACAAAAGGGGATAAGGAAGCACGTCACACACACATATAATACATAAACGGATCCCGTTATATCGCGGGTTCGACACCGATACCCGGCCCCAATATTAAAAATCCATTATGTATATCATTAAATCCCATTTAATCTCGGGGTTCCATAATTATAATTTATCCACTAAAATTATATCCCGAATCCACGTAATCCCCGTCCCGACAGGTATAATCCATTATACGGGACGCAATTGGACCAACTCAATACTCAATAAAATAATTGGTCAATAGGATAATTACACGTACCTGCTCGGGAGTCGGGGTGTTACATTAAACCACAAAAGATAAATACAACTTTTATTTTTAAATAAAAGATAAATACAACTTATTATTATAAAAAAAAGATAAATACACTTTATTATCTTAATTTTTAGCTAATTTTAATCTAAACTTAAAAAAAGGCTTAAGTTATATAATTTATCTATAAACTTCAAATAAATTATTAAAATAAACAATAATTTATTATAAAAATGAAAAAATAATAATATTAGTAAATAACATTGAAGAAAACATTAAGCCATCGATGAACCAGATTAAACGAATAACACTTTTATTGAATAAAACTCCTAAAAACAACCGGTCAAATAGACCACCCTATTACTTACACAAAAACCTCACTACAACCCTCTTGCAATTCAACACCAATAGGTGAAGAATCACACACCAACAGATTACAATGGAAACTAAAAGATCTATATTAGATCTTGTACAATAAATCCTAACAACATTCAGAACTCTGCAAAGTAGAAAACGTAAATCACAAAAATGAAAAACTGAACTTCTACCCTTTACACCGAGAACTCTCTTTAAATAGAGAGACTCAACAACCAATTCAGAAGATAAACAGACCAACAACTTCCTAACTACTAGAGCCGAAGAGAAGATTGAGAAGGAGCAAACGAAGCGACCAACGTGGAACCAAAGAGACGAGGCAGAGCATAAGCAGAGAAGGAGGCTGGAAAACGTGGGCAGTCTCCACACTTAACTTGTAGGACCATCAGTTCAGTAGTAGCCCACTTTAGGTTAAAAGGCCCAAGTCCAGAATAGGATACAAGCACCAGATCATAAGCCCACTACATATTAAAAGTCCACCAAACCTTTTAACACCCCCCCCCCCCCCCCCCCCCCCTTCAAGTTAAGTGTGGAAGTAATATACCAAATTTAACTTCTCACACAGCCTTAAATGAGAGGGAACTGATAAGCCCTTGGTGAAGACATTAACTATATTGACAGACTAATCAATCTTTTCAATTCTGATAACACATGCAGAGACTTTTCCTCTCACAAAATACAAGCCAAGTTCAAATTGTTTAGTCCTATCATGAAAGATTGGGTTATCATGAAAGACATGGTTGGCTGCAATTAAAATAGCAGCCCTGCTGTCCAAGTTAATACAAAGAGTTAACTCAACACAAACATTTAAATCACGAAGAACCTTAAGTATCCACAAAACTTCTGAAGTAACAGAGACCAAAGCACGATATTCAGTCTCAGCTGAAGAGCAAGAAACAGTTTGCTGACTAATTTCTGATAGGCGTTACTATTAGATAGAACCAGATTAGTTGAACTTTCATAGACTTTTGAACTCATGAAGGCACTTAGTAATTTTCCTACAAAAGTATTTCTGCCACAATCATCTTGAACTTGATACTCAAGTTAATTGTGAAACACATTTGTTAAATCTATTAATGCCCACAGCCTTTAGCTGCTTATATAGGCAACAACAAAAACCAAAAAACCTAGCAGAAATATTGAAATAATACGCATAAGAAGCCCAACAGCCCAATCACAACCAAACTGCAATCAACTTGGACAACCCAAAACGAGGTATGCTTTTGACATCCCCCCTCAAGTTGATTGAGTAAACAAACTTGTCAAATGCAGTTTCTCACACAAAACTTTATGTTGCGGACAGAGACATGATACATGATTGAACTGAACCTTCTCAAACCTGAAAGAGAATCTTATCTAGGCAGCAATAGACCAAGCACACTATTAACCCCATAAGCCAAATCATGAATATATTTGGCCAAATCACATAAACTAAACCAACATAACAAAAATAAGACAGTTAACTTGCAGCTTATAACAATCAACTTGATAACTTGGAACCAACAACTATTTTTTTTGAAACATCAGCAAAATTAAATTTTCAGACACATCAATTTTAATAGACGAAATAATGCCTGCTGAGAGTTTTCCCTAACAAACCACAGATTAACACATATGAACCAACACCTTTCTTAACAATTTTTCTTAACAATTAACAAACACTTTCTTTTAACACTTTTCCTTAACAACTAATAACCAGTTTTTTAACAATTAACTCAACTAGAGTTACTTTCAACCATTAAACATAACCACAATTAACTTGAACCAAATTTTTACCAACTTTTTTTAACAACAAACCTGAAGTTAATTGTGAAACATATTTGACAACTTAACTTTTCTGCCATATTATCAGCAGAAACAATAATTTGCACTTCAACACTACTTCCCAAAACATTCTTTTAACAATGTTAGAGACCAACTTCAACACATGGTTAACCGCAATTTGAATTGCAACATTATTGACCACAAAACTTTTGAAAGGTAAAACAACAATTAAATCTCTCAAAACCAAATTGTCTAAACTAATCTCAGACAGAGTAGAAGCAAAAGCCATGTATTCTGCTTCTTACTTTTTAAGAAACAAAATACTTTTGAAAAATACAAAGATCCCAGTAACACACATTCTCAACAAAAATGACTTAACACAGTCAACACCAACAAATGCATTTAACACACATTGATTTATAAAGTCTTAAAAAAACTATATCCTTTCTCATATTCAACAATTTCAATACCTAAAGAATACCGTAACTTTCTTAAGTCTTTTATTTGAAAATTTTTGATGTTAAACACATATTAAATTTTCAAAGATCGTTGATATTAAAAATTTTAAATCCATCAACATTATTCCCAGTTAAAAACAACCTCATTAATATATATTAACAATGCAATAACACGAAAATTCACATATTTAACAGATAAGGAAAAAACATAGTTCAATAAAACCATTTGACAATAGAATCAGCAGTTAACTTTCATTTCATTTCCTAGGGGCATGTTTTAACCTCATTCATAGATTTAACATGTTTGCAAACTATAATTTTATCTTTATAAAAAAAAACCAAAGGAATGACATTAACATCTTCTTTTAACTACCCATAAAACATTATCTTCCATTATTATTTCCCAAATGCAACAGGTACCTTAAAATTTTCTCCAAGGGTAAGACCCACACATTGACTAATTTTATCTTGTGAACCCATTTACATGCTATTGAATTGATGTTATAGAATAAGTCCACATGAATCAAAGAATTATTTAAACATCCATGGCACCAAACTAATGTTGATTCTTAATAGCTTCCCCTATAGGTGGTCAGATAAGATGATTTAGTTAAATTCAACACCTAAACAAATACACTTTTACACAACCTAAACCTTTAAGAAGTTAAGAACCTTTTCCAATCCAAACTTAACTTTCCTTTCAACAATAACATAATCAAGTTAGACATCCAACTAAACTTACAAAAGAAAAAAACATACTATGTTGACAAGAGACATTACTCGGAATCATCTTTGAAATTTATGAGAGTTTATTTAAACATATTTTTCAACCGACTTAACTGGAAACAGTTTTAGAGAAATATACATGACGAGAAAACACCAGATTTTTTTTTTTCAAAACAAAGGTTTGTAAGCCTGCTTTTATTATAGTATTCAACAAAAAAGAAAAACACATTTCCTAGACATAGGACCAAACGACCAAACTTTTCCAAAAACTTGGCAGCCTTTTTTGCAAAAAAAGGGAAACAAGCATTCAAAAACCTTAAACCAGAGAGTCAAGGGTCAACAACATAAACAACTTCACAAGGACACTTACCCTTCAACAAAAGATGGAGCCCAGTTAGTACAATGAAATAGATTTACTTTTACATTAAATTGTTTTCCAAGGAAGGTGAGGAAAACTTTTATGTTTTAAAACATTTATCTTTGGTTTTGATTAAGAAAGGTCCTTTGGAAAACTTATCAAGTTAAATACTTATGAACTTTATTGATCACAAACCTATAAGAACCCCACTGGTCTTAGTTAAAATGATAAACCGACACCACATAGACAGCATTTTGGATCAGACAACAACCCACACAAAACGACATTTCCAGTCAATTTAAGGTTCCCGATTTTAACAACTTTGTAGCAGTCCTGCTTAGATGATCATCAGCAAAAAAAAAAACATAAAAATAAACACCCACAACTTTCAAAATCTTTAATCAGAGTTTGTTACGTGTTAATTTGCTCCAGACTCATCTATGAGGCGAGACGGTTAAACCCGTAGAGATGGTAGAATGCAACATAAACGATAATTTTAAAATTAAAACTTTGTTGGAGCTATAAAATATCACACATAGAGTACTTAACACCAAAGCTAATCCATTGAATGAAGAATTTTATTGACCCTCCATATCAAACGACACACAAGAAGTCTCAACCAACATATATAAAGGTACACACACGCACAGAAGGATCACGTCCTATAATGGCAGGATTCCACGTGCATTCAAATGCCAGGTCAAGCCAGGATAAGATCCCAAACACTCAATACCAAACAACTACTGCACAAAACAAGTAATCACGGAAAACTCGTCTATAGGCCAAGTGTGGTTCTCAGGGCAGTTGGTTCCCGTAAGCACGGAAACTCCCAAGAACAAGAACTTGCTACAACACGAGAGAGTTAGGGGGAAAGAAAAACTTACAGAGTACACCCTGACGAATCTCTTGGTCTATGGTTCGGACTTCAATTGCACAATTTACTTTATTGCTTGGTTTCCATGATCCATCTTAATACCAGATTACAGAGTACCCCACTTATTTAAGAGATCTTGAACTGAATATAGCAGGGGAGCCACAACGAGAAAAACAGCAACACAGCAGAAGTCACCCAACACAACCCTCTGGGTTTCGATTGCAAACTTTAATTGGTTCAATAGACCATTTCAAATGGACTTCTCTCAACAGCAATGGTTTTGAGGGCATACCCCAAACCAACGAAAACGAGACCAACCCGGTGAAGAAAACATTAGAGCGTGAACACCCTAGTTCTCTTAATGAACCTGAGTTGAGAGAGTTCCATACTTGAACCAATATCGAATCTGAACAAGGATTTGTAGTAGAGACAACGATAAAGAAAAAACGAGGTTTCCACGAGACTGAACTTGAAGGATGAATGACATGGAGGAGATATACAAAGAACACAACTTAGGGTTTTAAGTTCAAACCCTAATCGACCAAAAGAGTTACGAGAACAGACCCTCACATAACAGCGGAAGACTAACAGCCTCTTAGGGTTTCGAGAGCAATCCCTAATCCATCAGGGAGCCAAAATCGCCCAACCAGAAAACCCCAATCGCTCAAAAACCTGGCTCAAGATACTATGAAGAAAACATTAAGCCATCGATGAACCAGATTAAACGAATAACACTTTTATTGAATAAAACTCCTAAAAATAACCGGTCAAATAGACCACCCTATTACTTACATGAAAACCTCACTACAACCCTCTTGCAATTCAACACCAATAGGTGAAGAATCACACACCAACAAATTACAATGGGTTCGACACCGATACCCGGCCCCAATATTAAAAATCCATTATGTATATCATTAAATCCCATTTAATCTCGGGAATCCATAATTATAATTTATCCACTAAAATTATATCCCGAATCCACGTAATCCCCGTCCCGACACGTATAATCCACTATACGGGACGCAATTGGACCAACACAATACTCAATAAAATAATTTGTCAATAGGATAATTACACGTACCTGCTCGGGAGTCGGGGTGTTACATTAAACCACAAAAGATAAATACAACTTTTATTTTTAAATAAAAGATAAATACAACTTATTATTATAAAAAAAAAAGATAAATACACTTTATATTTTTAATTTTTAGCTAATTTTAATCTAAACTTAAAAAAGGGTTAAGTTATATAATTGATCTATAAACTTCAAATAAATTATTAAAATAAACAAGAATTTATTATAAAAATGAAAAAATAATAATATTAGTAAATAACATTGAAGAAAACATTAAGCCATCGATGAACCAGATTAAACGAATAACACTTTTATTGAATAAAACTCCTAAAAACAACCGGTCAAATAGACCACCCTATTACTTACACAAAAACTTCACTACAACCCTCTTGCAATTCAACACCAATAGGTGAAGAATCACACACCAACAGATTACAATGGAAACTAAAAGATCTATATTAGATCTTGTACAATAAATCCTAACAACATTCAGAACTCTGTAAAGTAGAAAACGTAAATCACAAAAATGAAAAACTGAACTTCTACCCTTTACACCGAGAACTCTCTTTAAATAGAGAGACTCAACAACCAAAACAGAAGATAAACAGACCAACAACTTCCTAACTACTAGAGCCGAATAAAAGATTGAGAAGGAGCAAACGAAGCGACGAACCTGGAACCAAAGAGACGAGGCAGAGCATAAGCAGAGAAGGAGGCTGGAAAACGTGGGCACTCTCCACACTTAACTTGTAGGACCATCAGTTCAGTAGTAGCCCACTTTAGGTAAAAAGGCCCAAGTCCAGAATAGGATACAAGCACCAGATCATGAGGCCCAAGTTCAGTAGTAGCCCACTTTATTATCTTTAAAATAAGGGAGAATTTCATATATATCCTTGTAAACCTTTCTAATTACATATATATCCTTACAAATTTTCTTATTAGATATATATCATTCTAAACCTTTAAAACTCACTAATATATCCAAATATCTAATTTATATTTATTAAAGTATTTAAAAAATATATAAAAACTATTTTTTAATTTATTTATTAAAGATTCCTAAACTACCCTCAGGGGTGACTTTTAGGGTGTGCGGGAGGCTCGACCGCACAGGGCCTCCCAGTTTTATAGGGCCTCACAATCATAATAAATATCTAAATTTAGACCAATATTTTTTTATTTGACATGTGTACGTTGTGCATTGGTGCATTAAAATGGAATTCATCTCAAATTCAATTTGATTCGTATTATTTATTTTAATTTCTCACTATAATAAGTTTTTTTTGTTATTACGACATTCACTTACCTATTAAAATTGAGTCTCAAAATGATCAATTTATTATTTAAAATATTTAAGGGATTATGTTGTAATCACAATCACAGGGCCTCCGAAATCAATGAGACGACCCTGACTACCCTTAATATTAATTGAAAAGTCATCTTCCTTACATTCACATGAACTCCTCCGTCCCCTCACACTCGTCACTCGGTGCTTAACACGCGTGGTTCTTCTACATCCTTCACCGATGACTCCCCATAAAGCACAAAATCAACGAGTCCACGCTCGGTTTTTGTAGATTGTGATTTTCGTTCATTGTCATCATCATTTTTGATTGTGACTCCACACTCGGTTTTACAGACTTCAACCAACCACCGGTAAGATGTTGTCATCTCTCCTTCTCTGTTATTATTCTTATTCGGTTCCTTTGAAAAGTAAGATCTTTTATATTTATTCAATGGATTCACACATCGGTTTCAAAAAATCTTGGAAATTTTTTTACTAGGTCATTCTATGCGAGATGTGGTTTGACCAAAAATAACTTACTTAACCTTCTTTCTATGCGAGATGCGGTTTCAAGGAACTTAATATTGCCCGTATTTATTCTAACCGTATCGATCGTTAAACAAAAAATTAAAACTTCGTCTATTGAATTAAGAAAGTTAACTTATACTAATTAAACTGTGACAACATGTTTCTTGGTCACTTGAAATTTTAAGGTCACTTGAGTTTGAAGAAGAAATTAACCAAGACCATATATTTGTAGTTTTTTAATTGAATGATTACTTTTGAATAGGTATTTGAATTAGAATGTTTAACTTGTGCAGTATTTATTTTGCAGTTTTTAATTGAAATTTGTGTAGTTTTTTAATACACTTTGCAGTTTTTATGCATTTTAGTGTAATTTTTTATGTAAATTTAGTGCAGTTTTTATGCAAAAATAGTGCAGTTTTTATTTATATTTAGTGCAGTTTTTTTATACAAATTTAATGCAGTTTTTTTTTTTTTTTTTTTTTTTTTTTTTTTTTTTTGTAGATTTAGTGTATTTTTTGAGCATAAAAGAGGAAGTTTGAGGATATATGCATAATAATAAAGATTTAAAAGGATATATATATATATATATATATATATATATATATATATATATATATATATATATATATATATATATATGCAATTATTGTTTTGTGGGAAAAGTGTAATTTGGGGATTTACAAATAAATAAATTAAAAAAATTATATTTGATATTCTCTAAAGGATTTAATAATTAAAAATTAGATATTTGGATATATTAGTGAGTTTTAAAAGTTGAGAATGATATATATGTAATAAGGAAGTTTATAAGGACATATACATAATAAGAAAAGTTTACAATGACATATATGAAATTCTCCCTTAAAATTAAAACATAAATATAATTCGTTAATTTTAATGCCCACAAACATTAGTAAATATTTAAAGGAGAACACAAAACGCAACATGGCGTCATCACGTTGCACCTAAATAGATAAATACAATTTATAATTTTTAAAATAATTATCTAATATTGTTGTTATTATTATGAATATAATATAAATACATCAAATTACATCTTATATATATATATATATATATATATATATATATATATATATATATATATATATATATATATATGTCTAATTCAAAAATATTATGTGTTATAAATTTTTTAAAATATATTAACATAAATAAAGATCACAAACAATATTAAATAAAAGTAAAACATAAACATAATACAATATTAATAAAATCATATTTCATAACATTTTATTTATTGTAATAAATTATATATA
>JAANYP010004056.1:71634-235251 GCA_020465985.1 Centrapalus pauciflorus
CTGACCCTATATATATATATATATATATATATATATATATATATATATATATATATATATATATATATATATATATATATATGGGAACCCTACACACGGCTAAACATGGCTACTCAGCCCCCGCTATAACCCATCGCGATCAACTCTACAATAGATCTCATGTCACTGTTCGATATACATACACATGTACAACATAATAATAAAGAAGGGTAAAATCATACCTGATGGGCAGCTCGTAGTGCCACCAATATAATTACATATAGTATATGCACATACATTGACTCAAATAAAAGTAGGCCCTTTTTTTAAAAGAACTCGTGTACTTACCTGGATCACGATAGTCAACTTTTAACTAGTTCCGGTGAACCCAACTTTATCTCAGCCCAATCTCTATCAGCCTCTGTACACACAAATAATCTTCACATATTAACTCAAACTCACAGACAAGCCCTAAACACCTAATAATCATTAACACAACTGATATACCCCCAAAATGTAACCCAAATAGGCTCACAGCCCAAAAGCCCAATCTGACCCAAAAGGGCTGATCGTGGCCGCACTCAGCCTTGCGCGGTCGCGCTCCCCCCATTGCGGGGGGAGCGCGACCGTATGTGTATACATACACATGTACAACATAATAATACAGAAGAGTAAAATCATACCTGATGGGCAGCTCGTAGTGCCACCAATATAATTACATATAGTATATGCACATACATTGACTCAAATAAAAGTAGGCCCTTTTTTTAAAAGAACTCGTGTACTCACCTGGATCACGATAGTCAACTTTTAACTAGTTCCGGCGACCCAACTTTATCTCAGCCCAATCTCTATCAGCCTCTGTACACACAAATAATCTTCACAAATTAACTCAAACTCACAGACAAGCCCTAAGCACCTAATAATCATTAACACAACTGATATACCCCCAAAATGTAACCCAAATAGGCTCACAGCCCAAAAGCCCAATCTGACCCAAAAGGGCTGATCGCGGCGACACTCAGCCTTGCGCGGTCGCGCTCCCCCCATTGCGGGGTGCGCTCCCACCGCGAGCCAAGCACATGAACCCTAGCCCAAGCTCGGTCTTGCACCGCCTCGAACCCCATTGCGGCCATGCTCACCCTTTCGCGACTGCAATCACGACGGGTTGCAGGTCCCCTGCTTCTGTCAAGGGGGTTATTCAACCCCTTATTCGTTTCCAACCCAAATAAACTCGAAATTTCAACATCAAAACACTTTTAATAACCTTATAAACAAATTCTTATAGTATTACAACAATTAACACAACTAAACTCACTTGAATTAGAGGTTCTTACCTTGCAAGCTTGAACACTCAAGTTGATGATCACAAGGAGTCAATCACAATAATTAAATCAATTGTTATGACTTTACCTCCGATCTCCAGCAGCACACACACAACACTCTAGTAAAGTCTTGGAAGTGAAGGGAGTAAAGAACGTGTATCCGTATCTGAATATATCGTGGGTTCGATACCGATACCCGACCCCGTTATCATAAGTTCACATTTTATATCAATAAATCCCGGTTAGTCTGGTGAATCCATAATTATTAATAATCTACTAAAATTATATCCCGAAGCCATGTAATATCGGTCCCGACACATGTAATCCACTAAATGGGACATAATTGGACCAACGCAATAATCACTATTATAATTAGTCAAAGAGATAATTATACGTACCTGCTCGGAAGTCGGGGTGTTACACCCTGCAACAAAAAGGTTTTCATAAAAATTTCTTAGCTTAAAAATGTTTCCTTAAAAGTTCCTATGCGCCAAATCTAATAATGAAACTCCTAAGGATCTCATAAAAAACATAATTTATAAAAAAAATATCAAGTTGAATGACTTTTAAGGAAATGTTTTTTTGTATAGGAATTTAATCGAAAAAATACCAAAAGTATATTGGTTTTTTACATCATTTTCGTTTAATGGAATTTATTCACATTTGACTTCCCTTACAAAGTACCACCTATAGCATTTATATTTATTTGAGACTGGTATTTTTAGCACTACATAGATCATGTGATAACAAATCTTATGATTTCTTGCTAAATATTTGTCTGTTAATTATGTTATCGTATGGAGGTCAAGTGACATCCAAATGAACTCGAATTGTTAACAAAATTTGATTAAATCAATCACGCATAGTTTATAATTCCAAGTGTATGACGTATTTCAAACCAAAATTTTAGAAATGATTAATATATTAGTTCATTTACTTTCTTTTTATTTAAAAGACTGATAATATCATTCAAAAACCAAGCCAACGAGGAACCGAGATGGAGAATGTCTCAGATGTCGGATCATACAATACACCCAGATAATAGATTACAAATTTCATCCTAAGTCTAAAAGAAAACAAACTTAACCAGTGTCGATTAACCACAAGTAAGGGATCCAAACATTATGATGCCACAACTTTCCACTTATATCCTCCAATCATAGCTGTGAGTTTAACAAAATAGACGAAAGTTTATCCTCTAATTTCACCTTGTGCCAATCTCCAATTGCAGCAAAACAAGTTGATTCCTCCATTTCCATAGGGTCTATATAGTGATCATGCAGACTCCATAAATTTTTTTATTGTATACTTCTGAAAACACTTATCCTGGGCAGTACTCTGTAAACCAATGCAATTCCAAGTCATGGAGTTCGAAGAGCCAATCCTCACCAACCCCATACCTTCCTACAAATTTTTCTAACTTCCATACATTCAAACATAATGTAATTCAGTGTTTCTTTAACACCATTGCAAAGAGGACATAATGAGTCATTTGAACACCGGATGTACCAAATTATCATATCAAGGCAGTCTATTTTGGATATCTCTCCAAATGCATATATTGGTCTTTGATGGGTTCTAAGAAATTGAATCATGTTTGATTGAGTTTTAAGTCACACCAATACCTTTTCTAATCAAGATCAGTGTCATCCCTTTTACCAAATATACCCTAATAGTGGCGATGGTATTAGGGAGTAAAGAATGTGTCATACATTGATTGTGAATTTGTCTTTGAATTCAAGTTTATCGGTTGGTAACGGATCACATGGATATTGTCACAAAGTACGAGAATTATCAACTAATTAAGTCTTCATTGGGCCACTGACATCAAAATACACAAGATCAAGTAAGTTCTCCTTTCTAGAAAGAGTTTGACTCTTGAAGTGAACTTGATTCTCTTTCCCAACAAAACAATATGAGCATGCACATCTTCTAACCCAGAGAGTAGTTTCCTTTTAGCTAAAGTCTTCGTTCCTTTTTCACTCATGTGACCTAGTCTTTTGGGCCAAACCTCCACTGTATCATTTGATTGTGTTGCATTAATAGATTTTTACAAACTTTTTCTTGTGTCAAGTATAAGGTTGAGAAATTATGACCTCTCTCCATGATCATTGAACCTCTTGAGAGTCATCTTTTTCCATGACTAAAAGTGCTGCAAAAACCTTCATCATCAAGTTTACCAGTAAATGTAAGTTTCAAACGAAGATATGTAATATGTTTTTCCTTTGAGAATAAGTTCCATATTGATGCCATATTCCAAGAAAATGTCACCAATTCCCACAATTTTTGATGAAATATCATTACCAATCTTTACGATTCAAAATCATTAGGCATATAGGATGTAAAGAAATCCCTATAAATGCAGTGTAACACCCCAAAATTTGTAAAACAATTAAATAACAATTAGTTATGACATAAGAAGTAATTAATGTGGTGTTTGAATATATTTGATATAATTATGTCAAAACTACTCATTTGGGTAATGAATTACAAATAAATGCAAGTTGTAGCAATGTGGTATGGATTTTAGATAAAAGATAATTAGGGGAGGGGTTTGTATGGGTGTGTGAAGTAAGTGGGAGGGGCAAAGAAGACAAAAGCCAAATCCCCTTCCCTTTTCTCCCCAAAGTCGTTTAACACACACACACACACACACACACACACACACACACACACACATTTCTTGCATTTTGAAATAGAGGAGAAAAGAAGGGGAAAAGGGCTAAGGCTGCTTTGATGATCAAGGAATTGGAGATTGAAGCTCTAATTCTTGCATATTGTAGCTACATTTGAGGTAGATGTTATTCTAAACTTTCATTTTCTTCCTCTTCCTTGGAGCTCCATTTCATGATGTGGAACCCATATGGGTTTTATACAATATGGTTTCTTATTGGCTCTAATGCGAGTAAATGTTGTTAAATTTGGTTAGTTGATTAAAATGGAGCCATAATATGTAACTATATCCGTTGATTTGGTGGGATTGAGTTAGAAACTCAATTAGGGCTCAAATTGAGCCATAGTTCAAACGGTTTGCATTTGGGATGTTTTAAAATTTTGGGTGTTAAACCCGTAGGGGGAAGAAGTGCATATCTATGAGCGACTCAACCAGTCGCCTGGGGTGACTTGATGAGTCGAATTTTTCTGTTTACAAAATTTGAGCGACTCGACAAGTCACCTCAGGCGACTCGACGAGTCGAAACTGGCTGTCCAAAAATTTGATTTTGAGCTACGGGGTTCCATGCTAACATCTAATACTTGTAAAATACATCTAAATTAAGTGTTTAAAAGGTTCTAAAGTTTAATTCCACATTTGGGTCTCATGGAGTCCTGAAATGGATACAAGGCTTTCGGTTTGGATACCGAAATTTAATTGGAAAGGTTTAACGACTTGTTGAGAGCATTGAGCCTCTATGTTGGGATCCAACAATTGTTTGCAACTCTTATTGTACGAGTCTAGTTGTTCCAAAAGTTAGAACATGAATCCGAGCTCGTTGGGTACCGGAATCACCCGAAACTCTCACGTTGTTACCCGAACTCACATTCGGAGAACTTTATGGACTTAATAAGCTTTGGAGACATATATATTTTCACCATGTAGGTAAATTGGATTGTTGAAGCCTATTCGAAGAAGCATTTTCTTTATTTGGGCAATTCTGGGACAAATTGGGACGTCAAGGCTATAATTAGCCAATCACTGTGGGTTCTAGGACTAATGTAAAAGAATGATTACATGTTAATTGTTGTTTGTGCCTTTGTTGATAACATGATATGTGACCACGCATAATAACATGCTATTTAATGCCATGCATTTGATATGATATGCCTAAATGTTTATTTGCATGAATAATATGGATTGAAATGCGATGATACATGACTGATGATCTCATCGGCCAAACAAGTCATTTAGGTGGTAATGATTAACCATTGAGACGAATGTATGATAATCCGAAGTTGCAAATGGGGTCACTCATCTTGACAATTTGATTGGTTATAAACTGTGGACAAGGACTATTCGGTAGGCTTATTAGAGATTATTAAATGACCACGATGATGTATTAAAACCGTTAATGGTGAATGATTAGTTGGATCAAGTAGGTGGTCACTCATAAATGGTTAGTTGGGCCACATTGATGACCACTCTTGAAGGGTCATGTGACCCACTATAGATTCTAATGAGGCTCTTTGGACCTCAGCTTTGGTTGCGGATTTCGTCGGACTCATATGGATGTCTAGGGCTTATTCTCAGTCTATTGTAGCTGTGGAAGGCCTAATGTACACGTTGTAGGTGGTGCTTAGTGTACTTAATTCATTGTTGGACAACCACTCCCGTTCTAATTCGGGGTAGAGGTGGTTGCGTATGTATGTGTGTATGTAACTTGTTGGGAACCACTCCCGTGACCAATCGGGGTAGACGTGGCCAATTACATATACATAAACATATTGTTTGTGTGGGGATCCGTCATGTGAGGACAGCAACGGGCCGCCTATGTGTGACAGGCGATGATGATCAAACACGTTGGGTTGCAAGCATGGTCGGACTGGAAGCCCCAGTAAGTGTTGCAGAATGTGAGGACAGTAACGGGCCGCCTATGTGTGACGGGCGGTGATGATCTGACACGTTGGGCTGCAAGCATGTCTTGGTAACACTTGTGTTGTGGTGTCATTAGTAGTATGTATTTGGTGATGTAATGGGCCACCTGCGGGTGGTGATAACTAAACGTTACAGCATGTTTCTATGACCATTGGAACCCCTACCTTGGCCGGATTAGCCCGGATGGGTGAGGTGGATTTTGTATTGTTAAGTGGTTCCTTACCTTCACCGGATTAGCCCGGGTGGGTGAAGTGGATACCAATTTTATGATTCTTCCCCACCTTGACTCGGCTAGGCCGGGCGGTGAAAGCGGAATTTGTGTGATTAATTAATACTGAAAGTCTACAACTCTTGGATGGGGACGCTTATTGGTGGAGCATCTTATAGGTCGTACATTTGGTGTGGGAAACCAATTCTCCTCAATGAGGATGAGGTGATCCCACTTTAACTTGGCGTTGGCCATCCTTGGCCTTGATGATTTGGTTGATAGGAAATACGTGTTGGATAGACACAATTATTGTGTAATTGTTATTTACTTTAAACTTAGAATTCACTAAACAACTTTTGTTGTTTAACATTTAGTTGTTAACCTTTTTACAGGTTTTGAGCTATCAAGCGGGAAACATATATTCTTCCATGTTGTTGAAGATTGTAGACTCGAGGCTAACGGTATGCTTTGGTTGTCGTGATGGGTTTGGGTAGCCGACTTCTGGGACTTAACTATTCGTTTGAAGGATCATGAATTGTAACATCGTAGAATTTAATAGTTTTTATTCGGATGCATCACTTATAATGCATTAGTTGTAAAATTTTTAATTCTAGCCTAATTCCGCAAGTATTATGTAACAACGTAACTTTTGACCCAGTCATAAATTCAGTATTTTGAACCGATAATGTAATAATGTTACATTATTTGAATTATAATTTAATTAAGTTAAGAAATATTTAATTAAATTATATAAATATTTATATTATGAATTAATAAATTATTAAAGATAATTAAATAAAAGAGATATAATATACAAAAATGAAAGTGGGTTAACTAGCAAATATAACTAGATGAGGTATATAAACGTAATTAAGATTATTTTTATTTCATTCCAAAAATCAGACTCTCTCTCTAACTTCTCTCTAAATTATCTTCCAAACCGACCGTCCGATTATCGAGTTTAGTACATCATTGAAAAGATCTCGAAGAGTTCTATCTGAATCTGCTATCTCCTACGTGATTTCGTACGAAATTTGAGGTAAAAATCGATTTCTTAAGTTTTTATATATTTCGGTTTTTAAACAATAAATTCGAATTTATTATTTTTATGAAATTTAAAGCTATTTTTACGGAGTTTAACTAGAATTTGTATAATATAATCGAACATAGGTTTGTTACGTAACATATTCGTGATTTTATGCCTAGAAATTCATGTTTTAAAGCTGTAAATATGAACAAATTCGAGAATGCCAAGAACAAACTCGAAAATACATAGAACAAACTCGAAATTGAATTAAATTCGAAATATATTTGAATTTAACCATTAAATTCGAAAAGCATTATTCGAATCTAATAAATTCGAATGAAGGTAAAATTTGGATATTAAATTCGAAAGGTGATAATTCGAATTTAAAAGTGGAATTCAAATTTGATATGGAATTCAATTTTGACTTTAACATATATTCAAATGATGTGCTTTCAAATTTAATGCCATAATCAACTTTAATATTCTAGAATATTAACTTGGGAATTACTTTGGTACCATATTTTGAATATAGTTCGAATTTATTGATCTATATTCGAATCTAATCATCAAAATTTCGAATTTAGTATATATGATTCGAATTTGCTATATAAATACAAAACTCCACTCCTTAAATTTGAATATGTTGAATAAAATACATGGACAACTCATAAATTGACAAGATAATTAGCAAAATAATTATATATTAATATATATAATATATTGATCCTTTGAGAATTTAATATAAACAAAAGAAAAATAGATGAATGATCAGTTATCAGAATCAGATAAAATAAAGATTTTAAAGTTAGAAGATGAAGATGTTCACATGAGAATGACATGATAATTCTGGACAGGTTCAGTGAAATTCTGAACATAGATACAAAGATTTAAAGATTTAAAGCGGGTCAAAGACTTGATTTGACAGAGAACTGACTGAGATAAAATCCTGAGATAACTCAGGTGGCAGATTTTATATCTGTTTGATAAAGACCCAACACTGTGAGTTATAGATATTCAAATTTAACATGCTTGAATTTCCGGTTGAGACATATTGATGATGCTAGATTGATTGACATTCATATTATCAGCTGGATTGTGACCTGTGCACACCATGGTTGGGTGTTGCCCAGTGGATCATTGCATTTATAGTTCATTTCTGATACTGCTTTGAGACTACTGCTATCATGACTTTGATTACGTATGCTCCATCATTGCATATACTTGATATATTGATTCAGCTTGACTAGCCTTGTCGGTCTATTGCTCTAGACCTGGCTATTTCACCAGTTCTATTGAACTTGGTAATGACCTCCGATGTTCCGCCACGTTGATTTACTGGTAGCTAGCCCAGTATGTGGCTGATACCCACGATTTAAGCGTGAGCGTGGCCTGAGCATCATCCGACTCTATGACTTCTATGTCTCAATCATGAGGGCTGTAGCGGCAGCCAAGACATATCACGCTAGATTGATGATCCGCTTGACATGCATGTTAATTTGAAAATCTATTTACTCACTAAGCATTGCTTACGGTTGCTACATTGATATTTTTACAGGAAAAGACAAAGGAAAGACACCTGCCGGACCTAGTTCTTAGGTCTTACACGCTCAAGACAGAAGTTTCATAGACCTCTACTCAGCGACCCCATTTTGGTACTAATTGGATGACGATATTATGGTGATCTGGGTAGATTTATTTTGATAATATGATGATATGAATTAGATTAGACTTGTGCCCTTTATAAGTTTAATTTAAAAATAGTAATCTGTATTAAGCTTAAATCCTAATATGTTTGTACTGTAATTTAATATTCCGCAATTAATTACTCTATCTTAGTATGATTGCTATCGTATTGCATGATGTGGGACCTAGACTAGTGAAAACTGCCCCGTAAGGGGTGGTCTTCACAGGATGGTATCAGAGCCCATAGTTTGAGTGAATCAAGTATTACGTGAGTATACTTGGTCTCAAACTGAAGCAATACATATGTATCAATCATTTAGGTGGTTTGAACTGAGATAGGATGTACAGACTATTAGGATGGGAAAAAGGGTACATAGATCTAAGTCTATAAACTGATAGTTAATTGATTTTAATTTTTCAGTAGAAGATGTCAGGATCAGGATCAGGTGACATATCAAACAACGTGACCCCACAACAAATGTTCGAAATGATGCAACAATTGTTAGCCCAACACTCAGAACAACAGAATAAGATAATGCAAGAATAGTTTCAGGTTAGAGATGAGGCTGAAGCTAAAAGACGTGATGATAAGAAAAATAAGCGAAAAGATAAACATGTCCAGAATGATGAAACTGATTCTGATAACTCTACCCCTGAAACCCAAATCGAGCAGCCTAAAGGCTGTAAGTTCAAGGACTTCAAAGCGAGCGGTGCCCTTAACTTTGAGGGTACAGTGAATCCAATTCAGGCGATGGATTGGATCAGCCATACCGAGGAGATCTTTAGAATCTCTGACTGTTTAGATTCAAAGAAAGTAAGTTATGCGTCTGCGTTGTTTGTTGGAGCTGCCCGTGCCTGGTGGAAAACCCAGAGAAGCATATACGGTGAAGAAATTATTCAGACTCTAGAGTGGAACCAGTTCCTAGATATATTCAATGCAAAATATTGTCCGATCGATCAACAAGATAAGATGGAGGTTCAACTAATGCAACTGACCCAGGGAACAATGACTGTTGATGAATACGAGCACGAATTTTCTCGACTATGCGGCTACTCCTCGTATCAAGTAGCTACTGAAGAAAGGAAGATGAATAGATTCCGCGGAGGACTCAACCCAAGATACCGACATCCGATGAGTGCGATAAAGTATAAGTCCTATCTATAAATGGTTGAAGCGGCCAGACAGATCGAGAGAGGATACTTAGAGTATGGCGATCAGCTTTACGCTCCATCAGCTAATCCGACATGTCCATCTCCTCCCAAGAAACAGCGATTTGGCAGATTCTTTAAGCTAAATAAGTCTCAGTCCCAACAATCTCAGCAGTATAGTTCACAGCCGAAAGCCCAAGCGTATTCACTAATGAACGAGCCACGATTCTGCAAGAGATGCAGAAAGTCACACATGGGACTATGTAATCCAGATGACGTCACATGCTTTGCTTGCAACAGAATCGGTCATAGTAGTGAAGAGTACCCACAGCAAGGACGCGGATGTGCGAAATGCGAGAAAAGAGGACACTTCATGTATCAGTGTCGCAGCGGGCAACGAGGACAGCCACAGTCATCAGTGGGAGGATCTACGATGAAGAGTTCAGCTACTACTCCGAACGCAAGGACTCGAGCTTTTCAAATAACAGCTGAGGAAGCAAGAGAAACACCTGACGTAGTTACCGGTACGTTTCTGCTTAACTCAATCCCTTCTCGCGTATTATTTGATTCTGGCGCTAGTCGTTCTTTTATATCGACTTCTTTCGCACAAAGATTATTCAAATCTCCATCAAAGCTTCCCGTGATACTTGATATTGAGACAGCCAGTAACAACTATGTTATGGCTGATTCTGTTTACTGTAACTGCACTCTACTTGTCAACAACATCGTATTCAACCTCGACCTTATCCCGATTCCGTTGAAAGAGTTCGACGTCATCATTGGCATGGACTGGCTAATGAATAACGAGGCTACGATCGTCTGCAATCGGCGAATCATCAGAATTAGGTCTTCAGACGGCCGAGTATTGGAAATCAAAGGCGAGAAGCGAAAGGTGATCACTTGATAAAGCGTATAAGTATCTATCTAAGGGTCACGAATCTTATTTATGCTACGTCTCATCTGAATCTAACTCTAAAGCCCAAAAGAAATCTTTATCCGATATCCGAATCGTCTATGAGTTCCGAGACGTATTCCCTGAAGATATTTCTGGAGTGCCACCAGAACGTCAAGTCGAATTCGGCATTGACTTAGTTCCTGGTGCGGCTCCTACTGCCAAAGCTCCCTACAGACTTGCACCTGCAGAAATGCAGGAAATGTCAAAGCAGTTGCAAGAGCTGTTAGAAAAGGGATTTATCCGACCGAGTTCAACTCCGTGGGGTGCACCTGTCTTATTCGTTAAGAAGAAAGACGAAACTCTGCGAATGTGCATCGATTATCTGGAGTTGAATAAGGTCACAATAAAGAATAAATATCCTCTGCCCAGGATTGATGATCTATTTGATCAGCTACAAGGAGCCAACTACTTCTCGAAAATCGATCTTCATTCTGGGTATCATCAATTAAAAGTCAGAGATGAGGATATTCCGAAGACAGCCTTCCGTACAAGATACGGTCATTACGAATTTCTCGTGATGCCGTTCGGTTTAACAAATGCACCAGCGGCATTCATGGACCTCATGAATCACGTGTGCAGACCGATGTTGGATAAGTCAGTAATCGTATTCATAGACGATATTCTGATTTATTCCAAAACGGAGGCTGATCATGCTATTCATCTGCGACAATTGCTAGAGTTACTAAGAAAAGAAAGGCTCTACGCAAAATTCTCTAAATGTAAATTCTGGCTCAGACAGGTACAACTTTATATTGTCTTGAGTTATTCCTAAGCGTTCTTTGTTTCAAACAAAACTTGAAATTCTGCTTTGATTACTTTATAGATCCAATTCCTTGGCCATGTCATATCTGGCGAAGGAATTTCAGTTGATCCTTCTAAAGTCGAGGCTGTTCAGAAGTGGCAAACACCTCGCAATGCCTCCGAAATCAGAAGTTTCCTTGGATTGGTTGGTTACTACCGGAGATTTATTAAGGACTTCTCGAAGATTGTTGTGCCGCTTACAACGCTAACACGAAAGCATACACCTTTCGTATGGGCAGATAAACAGCAAGAGGCATTCGAAACTTTGAAACAAAAGCTTATTCAAGCGCCGATCCTAGCCTTACCAGAAGGCAATGATGACTTTGTCGTTTACAGCGACGCATCTGGTACTGGCTTAGGATGTGTTCTGATGCAAAGGGGTAAAGTTATTGCCTACGCTTCAAGGCAATTGAAAGACTACGAGAAAAGTGCACCAACTCATGATCTTGAGTTGGCTGTCGTTACCTTTGCACTGAAAATCTGGCGGCATTACCTTTATGGGACTCGGTGTCAGCTCTACACCGATCATAAGAGTCTCAAACATCTTTTTACTCAAAAGGATCTGAATATGAAGCAGCGACGGTCCTTGGAGCTTATCAAGGACTATGATTGCGAGATCCTATATCATCCCGGCAAAGCTAATGTTGTCGCGGATGCTTTAAGTAGAAAAGTTTATCCAGAAAAGTGCTGCTATGCCCTAACTCCGGTTATATTCTCTTCTGATCTTATTGAAGACATCAGAGTTGCTCAAGCTGAAGCACTGAAAGAAGAGAATATTTGTTCTGAAAATCTTACAGCTACAATTTCTAACTCTGAATCATTTGGGAATTCATTGTCTCAAGGGAAACCGAATCTGGATTCCTAAATATGGTTCTATTCGCAACACTCTTCTATCTGAAGCCCACAAGTCCAAGTTATCTATTCATCCTGGCAGCTCAAAGATGTATTTTGATCTGAAAGCCGATTATTGGTGGCCAGGAATGAAGAAAGACATCGGTCATTATGTTGAAAGCTGCAGAATATGTCAAATGGTTAAGGCAGAACATCAGAAGCCCTTCGGGGATATGCAACCACTACCAGTTCCCGAATGGAAGTGGGAGAATATAACCATGGATTTCATCACGAAGTTGCCGAAAACCAAGAGACAGCACGACTCCATCTGGGTAGTTGTGGACCGATTAACGAAGTCAGCTCGTTTCATACCGATGAAATAAACATACTCCCTTGATAGATTGGCACAACTGTATATCACAGAAATAATTTCTCGTCACGGTGTGCCAAAGTCTATCGTATCTGATCGTGATAGTCGTTTCACATCAAGATTCTGGCAAGCTCTACAATACGGGATGGGTACTCGGATCTCTATGAGTACAACTTATCATCCTAATGCAGATGGCCAGAGTGAGCGTACTATCCTTACTCTAGAAGATATGCTTCGTGCCTGCATTCTTGATCTAGGTGGTAACTGGGATGACCACTTGCCTCTGGTCGAATTCTCATACAACAACAATTATCATTCTACGATCAAGATGGCTCCTTTTGAAGCTCTATACGGAAGAAAGTGCAGAACTCCCACCTGTTGGCGCGAAACAGGTGAATCGCCAATAGCAGGTCTTGCCCTTCTACAGTTGACTCATGAAAAGATTCAACTTGTTAGAAGAAACATACTTGAAGCTCAAAGCAGTCAGAAGTCATATTATGATAATCAACACAGATCCATAAGCTTTGCGGTTAACGATTGGGTGATGCTGAAAGTATCTCCAATGAAGAATGTGGTGAGATTCATAAAGAGAAACAAGCTAGCTCCAAGATTCATCGGTCCGTTCAAGATTGTCGAAAAGATAGGAAATCAATCTTATCGTCTTGAACTGCCAGCGGACTTATCTGGAATACATCCTGTATTCCATGTTAGTCACTTGAGAAAGAGCTTAGCAAACGAAAGAGAAGTTCAAATACCACACGTTAACTTGCAGATTGATGAGAAGCTTCGCGTGGTTGAAGAGCCAGAACGTATTCTGGACTCGAAGACCAAAAAGCTTCGGAATAAAGAGATACATATGGTGCTCGTCCAGTGGAAACACCATAAAGGTTCGCATCAGTCTTGGGAATCCAGATATGTCATGAAAGCTACATATTCCAGTCTGTTCGAACATAGCTAATTTCGGGGACGAAGTTTGTACGTGGTGGAGCCCATTCTGTAACAACCTAACTTTTGACCCAGTCATAAATTCAGTATTTTGAACCGATAATGTAATAATGTTACATTATGTTGGTACATCCCGTGTGACGATAGCAGTCTAAGTGGTCTTACATTGTGATTTAGCATGTGTTTGCTATAAATATATTATATATGATTGATGCTTATTAGAGTTTGTATGTTTGAACTTGATGTAACGTATTACAAGAAGTTCAAACATAAAGTTCAAAGATAAAATCAATCATAAGGTAATATCATAAGTTTTATCACTTAAGAGTTTAAGTATTTTGGCTAGATTCGAATTACTTAAGGGAATTCATTCGAATCTGAGATAGATTCGAATGAGACCTTAGATTCGAATGGGCTAGATTCGAGACTGTCAAGATGGACAGATTCGAATGGGCCTTGGGCCAGATTCGAGGTTGGCCCACAACAGACTCGAATCAGGGTCTATAATTAGGGATAGACTCGAATAATTAGCAGACTTTTTGCAGAATTCGTGAGGAATTAAGCAAGAGGCGATCTCGAGTTTATCAGCTAGGTGAGTGTCGTTTCGGAGAGAATTAGTACGTAGGATCGTTCGTGTGTCGTTCGTTCAGCGTCTAATAGTCTCCGTGTTCCGTTAGTTGAGAGTTGTCCGTCTAACCGTCAACGAGGATTCCGCACTCGTTCACGGATCCAAATTCATATTCGGGAAACACTTTGTGGTTTTTCACGTTTTTGATCGAAATCATTATTTTTCGTTTGGAAAATAGTGATTTAATCTGTAAAACGTCAAAAAATCAAAGTGTTAGCCGTTTTTCGAGTTTGCGGCGCTCGAATCTATAGGGGTAATTAGGGTTTCACTTTATTCTCGAGTCTAACCTAAATACGCTCCTTTCGAGTCAATTTCAGAGAGTTTCGAGTCTACTTTGTTTCGAATCTGTTACTTCATTCGAATTGGATCTCGAGTCTATAGTGTTTCGAGTTTATTTCGAGTCTGGTACTGTTTCGATTCTGTGCTTCGATTCTGCTGACATTCGAATCTGCTGAGCCTTCGATTCTAAGGACCATCGAATCTAAGGAGTTGTTCGAATCTGACATTATTTCGAATCTACTTGACTTTTAAGACTTAATCGAATTTATTCTCAAAAGATTTAATATTAATTAGTTTCGAATCTATCTAGATTCAAATAAGTTAGTCTAAATCAGTTTCGAATTAAATTAATTAAGTTCAAATTCAATTTGTTTCAGAAAAGATGTCAAATCTTCAGAAATTCCTTGAGATGGATCACGAAGTTGGAAAGGCAAATGCACCGCCTAAGCTGATGAAAGTTGAGGACTATTACTGGTGGAAGGACAGATTTACAGATTTTGTACGATTCAATGATATGCGCATGTGGGTGTGCATAGATGAAGGGTACATTCCGCCAGTATCTGAAGTTGAAGGCCGTCAAAAGGTCTTGTCATATCAGATGATGAAAGAGGATGACAAGAAACTATTTGAAGCTGAAAACAAAGCTTTCTCCATAATCCGTATGGCTTTACCTCAAGATATTTTACACACATTTCGGACTCAAAGGACGTCGAAGGAACTTTGGGAGTCTCTCCAGAAAAGGTGTGAGGGTAATCCTCGGGTGCGTAGAAAGCGTACAGAGCTGTTGACCCAACAGTTTGCGATTTTCAAGGCAATTAAGGATGAATAGTTGGATGATATTATCACAAGGTTCTATCATCTGATAACGGAACTTGAAAGTCATGGAATTGAGTATTCGGACACTGACAAGAACAACAAGCTTCTTGATGCCCTACCAGCCAAATGGGCTATGTACGTGGCAATGATTAAGCTGAATGAGGACAAATATTATGCTCAATCACTTGATGACATTGTGGGAACGTTGAGGGCATATCACTTCGAGATGATTAAGGCTGAGACTGATTACGAGCAAGTCCAGAATCCGGCTATGTATTTTGGAAAGACATCTAAATCGTCAGTGACAGCTGAACCGAAGAATGCTACAGCGTTTTTCACCGGAGAAACCTCATCGCCACCAGAGTCCGAAGACTCACTGAATCGCGCGTTCTTAGGGTTAGGAAGATCGGAAGAACCGCAACCTCAAGTCCATCAGGCACCGACAAGTCAGATCTATTCGAAGATGCCGATGAGCGCAAAGTCCGCAGAAGAACATTTGAATCTGCTTGCTTCCTTTGTGGCAGCTTATGGAAATTGTGTTCAAGGGGAAATCAATGACCCAGCTCTATGGGATGAAGATTACGATCAGGTCGACCTTGATGACTTAGAGGAAATGGATCTTAAATGGCAACTGGCCATGGTGACCCAGAGGGTAAAAAGATTCATCAAGCGAACTGGGAGGAATCTGCAAATGAACAACAAAGGGATAGGATTTGATAAGTCTAAGGTCAAATGCTACAACTGTCAGGGATTGGGACACTTCGCCAGGGAGTGTCAAAGACCGAAGGTAGAGACATACCAAGGACAGAGTCAGCATCAAGGACAGTACCAAAATCAGTCCCAACAAAGATACCTTCCGAGTTCCTCTTCTGGTCAAGCCAATCTAGCGGGTCTACTATCCAATGTCACCTCTGACAGACAGCTAGATGGTACCTATGACTGGAGTTCACATCCTGAGTCCAATGCTAGAGCTTTCATGGCTGAAGTTATGGAGAATGGTTGTGAAGAAGACGAGCAGACCACACGGGACAGCAGTCCGATGTGGGTAGAGAAGGCGAATGATCAGACCGTGCTGGAGTTTGCTGCTCAGATGGCCAACGTGGAATCTGATAACTCTAAGGTTAGTCTTTCTTATTCTCTATTTTCAGAATTATGTGCTTTGTGTGCTACTTCTAATGATAGGTTAAATCTAGTCTTAGAATCACACAAAACCATCTCTGCTCAAAATGAAAACTTAAAAATAGAAAACGCTAGCCTAAATGATATAAAGCAAGATTTAAAAGAAAAGCTTAAGGCTGATGCTCAAGACGTAATAGTTCTAAAAGACAAACTCAGCGAGCAGTGTGTTAGGATAGAACTAATGTATGAGCACGTAGAGGCCTTAACTAAAAGTCTTAAGGACAAGGATATAGAGCTAGCCGAGACTAAGGTTAAGGTAGCAGAGGCAAATAGCAAGCTGGAAAAGTTTAGGAATTCGAGCCTAAACCTAGGAAAAGTCTTAGATGCCCAAAGACAGTCTAAGAAACCTGTAGGTCTAGGTTTTCACGAAATTCCTCCACCATTCAATGCGAACTATGTGCCTCAGCCTCAGGAGAAAACTGACAAGTCAGTAGACTTAGAGGACCTACCTGAACCAACACCTGAGCCTACAGTTGATAATACACCTAAGGTGGTTGACTCAACCGTCAAGGTCAAGAAAGTGAAATTTGTGTCTTCCTCCAGTGAAACACCTGCAGGAAAACAGAAAATTTCATGGGCTGACCAGGTCGAAGAGACAGACACTGTAGATGTACCAAAGGAAGTAGACACTAGTGAGACACCTAGATCTAAGGGAACAACCAAAAGGTCCATGGATAAGATGTCTTGCTTTAGATGTCACGCGAAAGGGCATGTTGCTTCTCACTGTCCAATTAGGAAAGCAGATGTTACCCCTAAGACAGTGAATCCAACACCTGTTAAGCCCTCACCCAGTGTGGCGAGCAGCAGTAGTTCTCAACCTACCGAGAAAACTGTGCAGGCCGCACCCAAACAAGTTGTGAAAAACACACCGGTTAAGGTTGGACCAAAGGAAGTGATTAGGACAAATTCACCGAATCGTGTCAATAATCAATCTAGGTCAGCACCACAACAAGTCTATAGGAGCACCACACCTAGCAGGTCACACACTCCAGTTAGGTCTCATACTCCAGTTAGACAGTATGCACCGGTAAGAGCTCAGGGATCACAGTCAGAAATGGCATATAATAGGAATTAGTCTAGAGCTCCACAACAAATGCCTACACCACGGCAAAGAGTGAACTTAAATCACTCGGCACCACAACAGAATTCAGTTCAAAGGCCCAAGTCACCTGAAAGGCGAGATGGGTACTTGAAAGAGTTCACGTATGTGGACGAGAATGGTATTACCAAGTCAGTCATGGCTTGGGTTCCCCGTGATAACTAACCTATTTTCTTTCATGTGCAGGAGATAACTACCGGTCCAAACAACAAGTGGTTCGTCGACAGTGGTTGCTCCAGGCACATGACGGGGGAAAGAAGTCTTCTCACAGACTTCAAGGGGGGTAATAGGGGATTTGTATCATTCGCGGGTAACAAGGGTGGAAATATCACTGGAACTGGAGAAGTCACTAATGGGACGATTACTTTGGATCAAGTTTATCACGTTGATAAACTGGTTCATAATCTCATTAGTGTCTCTCAAATCTGTGATAAGAAGAACTCAGTGTTATTTACTGACACTGAGGCGTTAGTGCTAAAGCCTGGATTCAAGATACCTGAAGATTGGATATTGATGCGGGCGCCAAGGAAGAATGACTTGTACATGCTCGATATGAACAAGCCAGATACTTCGATGGGTCCGATCTGCTTACTATCAAAAGCTTCAGAGATGGAGTCCGTACTGTGGCACAGACGCATGGCTCACCTGCACCTGAGGAAGATGAATTACATTACGAAGCATGGACTGGTGCAGGGTGTGCCCATGAAAAGTTTTCAGTTCGAGGATAAGTGTCTACCTTGCATGAAGGGCAAACAACACAAGAAGACACACAAGTCCAAGAAGCAGAATTCCATAGCCTCAACATTCGATCTGTTGCACATGGACCTTTTCGGCCCAATCAACAAAAGGAGTATTGGAGGTAGTTGGTACTGCTTAGTTATCACCGACGATTACTCACGTTTTTCTTGGGTTTTCTTTTTAGGTACGAAGGACGAGACGGCTGCAAGGCTCATCGGGTTCTTGGACCAAGTGGAGAACTCATACGGAACTAGGGTTAAATATATTCGTAGTGATAATGGAACTGAATTCAAAAACACTGTAATTGGTGTATATTGCCTATCAAAGGGCATAGTGCATCAATTCAGTGCACCATATGAACCTCAACAGAATGGGGTGGCCGAACGTAAAAATAGAACTTTGATTGAGGCTGCAAGGACTATGCTTTCGGATTCAAAGCTTCCTACCATGTTTTGGGGGGAGGCAGTGAATACCGCGTGCCACATTTTAAACCGAGTCCTTACAGTTAAATCATTGAACAAAACATGCTATGAAATTTTGAATAAACGGCCACCTAACTTAACTGGATTCGAACCGTTTGGAGTACCATGCACACTTTTAAGAACAAAACATCAACCGAAGTTTGGTGAAAAGGCTGACGAAGGATACTTCCTAGGTTATGTGCCAAACTCACCAAACAAACGGGTGTTTAACAAAACAACTGGTACTGTGGAAATTGTGTATAACATTGAAGTCACAAGTTATACACATGAACCCCAAACTGGTCCGGAATGGATATTTGACTATGATAAGTTATTTGAGTCATTTAACATTCCTCTGGATGATAATGCAGGTACAATCGAGAAGGACATGGCGACGTTGCATCTGAACGACGATGGCCAAATCTTTCCAAGGACCACATTCGAATCCACATCCGAGCCTACTGCGACTGTAGATGGGTCTCCAGAAGTTGCTGATCAAGAGGCACCTACCACTGAGAATCAGACTCAAGCTTCAAGTTCTAACTCTGAGGAAAACGTCCGTGAGGAGGAAAATGTAGAAGCTGAGCCTGTTCCCCCTTTAGGTGAAATAGGATCCAACTTAGGAGATAATCTAAGGGTTGATGAAATAGAGACCTCTAGGATTAACAAGAACCATCCAATAGAAAGCATCATAGGAAATCCTAACGAGGGTGTGAAGACTCGGAGTAGTGTAAATAACAACACTGTGTTATTGTCGAAGATAAACGACTCTGAGGCATATCACACATGTCTATATTCGTGTTTCATATCGCAAGTAGAGCCCAAAAATGTGCAAATGGCACTTAAGGATAACTCCTGGGTTGAAGCGATGCAGGAAGAACTTTCACAATTTAGGAAACTAGAAGTGTGGGAGTTAGTTCCGTTACCTCGAGGGGAGATTGCAATAGGAACCAAATGGGTTTTTAAGTGCAAGAGAGACGATCGGGGTATAGTCACGCGCAACAAGGCGAGATTAGTTGTAAAGGGTTTCAACCAAGAGGAGGGAATCGATTACAACGAAGTTTTTGCACCAGTAGCAAGGCTGGAAGCCATTAGGTTGCTTCTAGCGTTTGCCTCCTTCAAAGGCTTTAAGGTATATCAACTGGATGTTAAGAGTGCTTTCCTGTATGGGAAAGTGAAGGAGTTGGTGTATGTAGAACAACCGCCCGGATTTACAGATCCAAAATATCCTGATAGAGTATATCGCTTAGATAAGGCTCTTTATGGATTACATCAGGCACCTAGGGCGTGGTATGAGACTTTATCCAACCATCTTTTAGAAAACGGTTTTGAAAGGGGAAGGATAGATAGTACTCTATTTGTGAAGAGGAAGGGTGAACACTTTATCTTGGTACAAGTGTACGTCGATGATATCATTTTTGGATCATCAGACGAACAGATGTGCAAAGATTTCGAAAAGGTGATGAAGTCTAAGTTCGAGATGAGTGCTATGGGGGAGTTGAATTTCTTTTTAGGGTTACAAGTTGACCAAAAGAAGGAAGGGATGTTTATCCATCAAACTAAGTATGTCTATGACATATTAGAACGGTTGGGGATGGAGGGAACTAAGTTGACTGCCCACTTCAGCACGCCGATTCAAGTGAATCACAATCTCGGGCCGGGTACTGAAAGTGATACCATGTGGATCCGACTTTATATCGGGCCATGATTGGGTCACTTATGTATTTAACGCTTCAAGACCTGACATAATGTTTGTTGTTTGTATTTGTGCTAGGTTTCAAGCGAATCCGAAGGAGATGCATATGAAAGCTGTGAAGCGGATTCTACGATACCTCAAGTCGAAACCGAAGCTGGGACTTTGGTATCACGCGGAGGGAGATCTAGAGTTGGAAGCATTCACGGATTCTGACTACGGAGGATGCAGCTTGACGCGCAAATCTACAACTGGAGGTTGTCAGTTCCTAGGAGGGAGATTGGTATCCTGGCAATGCAAGAAACAAACATCGGTAGCCATTTCAACGTGCGAGGCCGAGTATGTTGCTGCTGGTAGTTGCTGCTCACAGGTTCTGTGGATACAACAACAATTGCGGGATTACGGTTTGGCTTACACTCAAACTCCTATTAGGATAGACAATCAATCTACAATTGCTATAACTAATAATCCAGTTAAACACAGTAAAACAAAGCACATAGACATAAGGCATCATTTTATTCGTGATTGTGCTGAAAAGAACTTAATCAAACTGGTAAAGGTGGCAACAGAAGATAATAATGCAGATTTATTTACCAAAGCGTTTGATAAGTCACGGTTTGAGTATTTAATTCAACTGAATGGAATGCGCAACCCAGAGTAATTTGACCTTAGTAGTAGTAAGTTTATTTTCTTTTAGAGTCGTAGTATTTCTTTCTTTACAGTAGTCTGCTAATTTAGGAAAGTTTCTATTTTTAGTAAGTTTCTAATTTTAGTAAGTTTTTATTTTTAGTAAGTTAGTAGGTTAGCTTATTTTACTGCTTTTTCTTATGAAAAACAAAAAAAAAGAGAGAAAATTACAAAAAAACAAAAAAAGAGAATATCAGAAAAGGAGTTAAGTCTTAGATACATAGGTTCAAAGTGACGAAAATTAGCACCGTCGTTACAGACTCTAAGTATTTAGGCTTTCACACATAATGCAACTAAATCCTAAGTGTTATACTTTATTTAGTTTGATGTGTTGGTAGGCATAATACATATAGGGAATCTCAAGGCTAATAAAATATTCTAGAAAAAGTCAAGCGTGTCACTAACTTAGATGTACGACCAATCGGTCTTAATTTTTATGTACAAGACATACAAACATTGAGTCTAAATGAGGTATGCAAACTTTCTGGGGATGTATGGTAACATCAAATACATCTGAAAATGGAAAGAATAGAAATATCATGTAAAACTGAGAGTCGAAAACATGCAACTCTGTTGTACGTAAGTACAGACCTGTTGTCTCTGTTTAGATTCGGGTTAGCAGACATGTCGCTTTGTTGTACGTCAGTACAGACCTGTCACCGCTATCTGCTAACTTTAAAATAAAACCTTAAGGCGAACTAAGACACTTTGTTGTATGAAAATACAGACCTGTGTCCGATGTTTGTCTTTTAAAGAAAGTTTGCAAATACCAACAAGTTAGAATCTTTGTCTGTGTGCCTTGATCATAAAAGTATGTCTATGTCTGAGTCACGTAAGATAATTTCCTGATAAATAAAAAGGCCAAGGGATATTCCGAAATGTAGAATGTTTAACAGGGTAAAATACCAACAATTGGCTAAATAGGTATGTCACAACAAACAATCAAAGGAATCAAAAATTCCTAGGTGTGAAAGTTTAAGTACTGAAAGTTAGTATCAGACATCGCTATCTGATTGAACCTTTCTTAGACTATACTCATCAAAAATATGTTGTTAAATATTTAGCTTAGATTGTAAATTTTTCTTAAGTCTAGATTAATTTTTTGGTCAAAATTTTATTTTACTTTATTTTATTTTATTTTATTTTTACCTTAGTTTATTTTATTTTATTTTATTTTATTTTATTTTAGTTTAGTTTAATTTTTACTTAGGTAAAAGGTCAAAAGTTACTCAGGGTGCATTCAAAGTTGAATAAAATAAACATTGCGTGAAATATCTGTTGCTTAGGGTAAAAGAGTTGGCATAGTTTATCTGGTTACACGATACCGTAGACAAAGTTGGAAAAGTTGAATTTATTTCAAAATTTTCGAAAATTTTTCTAAGTATTGGTGGTTTCGAATCTAAGACAGACTCGAAGCAGTAAGACTTTGAATCTGTCAGTAGATTCGAATCTGTGCTTAGACTCGAGGGTTGGTGGTATAAATAGGTTAACAGTAAAGGTCATTAACTCTATCTGTTTTCGAATCTATACTATCGAATCTATCAAGGCGATTTCGAATCTGTTCCTTCGAGTCTATCGTAATTCTCCTAAACGACATTTTGTCGACTCTCTTACTTGGTGTTTCGACTCTACAGATACATCTAGGTATAATCAACCGGATTGTACAAGATTTGTGTAGTTTTATGCACAATTTTAGACCAAATCGTCAAATTTTGAAGTTTTATAGGTCGAAATAGGGTTTTTGCTAAATTACCAAGATTGGACATATAAAAGATCAAATTAAAAGCATAAATCAATGATTGGAACCTAGTTGAACGAATGTATGTGATTTACCAAGTTCAAAATGGTTAAAATCTTGGGTTTTTGTTGAAAAATTCAACCGTCGGGGCTTCGAGTCTGTTCCAGGACCTTCGAATCTGTTCATGGGTTTCTCGAATTTGTCATTAGATTCGAGATGACCATGATATTCGAATCTGTCCATTAGACTCGAAAAGGGACTCTTCGAATCTGTCCATTACACTCGAATATGGACACTTCGAATCTGTTACTTTCGAATCTGTACTTTATTTACTTTGTTTAATTTAAATTTTATTAAACTTGTGGAAATTTAATTGTGTTAGATTTTGTATTTAATCAAGTACAAAATAAAACAAATTTTCAATTTAAACAAGTTTATTGATTTTTAGTGAGTCTAACAGTTTTATTTATTGTGCAGATATGGCAGTTCGCGCTTTTGTCCCGAAGCATAATATGATCCTTAATCCAGATAATAATATCCCTGAGGCGCAGGGTTTTCGCGAAGTTTTGGACTTCCTAGCTGAGTCTAGGATTAGCTATGCTTTGTATCATAACATTCCAATTGTAATTTCGTATGTACGCCAGTTTTATGATCATTTACAGGTGGACTGTACTGTCACCCCGACAGTTATCAGAACCAGAATCGCTGGCCAGCCTCTAGTCTTCTCAGCAGATATGTTGCGCCAAGTGCTACAGTTGGGTTCTCAAGAACAGGAGGACAGGCCTATTGACTTCCCATTAAGTATTAGGCAGACTGCTTTTCTGAGAATGGGCTACAGTTTAGATGTGACAAAGTCGTCATACATGAAGAGTGGCGTGATTGGGCAATGGAGATTCTTGGTGCACGTATTCATGGTCTGTTTTGCGCCGAAGAAAGCTGGCTTTGATTACATAGTGTCAAAGATCCAATCTGGAGTTATTGCATTGGTATATAATCGGAAGTTCAACTTTTCGCAGATGTTCTTCTCGGAGTTCGTTCATCAAATTACGGCTCCAGAAAGGGAACGATTCTTGTTGTACCCAAGGTTCATTATGATGCTGATAAGGCATTTCTTGCCAGACTTGCCGCCGTCAAATGATTCTCTGAGTGTTAACATTATGGACAAACGGATTTTCGCTGATTGTTCCTCACACCGAGGAAGATTGGCTACTCCTGTTGCTCGTCCATTGTTCGGAGCTATTGTGGATAGGGATTTTCAAGCCCCGGAAGATGCCAACTGGGCAGGGGTCGTTGAGTTTCCACAACAACAACAACAGCAACAACGTCAACAGCAACAACAACAGCAACGTCAACAGCAACAACAGCCTCGTGCTCGGCCACGTGATCCAAGACGCCGACAGAGACCAGCAGTGAGTCAAATTCCGGCTACCAGGCCTTCGACAAGCCAGCAACCAGAAGTTACAGAAGCCGGGCCCTCAAATAATCAAGAAGCTGGGCCCTCAAATATTGCGAGAGAAGCTGAACAGCTAAGCCAGACGCTTAATGAAATTTGGGAGGCAGGGCCTCATGCCAATGAAGACGTTGCAGCAGCATTGGTTGGTGAGCTGCTTAGTCCACCAGCAGATGAAGATGATATTTTTAGAGATGTGGAGGAATACGAGCCAGAAGGGGCAGGTGACGGATTAACATCTTCGGAATCCGACGCAGAATCCGCGGAAGTTCCGACATCTGCAGTTCCTGATATTCAAATTGGAACTTATGGTTCGAGATTGATTATAAATGAGGGTGGTTCGAGGAGGCGCGTAAACAGGGAATTGGAGGAGTCTGATTTTGAAGAAGAGGAAGTTCCTCAACTAGTGACAAGGCAACGGGCCAAACGTCACAGGTTCATGCAAGGATCATCTTCAGCTCCTGAAGATCAACCAGAAATTCCACAACATCAAGAACCTCAAACCACCAGTCCACCACCACCACCACCACCTCAAGATGAACCGTATATACCAAAATTTACAGGCTCAGGGGGAGACATCGTGCCGAGATCAGGAGGTGCAGAGAAGAGATGATCATGAAGGTGATGATCCCGGTGCGAATAAAGAGATTGAGTCTGTAGATTTTCCTGCAGCTCAAGTTACACAAGTTCAGGGGGAGCCTAGTCAAGGCGAAGGAGAAATGGGTGAGGCCAGTTCATCTAAACAGCCTACAGACTTTGAGATCAGCGAGATGATTGAAGCGCTCATGGATCTCGATGATGATCCACTGGATGTAGGTTTTGATAATGAAGATGAAGAGCTGGAGGAAGGGGAATTTGTGCCAGGGGAGATAGTAGACTGGCGGTCGGATGATGAAGTACTTGCTGATGAGGATGATGAAGCTGACGAGATAGTTGTGCAGCAGAATCCTATCACTGATACTTACATGATTGATGGAAATAAAATTGTCGATGTAGATATAGTTAATGTTGCATTGAATCCTCAGCCATCGACAGAGGAACCTGCAAGAGAGCTAACTAATGAAGAAAAACGAAAGCTATGGTTCAGGGCTGAAGAGAAGGAAGCAGCAATTAAAAAGACAATGAGAGTGCCAGGTACTGGGAAGCTGTCTGAGCGAATTTTAAGCTGGTTCTTTGACAGAGATCTGCAGCTATTTATAATAAAGAGAAAAGACGGGCTTCAGTACATGAGGCGAACTTTAAAAGCGTTCAACTCCCTGCCAAAAATCGGAAATCACTGCGCTAGCTTGGAAAGATCTTATAAACATTGGCAATGATCCCTACGCGAGCGTAATCGAAAGAATCATAAGAAAGGAAGGGAGATCAAGGAAGTTCGAACGTTTGAATCCAAGGGTCGGGAGAAGAGTAGAGGATCCGTCACGTATTGATCCTCTAACTGGACGACCTTGGATGAGGATTCACTATAAGCCGGCTAGATGTCTTAGGAAGGTTCCTCTCAAGCCAATGCCACAAAATATTCTGAAGAATCTGAAGTGGTGGTATGCTGACACGGAAACTGGGGAAGCGGTTATGGAAGACTTAGAAGAAAATGTTATTCTTAGAGTCTATGACCCGCTTCACCTGGTAAACCTATCTAAAGAAGATCTGCAGATTTTGTATAATTGTAAGATTTCCAGTGACGCACATATTGATACTGAGGCTAGTAAGTATGAAAATGTGGTCAAGGTATGCGTCGAGAAAGGTCTGTATGCTGGTAGTGTTTTGAATCAATAAATAAACCAAGTTCTTAAATCAAATGTGTGAATTATTAGAAGCTATCATCAAGGGGGAGTCTGTTGGTACATCCCGTGTGACGATAGCAGTCTAAGTGGTCTTACATTGTGATTTAGCATGTGTTTGCTATAAATATATTATATATGATTGATGCTTATTAGTGTTTGTATGTTTGAACTTGATGTAACGTATTACAAGAAGTTCAAACATAAAGTTCAAAGATAAAATCAATCATAAGGTAATATCATAAGTTTTATCACTTAAGAGTTTAAGTATTTTGGCTAGATTCGAATTACTTGAGGGAATACATTCGAATCTGAGATAGATTCGAATGAGACCTTAGATTCGAATGGGCTAGATTCGAGACTGTCAATATGGACAGACTCGTATGAGCTTTGGGCCAGATTCGAGCTTGGCCCACAACAGACTCGAATCAGGGTCTATAATTAGGGATAGACTCGAATAATTAGAGGACTTTTTGCAGAATTCGTGAGGAATTAAGCAAGAGGCGATCTCGAGTTTATCAGCTAGGTGGGTGCCGTTTCGGAGAGAATTAGTTCGTAGGATCGTTCGTGTGTCGTTCGTTCAGCGTCTAATAGTCTCCGTGTTCCGTTGGTTGAGAGTTGTCCGTCTAACCGTCAACGAGGATTCCGCACTCGTTCACGGATCCGCGTCAAGATAGATCTTGCAGTCGTAGACCTTACAGTGATTATCCAACTCTGTCAATAAGTGGTTGAAGCTTGTGATTGTCTCATCCAGCTTTTCGTTTTTCAATGCCTTGAAAATTGCGAACTGCTGCTTAAGCATCTCGGTTATTCCTTTCCGAACCCTCGAATTTCCCTCACATCGTTTCTCGAGTGCATCCCACAACTCTTTCGCTATACGTTGATTCCTGAATGTGCGTAGAATCTCCTGAGGTAATGCCATGTGAATAATAGAAAACGCTCTGTTCTCAGCCTCATATAGTTTCTTGTCATCATCCTTCATCTTTTGATATGTAAGGACTCTCTGACGACCCTAAAACTTCTGGGTAGGCGGAATGTATCCCTCGTCAATACAGATCCACATCCGCAGGTCATTATAACGAGCAAAGTCAGCAAACATATCCTTCCACCAGTAGTAGTCTTCCAACCTCATCAGCTTTGGTGGAGAATTTGCCTTGCCTACTTCGTGGTCCATTTCAATAAACTTTTGCAAACTAGTCATCGTTTCTAAACTTAATTGATTTAATTTGAAATTAATTTAAAATCAACTCTTTCGAATTAAATTCGAAATTCATTAAGTTCGAATTCAACAAATTCGAAGATATGACAAGTTCGAGGTTTCTAACAAGTTCGAATCTAGACAAATTCGAATGCTAGCAAATTCGAATATCAGTCAAATTCGAATGAAACCCTAGTATAAATCCGAGAGTAGCGTATTTTCTGACAATTTCGAATTTCTGACAAATTCGAACAAACCTTAATACCCCCTATGTTCGAGCGCCGCAAGTTCGAAAAACGGCCAAAAGTTCGATTTTTTTCAAGTTTTCAGTTTAAACCAATAATTTTAAGCCTAAAAGTATTGCTTTCGACCAAAAAAGTGAATTAATGCAAACTTTTCTCCGTTATCTGGCTTGTATAACTCGAAAAAGTAACCTAAAATGTGATTTTTCCGTCCAAAACGCCAAGAAAACACGGATGTTGTTTAGGAACACGAAGAACACTAAAAACTCCCTTAAGACTCTGATACCACTTGTAAGGTTACCTTCCTACGGATCCTATCTTGACGCGACACCGTCCAACGAGTGCGGAATCCTCGTTAGCAGTTTGACGGATAGACCACGCACACGAAAACACGGAGACACACACGATGATAGACGAACACTAGAACGTCCCGACACGTGATTCTCTCCAAGAATAAACACACAATCTCCTTGCAAGTTCGAGATTGCCTCTGCACTAATCCCTTATCGAATTCTACCAAAGTTATTGATTACGACGAATTAACACCTAATTATAACATCTAGTTCGAACTTGATCTTGACAAGTTCGACTAAGCCCAAGGCCTTCCGAACTTGTCCTCAATAAGTTAGAACCAGTTACTTTGAACTTGTGTTTGAACTTATGTTTTAACTTATCTTTGAACTTATGTTTGAACTTATTGTAACACATTAATTACAACCAAGTTCAAACAAACAATCAATCAATAACAAACATATATAACAACATATAACAAACATGTAACAGACATATATCAAACACGTATTTATATGCAATTACGAACAAATTGACTATTACAAAATATTGTCTATACTTAGACTGCTATCGTCACACAGGATGCACTAACAGGGAGAAGGCCAAAAATAAGCTATTTCCATGTGTTTGGATGTCCCTGTTTCATCCTGAATCAAATGGACTAGCTAGCTAAATTTGAACCCAAAGCTGATGAAGGTGTGTTTGTTGGATATTCTGCTATTTCTAAAGCCTATAGAGTATATAACGACCAAAGAAAGGTGATAGATGAATCTATCAATGTCACCTTTGAGGTTTCTAAGAATGCCTCTACCAAAGCTGTTCCTGAATAAGTTTCAGGAGAGTTCAGTTTTGATGATCTTATGCATTCTAATGTTGAGGAAAAGGACTCAAAAGATTCCACATCATCCAGAGTGGAACATGTTAACGACAATGAGCATGATGGTGATTATGTTGGTACACCCAGTGTGACTAAGTGTATTGATATAGTTAATGCACCATGTCAAGAACCAATCAATGATCATTTCCCTGAATTCCCTTTTGATGTGTACATCAATAACGATTCATTCTCAATGGGTGAACAGGCTCAAGACCTCAGTGTGTTTGAAAATCTTGAGGACTGTTCTGCAAGACCTAACGAGAATGAAACTGATACAGGAGAATCTTCATTGAAACATGATCCTAAATGGATCATGTGTCACCCCAATGATCAGATAATTGGTGACATCAACAAAGAGGTACAAACAATATGAGACAGTTTAGGAAACTTCAGTATGTTTTCCAACTTGGTGTCCCTGATGGAGCCAAATAAGGCAACATTGGTTGCTCAAGGCTATAGGCAAGATAAAGGCATAGATTATGATGAAAAATTTGTTCCAGTGGCCAGGTTAAAAGTAATTCATTTGTTTTTAGCCTATGCTGCCCACAAGAGCATGAAGGTATTTCAAATAGATGTCAAGAGTGCATTTTTGAATGGTAAGCTGTAAGAAGAAATATATGTTAAGCAGCCTCCAGGTTTTGAAAGTGAACAACATCCAGGTTTTGTCTATAAGTTGGACAAAGCTCTCTATAGTCTAAAACAAGCCCCTAGAGCCTGGTATGACACTCTTACTGATTTCCTTATGAGCAATGGTTATTCCAGAGGTAAAGTGGATACCACATTGTTCATAAAGAAGGTGAAAACTGATATTATGCTTCTTTAAATATATGTGGATGACATAATATTTTGTTCTACTAATAAACAGTTTTGCAAGAAATTTTCACTGCTCATGAAATCCAAATATGAAATGAGCATGATGGGTGAAAAGTTTAAATTCATCAATGTTCTCCCATCAAAACCCCAATGGCAACTAATGTATAGTTGGATGTTGATGCCTATGGCAAAGCTTTTTTAGTAACAGCTTACAGAGGCATGATTGGGAGACTGCTATATTTAACTGCTAGTAGACGAGATTTCATGTTTGCTACCTGTTTATGTGCTAGGTTCCAAGCTAATCCAAAGGAATCACATCTAGCTGCTGTGAAAAGGATTTTTTGACAGCTAAAAGGTACACCAGGCTTGGGTCTTTGGTATCCCAAAGACTCCAGCCTTGAACTAATAGGTTACTCAGATTCTGATTATATAGATTGTAGGCTGGACAGGAAAAGCACAACAGGTGGATGTCAGGTCCTTGGTGGTAAGTTGATCAGTCGGTGCAGCAAGAAGTAGAATTCTTTTTCTACTTCTACTGCTGAAGCTGAGTACATTGCTGCTGGAAGCTGCTGTGGGCAGATTCTATGGATGCAGCATCAGCTTTAGGATTATGGTCTTGTGTATAGGAAAAATCCTATTCTTGGTGAAAATCCAAGTGTCATAGCTATCTCCAACAATCTAGTCTTACACTCTAGAACAATGCATATTGAGGTCAGACATTACTTCATAAGGGATTACATCCAAAAAGGTAATGTGGAAGTAAGTTTTGTTTCTAAAGAAGAACAGCTTGCAGACATTTTCACCAAACCTTTTGATGAAAATAGGTTTAATTACCTTTTAAGCAAGTTTTGAATGTTAAACAAAAGTGACTAAGTATCATTGATGTTCTAAAGATCACTTGTTCAAATCTGTAAAAATTTCTCAGAACGGCTTCGACAGAACAGGTTTTACTTGTCTATACTTAGCTAGTTGTTGAAAATTTGAACAGCTTGGACGTGTAACAGACTTGACTAAATAAGTTTTAATCTTAAACCTATACTGTTGTACAAACTCCTAACCTACTTACTCTCTTAATCTATCATACAAGGCAATGCCTTGTAACCTGTTCACCTATTGTATTGGTTTCACAATGAAACATGTTCTCCTACAGCTGCACAGGTTGCATGAACAGGTTGAAGAGTGATCAGTTTGTGATGAACTTGTTCATCACAGGTTTGAACAACAGCTTAGAACAACAGTTTAAATTATCTTCAAATTTAAGTTACTTAAATTAAGTTTTTATTTAACTTAATAACCTGCAGATAATGTTTGTAACCTGTGTTAGTAGTTAAAAAGGTCAAGTTGGTCTGACAACCAGACAAGGTAAACCGTTCCGTTTCCTGTTAGAAACATTTCAAATCAACCGCACAAACCTTTCTCTCTCTTATTCACTCACATTCAAATCCTATAAATATCCAATTAACTGTTTCATCTTCTTCTTCTTCCTACTGCTCCCATAACTTCCTGATAAACCCTAACAGACTAAGTGTCCTAATATCTTGCATCCTTACTACTTTCCCAAATAGCTCACCGAAAACAACCCCCTTCTCCCTATGTTCGTTGGTAATGACGTTGAGAAGCACCCCTCTGTCAACATCATGCTCAAAATCAAACCCACCAAGTACATTGCAAACTTAACCACTCCTAAAAATTATGCTAGGAAACGTTATGAATCAATGGATTTTCTGCAAGCCCATCCCCTGCACTATCCCATGACAGCTTTTCCTGGTGTTATGTACCAGGAGATGGTCTATTTGTTTTGGTATAATTGCTCATATGATCCATCAGGGGAACTATTCTTAATCAGGGGAACTATTCTTAATCAGTGATATGTACCAAGACCATCAGGGGAACTATTCTTAATGGAACTCAAACTATTGAGATAACTACTGCTCTTCTCAGGGAAGTACTTCATCTCCCAGTGGCTGACACCTATGACAAACCTCAGCCTGAGGATGAACAAATGGGCAATCTGTTATGCTTCTCTGGTGTAGAAGAATGAAAAGTGTGTGCTACGCTCTTCAGAATGGATTTATCCCCAACCTACAGTTTATCTTCACCTTCGTGGGGATGAGCCTGAGCTGCAAAGTTGGTTCATTTGACCAACTCAGCAACGATGAAATTCCCGTTGTCCTACAGTTTGTGGATGGGACAACTCTGAACATGGCAGGGTGGATTTTTCTGAATTTGAGGAACCTGGTGCAACAAGAACATTGTCCATCTGCTATCAGATACCCAAGGTTTTTGAGCCTCATCTTCAAACACATTTGTGGTGAGCATCTATACACCTCTCGACCTTTATTGTCAATTGCAATGTTTCTTGTAATAGTAAACATGGTCTTCTATAACCTAGTTCTTGATAATGAACCTCCTCTAGAAACACCAATTAGGAGGTTGCTTGGTCTAGTGGAAGGACCTTCTACTCAGAAGGTGGATCCAATTACTGCTCCCAAAGGAAAATCCAAATCAAAGCCAAAAATGGTGAAACGGGTCTTGAAACCAACTGAAGCTGAGCCTGTCCGCAAGAAGGCTAAAACAGCTATGTCTGTTACATTAGCCTTAGTGGCTGAGGGGGAGCAGGCTGTTCACCCTGATTCATCTGTTGAACCTGGAGCCTTTATGGCTGGTGTCTCTGTGGCACCTAAGACCATAGAACAGACTGAACCTCCTGTTCCTGACCAGGTCTCACCTCCAGTCCAAACACAACTTCCTACCACTTCTCCTCAATCACCCACTATGTCCCAATACTCAAGGCTAAAAAGAAAATCATTAGCCAAAAAGAAACCATCCTCCCAAACTAGCCCCTCTGACCCCTCCCAACAAGAGTCAGTTGAAAAAGAAGCCACCCCTGCTGCTTTTACTTCTCCTATTTTGGGAGTAAGTGCAACAAATTTGGAGCAAGCCTCACTCCAAAAAAAGTACACCCAGAGTCAGCCTGAGCCCTCTAGTTCCTACAAAAGGAGACCACCACATCAACTGCCCAAGCCTCTCAACAGGCTGAAGACATTGAAGAATAGGAACACTGTCCACTCCACACTGAGTCCACACAGTTACCCCCTCATACTTCTTATACCCAATCTGAGTCTGCACACGGTGCCAAAACTGCTGATATAAACTAATTAGCAGACCAGCCATTCACTTATGCTCCTGGTGATGAAGTTGTTCAACACCCAACAACTGTTGAAGGACCAACAACTAAAGTTGATGAACCTCATAGAATAAAACAACCCTGTGGTGAGGCTGCTCCCCATGAGCACATTCCATCATGAGCTTTCACCACTGATGATGTTGAAATGCACATCCCATCTCCCCATGAAGAGGTGCCTGCAAACCAAGGTACTACTGAGAAAACCACCACAAGTCTTAATGAAGGTGTCACCATACCAGTGACATCTGAAAGGCCACCTTCCCGAACTGCCTCACCTCATGATGCAACTATAACCACTGCTGAAGGTCCCCTTGATGTTTCCAAGCTCTGCCACTTAACTTATGCCCAAGCTATGGAACTTCTGTCCAAAGTATCCCTACTATCACCTACTGACCCCCATACTCCTCAATCCTCACCATCACCATCACACTCCTCACCATCAACCCAATCATAACAGTCAACCCATACACCTCCATCCCCCAAATATCTATCTTTGATGTATCAGCTGTCTGTGCTGACCAACAAAGTTGGTTCTTTGGAAAATTCTATGACCTCCCTTCCTTCTATTATTTCAGACTCTGTGTCTGCTCAGCCTCAGGGCTTTCTTGATTCGTTCAGGACCTCTTTTCCCACCCCTGCCCCCCAAGCTAACCATTCTTCTCAACTGCTTGCAGTTACTGCACAGCTGCAACAACTATCCTTCTCCCTCTCATCAATTCTTTCTCACCAACAAGACTCCGTGTCCACACTGTCAGCTGTTTCCCAACAGCTGTCAGCCCTTGCTGAAACCTGATTAACAACTCTACCATCCACTTTAGCCAGCCTAAATACCTTAGTGGTATCTTTGTCCAATTCTGTGTCCTTAAACTTTGATGATATGCAAGATTCCCTTGAACTGACTCTTGCACAACTTCAGAGGTTGGTGTTCATAGAATCTGGTAGGGCTGCTATCTCTCAACTGTGCTCCCTTGCAACCTCTCATTCTTCTTCTCTTCACACCTGTGTTACCTAGTTAGCAGAGGTTAAGGACAACATGGCTTTCTTAGTGCACAGCCTTGTTGGTTCCAAACCTGTTCCTAAAACTGCTACTGTCTAGCCTGTTGGATCCGTTCCGTTAGGTAGAACTGTTGTTCAAGGCTCTGTGCCATCTCTTTAAAGGGGGAGAAGATATTTGCCTCAAAGACCAAGTCTAAGGGGGAGAAATCTTCATCTCCCTCTAAGGAAAAATCAGCTTCAGTAGGGCAAGCAACAGGTTTCTCCCAAACTGGCCCTGTTGCAGGTTTGTCCAAAATCTATGAAACTGCTCAGCCTTCTCAGGCTGGATCTCCGAGCCCTGCACCATCTAAGGGGGAGGAATCCATTCCTGAGAACAGGCCAAGCAAAAAGAGGCACTTAATTTTGGAACAGACTGAGGAAAAAAGAAGAGGAGGAAATGGAAGCTCCTCGTACCAAAGCAGCAAAGTGTAAAGAAAAGGCCTTTGTGGACACTGACTATCTCAAAGCTGCTCAGCTCAAATTTGCCAATTCCCAAGCCAACGAAATGGGCGTTTCACTAGAGACTTAATATTCATTCAAAGAAGATCAGCTTGAGATTCTGGAAAGATAGAAGAAGGAAGAAGCCTCTTCCAAAGCTGCGAAAGCCTTTAAATACAAGGAGGCAAGAAAAATTAAAATGCCTTCCTTCGATGTTCAAAGGAAACTGTTAGAGGCTGCAAAAGAGTCAGTGACTGATAAAGAGGGAGAAAAGGAAAAGAGTTCACTGGTCGTAGTGACCAAGTCAAAGCCTGTATCCTCCTCAGCGAAAGTCCAAGTACACTTTGATAATGTGGCAAGAAAGAAATTCTTTGATGTTGCCAACAGAAGACTTGCTAAGGAGACCATTATCAAAGATGTTCCAATCTCAAGGAAAGGTGAAAAGTGGAAGCTTCAGATAACTAGGCTAGGTGCTGATCGTCCAGAACTGGAAGCTTATGAATATGCTGATGTTGCCTGCATGGGGTACAGAGAATGGGTTGAAATGGATGGTGTCCTGAGCAGATCGAAATATGAAACTGTTCAAACTATCAGGGCATATGTCAAAATGCTGATGGAGAATGATAAAAACCTGGCTTAATTCCTGAAGAACAAATTAAGGGTACCATTCTGGTGGAACCCAAGATCAGGCCCAAGAGTAATAGAAAGGATACAGAGCTTGATGAACTCCTCGTGATGATTGAATAGGGTATGCATGCTGTTGAAATCAAAGGGGTGGGTCACAGTCTGCCAAGGGGAGTTGAGCCTGATGAAGGCAAACTCATAGAAGAGCCTGAGCTAGGTGTGTTCTTTGTGGAACCCTTATCAAAGAAAATGTGTTTCCAAAGGGAATCTGATCTTCATAAGGTTGGTCTCAAGCAAATCATAGCCTTTAGACTCTCCAACACTTTTGGTTAATCGTCAAAATAAAGAGCATTTATCTCGGAACAGCTTAAAGGCTTCTATGAAAGAGGAGAACTTGAACACCCTGACGTCATGTTTCATATAGTATAGACACGAAGTAGAAGAAATTAAGGAGACTATGAAGCATTTCGAGTATAGACACCATTAGTTGCTCCCACCATCAACAGTCCAATTTGTTGAAATTTTCTTGGTACATATGTTGTACTTTATTACATCAGTTGTAATCTATATTATTACATTAGTTGTAATTTACTTTAGTACATCATTTGTACTTCTGTAAAACATGTGTTGTTTATAATCAATATCAGTGAATATACAGACTGATCTTTTACTTTACTTCAATGTTCTAATTTCATTTCAGCAAATGTAATGTAAAAATATATAGTGATAATTGATAGATCAGCTTAGACTGATTATTGCAAATAGGGGGAGATTTTTAGGCTAAAAAAGGCCTCAATCAAATCTGTTACACATCTTAGGGGAGATATTAATCAAACCTGTTTGATGCACTTGATGGTAGAATTTAAGGGCTATTAATTTCTTATTGATACCCGATAAGTAATTTGCAATATTAGTCAGAGCTGCTTACCCTGTTGCATTTGTGGCAACTTAGATAGTTTGTCCAAGTTGTTCTATTCTGTTGAACAGGCTGGACATAAACTGTCCACGCTGCTCATATATGTTGAACCGTTTGGACCACATCTAAGTGTTCTGCTCTTTGTAAACAGATCATGTTCTTTGTGAACAGGTTATACACTTTATGGAATTTGTTTCCATGTCATCATGTTGTGTCTTGGACGAAAAGATCAGTTTGTTAGTCGAATACAAAGTGGAAAATCAGAAACTGCTTACACTGCCCAAGTTGTTCTGATACATGAAGACAAAGTAGATATCTGAAAAGGGTGACAGACCATCTCTTATATCAAAATGACTCTACAAGAAGAGGAAAGGATTAAAGTTGACATTCCTCTTTAAGGTAAAACTGTCTGCATCAGAGACAAAATGAAAAAGAAAAAGATTTTGCAATATAGGGACAAATGTTGTTTTGTCAGAATGTGCAGAAAAGCAGTTTTGTCTTTTTGGAAAGACACTCCACTATCTCTGTATCCAATGAGGAAGTTTCACCAATATTCTCTGAGAGAGTATAAAAGGAAGCTTCTATGGAAGTGAGAAACCAAGAGTGAGATATTCAGAACGTGCAAAAAAGTGTGTATTCATGCATGGAATGTCTGCTTAGAATAAAACAGTTAAGTGTCCAAGTTGTTCTTGTTCAAGCTATCTGTTTGTCTTGTAAAATTATTGAGTACATCTTTGTGAGTGTATTCATTGTAACTGGTCTGAGTCTGTGTTAGATTAGTTATCTATCTGTTGTTTCCGTCATCTCAGCTTGAACCATTCCGAAGTTCAAGCATGTTTGTAATTAACACTTGTTGATAATATATATACAAACATTAAGAAAGTGTGTTGAATTTTTAATAGTTGTAATCACCCCCCCCCCCCCCTTCTACAGCTTACAACAACATACTAGGGAAACCTTTTGGGGCCTACAGAATCTAGCATTAAGTCATTGGTTTCATAACAACTCATAGAAATTCTCTGGGATCAATATATTGTTCAAGTTCCAATTTTGGAAAACTCAACATATCAGTTGTGAGATGAATAACACACAAACAAGTCATTGATCTGTTAATTAGGTCATAAGGCATTACAAAGAATTTTATTAGACAAAACTGATACAAAAAACTATCTTTATCGATTTTGATTATTAAATCTAGGCAGTTCAAACAGATGCAAAGAATTCTATATGTATCTCTGACTGATAGTGATTTTGAATACATTAAACAGAATCGGTATCAAATAAGAATACATTATCATTTGCCAAGTAGAGTTCAGTTATAACAGACAACAATAGAATTGAGGTGAAGTACTAACTAGTGTTGGATAACAATCAAGGTTAATTCTAGATTTTATCAGATTAAATAATGGACTTGACACACTGATATTGAGTTGATCTTAAATTGATATTGACAATTTAACTATACTTCAGAGAATGTCTTTAGAAGTTTATGAATTATATACTTCAATATTTTTATATTATTAGGTCTTCCTTTTGTTAATTCTAGATTTTATCGTCAGACAATTATCTAAAGACTTGTGTCTTTCCTTATACGTATTGGGTACTTATGACTCTTTTAGTTGTTTCTTTTTGGAATTACTTTTGTTGATGAATATAATAAGTCTAGGGGTCCACTTGTAATTGTTTTATAGTTTCCTTTGTATATATAAATAGAAAAGTGTGGTACTGAAAAATGTACTAGATTGTATATTTGATTTGCACGAAATATCCATCTTGTACGGAAGCCTAGGGTTCTATGCTCATTATTGTATTGCAAATTCTCCCTGTTGAATCAAATCATTCGGCTAGTTTTGCTTATGATCTTGATCTTAATTGCTTTAGTATTGAATGTGATTTATAAATTCTGAATAACAATTGGTATCAGAGCCTAATATGGCTTATTAGGATTGAATTTTAAATTTGAAAATCGTTTTTAAGAACATTGTTTTATCAAAAATATTTTCAAAAATCACAAAATCATCAAAGGGTTTTTACTCTGTGGATGGTTTGATTTGTTTTTTGGATCGAATGTGAGCATTTTAAAGTCAATTACATTGATATAAATTTCAGATTCCAACTCCAAACACACGAAACGTTCTTTGAATTTTTCTGATTTTTAAGTCTTTGAGTGTTCTAGGCTAATTTTGCAAAAAATTTGGGATTTTGATATGTTTCCAAATAATCGGTGTCATTCCGAGTCTACAATAAACGCACGAAGACTGTCAACGAGAGCGTAAACGTGAAATTTGATGAAGGAATCGTAATGGCTCCTGAACAAGCCAGTTCAGGACCCGAGTCTAGATAGTCGGCTTCTGTGAAGTCCCAAGAGCTTAATGATGAAATGAATGATTTAAATAAATTATTTGAAAATTTTTTTGAAGACTACTTTGATAAGACCAAATCTGATGTTCAAATTTTCGTTCCTGACAAGATTACTGAAGATCCGGTCGTAGTCTCCGATCATTCACACCAACCAATTTCTGAAGATATTGGAGAATTTTCAATGACTGATGTTCACATTCCTGCTGAAAGTGTACAACCAATTCAAGCTCCAGAATCTAATAATACTCGAATTATGAAAATTCAGAAACACCCACCTCAGTTGATATTCCATCAACATCTAAAACAATCCCCCGAATTCCCTATCTAGACATGAAACCCAATCAAGACCAGCTTCAACCTTATCCTCATACATTCAAATGGACAAGGGACCACCCACTTGAAAATATCATTGGTCATCCCTGTGCTTTTGTTAAAACCCGGAGAGCTACGTTAAATGAATGTCTCTTCTCAAATTTTTTTTAGCAAGATTGACCCAAAAAAGGTGAAAGAAGCTCTTCTGGATGCAATCTGGATTGTAGCAATGCAAAAAGAGCTCAATCAGTTTGAAAGGTTGAAAGTCTGGAGATTGGTGGAAAGACCAAAAGACAAATCCATAATTGGCACGAAGTGTATCTTCAAGAACAAGAAAGATGAACTCGGTGTCATCATTCGGAACAAAGCACATCTCATAGCCAGACGACACAGCCAACAGGAGGGAATTGATTACGATGAAACTTTTTCCCTCATTGCCCGGATAGAGGCTATTCGAACGTTTTTAGCTTTTGTTGCTCATAATAATTTCACAGTATATCAAATGGATGTAGAAACTAGGTTTTTGAATGAGGAGTTAACTGATGAAGTATATACATATTAGCTCGAAGGATTTATCGATCCTTCGAAGGTTGATCATGTATATATTTTAGGCAAGTCAGTGTAAGGCCTTAAACAAGCACCCCGAACTTGGTATGATGCCATATCAAATTATCTTTTGAAATGTGGCTTCAACAAAGGTGCAGTGGACACTACCCTATTCATAAAATGTCAGGTTCCAGATATCATAGTTATTCAGATATATGTGGACGATATAATATTTGGGTCTACTAATACAGAATTTTGTAAAAAGTTCGCGTTTTTAATGTACCAAAAATTTATAATGAGCATGATGAATAAAATAATTTTTTTCTTGGGCTGACATGTAAAACAACTGAGTGATGAAATTTTCATCAATCAGCCAAAATACATTCAAAACATGTTGAAGAAATTTTACATGGTCAATAGTACACCCATGAAAACACCCATGGCTCTTGATTCTAAATCTAAACTCGATGAGGACATTTCAGGGAAATCTGTTGATGTAACACATTATCGATGGATAATTGGGTCATTAATATACTTAATCGCGAGTATACCTGATATTATATTTGCTACTTGTGTCTGTGATAGATATCAGGCACATCCAAAGGAATCACATTTGGCTGCTGCCAAACGTATTTTAAGATATCTAAAGGGAACTCCAAACTTAGGTTTGTGGTATCCTAGGGAATCATCATTTACTTTGACTGCTTTTTCTGATGTTGATCATGCAAGTGATAAAATGAATCATAAGAGTACATCATGAGCAGTTCAATTTCTTGGTGACAAACCTGTCTGGTGGTCATACAAGAAACAACACTGTGTGTCACTATCAATAGCAGAAGCTGAGTAAGTGGCTGTATCATCATGCTGTTCACAAGTGTTGTAAATGAAGAGCCAACTGAGGGACTACGATTTTACACCTCAATATATTTGTATATATTGTGATTCACAGAGCGCAATTGCAATAGCATCAAATCTGTTGCAACACTCAAAAACTAAACACATTGACATTCGGTATTATTTCATAAATGATCATGTTGAAAATGGTAATGTAGAATTATATATTTTACCAACTGAATATCAACTAGCTGTTTGTTTACGAAAGCGTTAGATGAAAAACTCTTTAATTTTTTGGTATAAAAATTGTGTATGTTTAATCGGTAGATTTAAAAAATTTAGTTGTTACATAATATAATTTGTATTTTTAGAAATTTTTACTTGATTGAATTGTTGTTACTCTCATGTGATTTAAATTTTTGCATCTATCTGAAAGTGTGCAGGGGGAGCAAACATAAAATTTTTGTCTGATATTTGGATATTTAATAATTGTTAATCTAATTGTAAGCCCCCTCCCCTTTCGGATCTATCAAGGCGTGACAGCGTCGAACGAGTGCAGAATCCTCGTTTTATGTTAACGGATCGATCAAAAAAATACACACGCGAAACACGGAGCCAAACACGATGCTAGCCAAACGAATACCGACCCCACAAGATGTACTGCTCCTCTTGATCACCCTAGCGCTCTCAGTTTTCGTCTAGAAAGTAATTCTCAAAGTCATTCGAATTCACAAACATAAGTTCATGATATAACCCTTAAGTTCGTGCATAACACAAGCCCAAGAACTTATCAGTTCAAGCCAATGCAGATAAGTTCGTACAAACTTATAAGCCATAAGTTCATACCAATTGAACTTATCTTCATAATTTCATACTTCATGAACTTATCACCATAAGTTCATACCTCATGAACGTATCTTCATAAGTTCATACCTCATTAACTTATCTAACAATCATGAACTTAACCTGCAAACATGAACATAATACACAATCATGAACTTAAGACATAAACATGAACGTATAATCATGGCTTGTATTAATAAGGCCTTATCTATTAGAAGAGACTATTAATTAAAAAACTAGACTACTGTCGTCACACCGAGTGTACTAATAGAATCCCCATTGACGATAGCTTCTGGTTGATTTCATTTATCTATAGTTCTAGGGCTATTTAGCTTGCTCCTAGCATGCAATCCATGTTTAATACAAACTCCGACCACTCTCTAGTATTTGCTGCCTTCATATTTCAAGCCTTCATGAAAGAAGATCGACTTTTCATGAAGCTTCTACAGGTCACCCAAAGATAGGTTCACAAGATGCAAGGGATCTTATACCTTCAAAATAACTTTCTCATCTGCATCTTCCATTACTGCTTCAGCTGTCTCAATTTTGACGTACCACTACTTCAAGTTTCTCAGAACGTCCTATGGCATGGTCTTAAACGGAACTCTTTTTAAGCACTTAACGGGTTTGTAAATCATTTTTGACCATGGTCTACCAGTTTGCGGACCTATTCTTGACTCATCCACAGCTCTTTTACCAGATCTTGGTTTCAGCCTTTCAAACCATCCAGACCGACCCTCTCTTTTGATAATTTTAGAAAAAACTTCAGCATATGGGTCGTCTCCTACGTTGATGAGCTCCTTCCAGGCTAACTCTTTTACTTCACACTTGGGCAACGAGCTGAAGTCATTCAATCTTCTTCTCAAATATTGTAGCCCATCTCTTCTCCTTTGAATGAAAAGTTGATGTTCTCTATCAAAGAACCATCTTAAGATTCCACCTGACATATTTCCTGGACTTGGCAATTTCATCTTCTTCTTCGTATTCAAGTCCGTCTTCTTTTCTTCTTCCTTGAACCACCATCTCCTTTTTTATTGTTTAGTAAGCTCCCTGTCAGGCATCTCAGACTCTGATTCATCAAAAAATGTAGATTTCAACGTATCTATGTCTATCACATTCAGATCTTCATTCACGTATTTTTCCGTGATTGGTTGTTTGTATACAAGATTTTCATTCATATCATCATATTCGTTTATGATTACTTCATCATCGGATTTCCAGTCAGGTATATCTTCAGGAATGAATTCTCCTTCCTTGAGATCCTCCTGATTCAAGTAGTCCTCAAAATCAAGGTTTAGCTCCTCTTCTTCTAATCCTGACAAACCTCCAATCATCTATTATTCTATTACGTCTGTCGCCTCTGGATCCTTGTCTTTTCCTTTGTCTGCTCCTGATGATCCAGACTCCCCCTAAATATCAGCTTGCTGAATAGATTGTTGTAAGGAAAGATCTGTCGGCTCACTGTCTTTTTGAGCATTGCGGTCATCTCCTTCATCTTCTCTTCGTATTTGCCTCAAAGCATCCTTGCAACTCTCCCGCTGAGATGCATTATCTTTTAGCACTTTGTCCAACATTGCCTCCATATTTGCAATCTTTTGTTGTTGCTCAGCCACTATTTGATCCAACCTGACATTATGTTGTTGAATCTTAATAACCGCCCTTGTCAGCTTAAGAATTTGCACAACATAACCATGAATCTTATCGTGAAGGCTCTGGCTGTCGGATGTAGTGGTTGTGGTGGTTTCTGGTGGTATGGATGCTTAGGTGGATGGCATGGATTTATCTAGTCTCTGTCTCTTTTCCCTTTGATGCTTTTCAACCTAAGTTTCTTCTTCAGGCTCATATTCGTCATCATCTTCATCTTGTAGATGCCATGACGGTTGTTTTTCAGTCTGCGACAGTAAAACTAATCTAGATCGATAACGACCAAGAGTCGTTGAGGGATTTGCTACCTCCATGTTATCTCTAGCTATGTCTGACTCGGTCTCAGACTCAGTCTCCACGGTCGCAGTAGATTATTCCGGCTGATAATTATCAATATCATCAAAAATGTTTTCTGGAATGTCACCTGGTTGAAGTAAATGTTGAATAACTTCTTCACCTATGTCTGCCTGAGCTGCTCCCCCGTGAGCAAGAATATATTCTAACACCTCTTGTCTTTGAGCAGCTTGAACTACGAGTGTAGTAGCCACTGCTTCCGGTGTTGACATAGACTGACGTTGGGCCGGAGCTGCTGCCTCATGAGCAGCTTTTGGGCCTTGTTGCTCATTATCCAGCCATCCATCACCGGCTGGAGCAATGTATTTCGGATTGAGCAAAGCTCCAAACAAAGGAGTAAGTTGCGGTCGAACACTCAGCACTTTTCGGGCTATGACTCTGACAGTCAGCAAAAATTCTCTTATCAATGCCTTCTACAACAAGCACCTCTGGTGAAAGTGGCAAATCGGGCAGACAATGATGGATTATCACCATCACGAAATGCGGATATAGTAAAAAACTCTCTCGCATGGGCATTGTTATTTGATGACTGAATTCAAGAAAGAAAAACCTTGAAAAGCTATACGGCTTGTTATAAACAAGTGAGATCATCCCTGATTGAAGCTTTGATGTCATCACGTCAAAACTGACCTTATTAGGAGCGAGACACGCTAGTAGAACGTGCATCAAATACCTCCACTGCCCTGTCAGACCACTCTTAACATAGGAAGCCTTGGCCAAATCTTGTGAATATCCGATTCTTTGAAAAGCTCCTTGTCTTAGTGTAGCTGGGAAATCAATCGGACCATTCTCTTATGCTTCTGTCCCCAAATGCAGAATTGTTTTCAAGTTTTCAGCTGAGAAGGCAATCGCCTGGCCATTAACAATCGCTTTAAGTACTGGGGGCATGATCGAGCTATCCAAATGTAGCGTACACCAGAACTGACGAATATATTGTATCATCAGGGTCGGGCTATGAGTCAACGCATACACTACTCGAGATCACGTCAAAAATTCCAGAATTTCATGATATTGGCCAGCCTCTGGTGCTTGCATATCAATGCTCACCACCATATTGTGCCTATTTACAAAAGCACGCTCTGCCATTCTTGCACATGTAATAAACATTTAAAATTTGAAAAACTGAATTCTTGAAAACAAATAAGTTCGCACAAACTTAGGTAAGGTCGTTCGAACTTTGGACCATACGAACTTAAAAATAAGTTCGCACAAACTTATTGTGATTAAGTTCGTACGAACTTGTTTAAATTTTGAATTAAGTTCGTACGAACTTGTTGATATTTTTAATTAAGTTCGTACGAATTACTACACTTACGTTCGTACGAACTTGTTCTAAGGAACAAGTTCGTTGTCGACGGTTTGCTAATGAAACACCTGATTTAACACTTTTTAGACTCAATTGATCCATGAATCTAGTCCTTAAAGGTTTTAATCGAGTTTATAAAGGTTCCATGTTAAGTTTTATAGCCTTAAACTTAGAGTGTATAACACTTATTTTGTCGGTTATCTAAACTTAGAATACATGATAAAAGCCATTTATACTCCCAAATAATTCTTACTTCGTTGTTTAGTAGACAAACCAAAAGTAAATTATTGTAATTTCGAGAGTGAACAGTTGGATCTTCGTGAAACAGAAACAAAGTCGTAAAATGTTCGACAAGTTCGTAATCACCTGAATAAGTTCGTGGTCGCCAAAGTAAGTTCGTGAGGAATAATTTCGTGAGTAGGTGAACGAATTTAATGCATTTCCACTATTTATAGGCCCACATACTGTTCTACGAACTTATATGGCTTAAGTTCGTAATCGCCCGAACTTATACCCATAAGTTCGTACAGACTTATTAAAAATTTGAAAAATTTTCAACTTTTTGCGGAACACATCGTGTTAAGCAACTGATTATCACACATCTGTTCTTTTTCCAACTAAAATGCATCCTAGTATCTAATCTCGATCCTACTTATTTAAAATTTACCTAGAAACTACAATGAAAGTAAACAAAATAAAATAATGAAACTAAAATGAAATAAAGGAAAATAAGTGAAAATAAAGTGCAAGAATTTGAAGATAAAATTACACAAACTAAATATTTTTGCGAGAGAGTCATAGAAGGTTCAATCAGATAGCTTTTGCCAACGCACTTCTAGTGTTGCACTTTCACACTTTGCAATTTGAACATCCGATTAATGTTTGTTGTAACATACACACCATGCCGATTATTGGTATTGTTGTCCACTTAAACATGTAACACTAGAATTTCCCTTTGACCTTTTTATTTATCATGAAATTACCTTACGTGTCCCACAATTAGACATACTTCTGTGCTCAAGACAGACATACAATCATTATGACTTTTGGTATTTTCAAATCATCTTTAAAAGGCAAACGTCGGAGACAGTTTTGTACTCACGTACAACAGAGTGTCTTAGCTTATCTTAGGGTAGAGCATACCTTTTATTTGAAGCAAAGATACCTGTGAGAGGTTTGTTCTTCCGTACAACAAAGCGACATGTCTTGCTATATAAAGTCAAAACAGCGGTGACAGGTCTGTACTTACTTACAACAAAGTGACATGTGTTGACTTTCTTTACGACTCACGCTTGCTCTTTATTTAAGATGTATTTGGATGAAGCCATGCATAATCCAGACTGATTTACATACGTCATTCATAATTATTGTATGTGAACCTTTTTCTTTTTCTATTTTCTATTTTCTATTTTTTAGAATTTTTTATTTATTTATTACTTTATATATATATATATATATATATATATATATATATATATATATATATATATATATATATATATATATATATATATATATATATAATAAATTAAGTAGAAAAGCAAATTGAAGGCTAAAAATTAATAAAAACTATCTAAAGAGGTCAGGTTACTTTGGATTTCGCATCCGTTTAGTTGGACTAACAACTTAAAGCGTGATCTATCAAATGATTTTGTGAATAGATCTGCATAGTTGTCTTCCATTCGAACTTTTACCAACTTACTCAGGTTTTCTCTGCACATTCACGAATAAAATGATGACGAATGTCTATATGCTTAGTCTTACTATGCTTTACCGGATTATTGGTTATTGCTATCGTTGATTGATTGTCTATCTTAATAGGAATATGAGTATAAGTCAAACCATAATCCCATAATTGTTGCTGGATCCACAAAACCTGTGAACAGCAACTACCTGCAGCTACATATTCGGCTTCACATGTGGATACAACTACTGAAGTCTGTATTTTGCATTGCCACGACACGAGTCTCCCTCCTAAGAGCTGACACCCTCCCGTTGTTGACTTTTTGTTCAAGCTGCACCCTCCATAATCTGAGTTTGTGTAAGCTTCAAATTCTAGATCTCCATGAGCATGGTAAGAAAGTCCCAGCTTCGGTTTTGACTTCAGGTATCACAAAATCCGCTTCACAGCTTTCATAAGCATCTCTTTAGAGTTGTCTTGAAATCTAGCACAAATACAAACATCAAACATAATGTCAGGTCTGGAAGCAGTTAAATATTTGTTCCAGAAGAAAATCATCATCTTTCCTCTTAATGAAAAGTGTACTATCGGTACGCCCTATCTCGAACTCACTTTCCAAAAGATGAGTAGATAGTGTCTCGTACCACGCCCTAGGTGCCTGATGTAACCCATACAGAGCCTTATCCAATTTATATACTCTGTTTGGATACTTAGGATCTATAAACCTTGGCGGTTGCTCGACATACACCGGTTCCTTCACTTTCCCATACAAGAAGGCACTCTTGACGTCTAGTTGATACACTTTAAAGCCTCTGAAGGATGCAAATGTGAGAAACAAATCGGATAGCTTCAAGCCTTGCTACTGGTGTAATAACTTCATTGTAGTCAATTCCTTCCTCTTGATTGAAGCCCTTGACTGCTAGTCTTGTCGTGTTACGAGGAACGATGCCTCAATTTTCTCTTTTGCACTTAAAGACCCATTTGGTCCCTATTGCAACTTCTCTACGAGGCAAAGGCACTAACTCCCAGACTTGTAGTTTCTTGAACTGTGAGAGTTCCTCCTGCACTGCTTCAACCCAAGAATTATCCTTTAGAGCCATTTTTACATTCTTCGGCTCAACTTGAGAGATGAAACATGAGTACAAACAAGAGTGAAATGCCTTGGAGTTATTGATCATCGATAACAACACTGTGTTAATATTTACATTACTCCGAGTTCTCACTCCTGCATTTGGATTCCCAATAATGTCCTCAAGTGGGTGATCGTTATGTACATTTGATGTTTCTACTGCATCGACCTGAAGATTGTCACCTAGATTAGATCCTATTCTCCTATTATTGGTGTGACTTCAGACCTAACGTCCTCCTCGAGATCAATTTTCATTAAGGCTGGACTTTTTTGTTGATTCACATCAATAGGCGACGAAGGTTCTTCAGTTGTTGGGGACTCTTCTTCTCACGATAGTTGTTCTTCTGTTGTTGTAGGAATGCTCGAATTAGGAATGACTCTGCCCTCTTCATCAAGATTCAGTGTTGAGAAGTCATTCTCCAAATTTGTTGCATCACAACTGAAAGGAACGTTAAATGATTTAAATATAGTGTCATAATCAAATAACTGGTAACATCGATGTTAAACACAATTTCTACCGTACTAGTGGTTTTGTTGAAAACACTCTTGTTAGATGAAATTGGGACATAAAATAGGAAGTATCCTTCGTTTCCTTTTCACCAAACTTAGGTTGATTCTTACTTTTCAACAAAGTGCACGACACCCCAAATGGTTCAAAACCAGTTAAATTATGTGGATGATTATTTAAAAGCTCATAACATGTTTTATTTAAAGATTTAACAGTAAGGACTCTGTTTAAAGCATGACAAGTGGTGTTCACTGCTTCCCCCCAAAATATTGTGGGAAGCTTTGAATCCGAGAACATAGTCCTTACTGCCTCAATCAGTGTCCTGTTCTTTCGTTCTGCCACTCCATTTTGTTGTGGCTCATATGGTGCACTAAATTTATGCACTATGCCTTTAGTTAGGCAATATACAACCATTACTGCATTTTTAAACTCAGTTCCATTATCACTTCTGATACGCTTTACCCTTTTCCCATAGGAGTTCTCAACTTGGTCTAAGAACCCAATCGGCGTTCCTACTGTTTCGTACTTTGTACATAAAAAGAAAACCCAAGAAAATCGTGAGTAATCATTAGTGCTAACCAAACAATACCAACTCACTCCTATACTCCTTTTGTTGATTGGACCAAAGAGATCCATATGCAGTAGATCAAAGGTGGAAGAGTTTGAATTCTGAGTCTTAGACTTGTGCGCCTTTTTGTGTTGTTTCCCTTTCTTGCAAGGCACACATTTGACTTCAAATTGGAAGCACTTCATTAGAACATCTTGCATAAGGACATTCTTTATGATGAATTTCATCTTCCTTAAGTGCAGATGAGGCATTCGCCTGTGCCACAACAAATATTCTGATTCTGAAGCTTTGGATAGTAAATATGTAGACCCCAGCGAAGATTTTGCTATGGACATGTCCATCATATAAAAATCATTTTTCCTTGGTGCCCTCATCATTATCCAATATTCAAGAAACTTAAATCCAGTCTTTAGCACAAGCGCTTCGTTCTCAGTAAAGAGTACTGAATGTTGTCTATCACCGATTTGAGAGACACTAATGAGATTATCATCAAGCTTCCCTACATAGTAGACTTGCTCGAGTGTGATTTTCCCATTAGTGAGTGTTCCTAATCCAGTGATATCACCTCCTTTATTCCCAGGAAATGAAACAAATCCTTTGTACCCGCTTTTGAAGTCTATCAGTAGACTTCTCTCCCTTGTCATGTGTCGAGAGCAACCACTATCCACAAACCATTTTTTGTTCATACCTATAGCTGACTCCTGCACATGAAACAAAACGAGTTAGTTATCACTGGGAACCCAAGCCATGACTGGCTTGGTAATCCCCTTCTCATCCACAAACGTGAATTCTTTCAAATACCCATCTCTCCTTTTAGGTGACTTGGGTTTTTGATCAAGAACAGGTTATGAACAAGAATGTTTAACATCTACTCTTTGTCTTTGTATTGGTCTTTGCTATTCAGCCCTAGAATAATTTTAGTTATAGTACATCTCATTGAGATAATTCTGGGCTCGACCTGGTGTCTGATGTCTATTAGGAGTGTGAGACCTAACAGTGGTGTGACTCCTATTTGGTGTACGTTTCCTACCGATAGGGTGGGGGCCAGTCCTTGATTGACTTCGGAATCAATTCGGTGAATTATTGTTATGTCTTTCATATTGTCTGATAAACACCGGTGTTTGTCTACTCCCTAATCGTGACATCACACTAGAGTTTTTCTCCGAACTTTGAGAACTACTCACACTCGAATCTCCAGGCAATTATTTCAAGGTAGGTTGTTCTTGTTTCCCTTTGTTCGGCGTAGACTCAGTTTTCTTATAGGGACAACCTGAAGCAACATGACCTTTCTCATGACACTTAAATAAAGACATCTTATCAATTGACTTCTTATATGCACTCTTTGCCTTAAGGTGTCTCACTAGTATCCTGATTGTTCGTATTAACTGCCTTGCCCATTTCCTCTTGTTTCTTATCCCTTACAGTTTCTGCTTTATCTCGTTTTGGCATACTACTAGACTCCACAAACTGTAGTGTTTTCTTAAACTGAGGAGTAGGTGTAGACAATTTAGCTGACATATTAACCGTTACTTCCTCTGATTTAATTGATTCCATGGTCTCATCCTGAGGAGTAGGTACATACTTTCTATTGAAGGGTGGAGGCACGTCTTGATAACCTAGGCTAGTCGGTTTCTTGGACTGTCTCTAGGAATCTATGATTTTGCCTAAAGTCAAGGACGAATTCCTAAACTTTTCAATTTTGTTGTTCGCCTCAGCCACCCTAACACCAGCGTCTGCTAATTCTTTATCTTTCAGGGAGTTCTCTTTGGTTAGTGACTCTATATGCTCATAAATCAGTTCATTCCTGACACATTGTTGGCTAGTTTGTCTTTCAGAACTATCATATCTTTAGCATCAGCCATCATGATAGCCTTAAGATCTTCCTTGATGTCTAGTAAGCTAGCATTATCAGATTTTAATGATTGTATTTGAGCAGTCATTGAAGTATGTGTCTCTAGCGCTAGATTCAATTTATCATTCAAAGTAGTACATAAAACATATAAATCATGCAAGGTAAAAAAGTTAAGAGTTACCTTTTTCTTTTCTGATTCGACGTTGGCCATCTGAGCTGCAAACTCCAAAGAGGTCAGCTTCGCAGTATTTTCCAGTTCCAATGTATCTGAATCTGACTGCTCGGTATCCTTTTCCTTTTCTTCTTCTGCTTCGGTATCTGTTTTTCTCACTTCAGCCATGAAAGCTCTAGTGTTCGCCTCGGGATGTGTATTCCAATCATATGTACCATCTAACTGTTTGTTAGACGACATGTTAGTGAGTAAACCAGCCACTGAACCCTGATTCCCTAACCCGGTTGAATTCTGACCTCCCGAGTTCTGATAGTTATCCATCTTGGGTCTTTGACACTCACTCGCAAAGTGACCCAACCCCTGACAATTGTAACACTTGACCTTTGATTTATCAAATCCTACATTGTTCACGCTAAGATTTCTGCCTGTTCTCTTCATAAATCTCTTGACTCTCTTTGTGACCATGGCAGTTGCAATTTAGGTCCATCTGCTCTAGATCATCGGGATCAACTTGATCATAGTCTTCTTCCCAAAGTATGGGATTGTTGATTTTCCCTTGAATACAATTCTCATAAGCTGCTACAAATGATGCTAGAAGCTTGAGTTGGTCCTCAGCGGTCATAGCACTCATTGGCATTTTTGTGTTTCCGTGAGATGATGATCCTAAAGCGTAGCTCTGTGGCTGATCATCTGATTTTGAAAACCCTAGAAAAGCCCTACCAGTAGATTCTTCTACTTCTCCTAGTATGCCCTCTTGTTCTCCAGAATAGAACGATGTTGCTCTAGGCTTAGTTGCACTAGAATTTATTGGCTTAGACGTACCGAAGTACATCTCAGGATCTTGTAGCGGATCATATTCCATCACCTTCTTCTGTAACTTGAAGTTATGAGTTCGTAGCATCCCGGTAACATCCTCAAGAGAAAGAGTATCTAGCTTCTCCTGATCATGCTTTAACAAAGTGGTGTACATCTCCCACCTTTAACGTTAAAGCATCTAAAAGTTATCAACATTCTCAGATTCTTGATAATCAACTCTGCGATTATCCAGTTCAGTCAATAGATGATAAAATCATGTGATTACTCATCTAAACTCTCATTCTTCAAACTGTTGAAGATTGCAAATTGTTGTTTCAACAAGTCAGTTCTCCCCTTCCTTACTTGAGGATTTCCCTTATACCTTCTCTCCAATGCCTCCCAGCGTTCTTTTGAGGTTTGGTCATGCTTGAAGGTATGGAGAATCTCCAGAGGTAAAGACATCTTAATCGAAGATAGAGCTCGATTCTCAGCTTCATAATTTTTCTTATCCTCATCCTTCATTTGTTGATAAGAAAAAACTTTTATCCTTCCTTCGAGTTCCTGCGTAGGAGAAACATAGCCTTCGTCAATACAGATCCACATTCACATGTCATTGTACCGAGCGAAGTCTGCAAACCTATCCTACCACCAATAATAATTCTCAATCTTCATAAGCTTTGGTGGGGAGTTCGATTTACCCACATCGTGATCAATTTCCATGAATTTGGGTAAACTAGACATTCTTCAAGACTTTTGTTTCACACACTTTAATTAAATAAAATTTCAAAATAAATTTTAAGTAAGTTCCTATGGACTTATGATAAGTTTGTACGAAGTTACAACTAAATTCGTTTTCCCAAATTAAGTTCGTTCAAAAAAATCAAGTTCGTGAGACCACAAGTTCATGAATTCCTAGTTCATCTCCTAACAAATTCGTTTCTGACAAGTCTGTGGATGAAGTTCGTACGAACTTAGCAAGTTAAGTTCACAGAACCTTAAAATTGACAACTTTGTGCACCGCAAGTTCGTGAGGGAGCCTATCACAGACAAGTTCGTGAAGCCCTAAATTCATACTAAGTTCGTGCGCCGCATGTTCGTGACGGAGTCTAAAAATTCAGTTTTTAAAAAACAGGCTAAAAATGATGAATCCCACTTCATCAATGAACTTAGATGATTTTAGACGAGAAAAACTGATCAAATCAACGTAGAAACTTCGAGAAAATCGTGAATTATCGGGAAATACGCCTTGAAACCTTTGAATGTTCAAGGAAACGTGAAGAACACGATGAACATTCAAGTAAATGCTCTGATACCAGTTGTAAGGCCCATCCCTATCGGATCTGTCAAGGCGTGATGGCGTCCAACGATTGCGGAATCCTCGTTTAACGTTAACGGAACGATCACAAAAACACACACGCGAAACACGGAGCCAAACACGCCGCTAGCCGAACGAATACCGACCCCACAAGATGTACTGCTCCTCTTGATCGCCCTATTGCTCTAAGTAAAATCGTCTGGAATGAAATTCTCAAAGTTATTCAAATTCACGAACATACGTTCATGATATAAACCTTAAGTTCATGCATGGCCCAAGCCCACGAACTTATCAGTTCAAGTCCATGCAGATAAGTTAATACAAACTTGTACGCCCTAGGTGTAAGGTCCACCCTCTACGGATCTATCAAGGCGCGACGGCATCAAACAAGTGCGGAATCCTCGTTTAACATTGACGGAACGATCACACGAGAACACGGATCCAAACACGATGCTAGCCGAACAAGTATCGACCCCACACGATATATCACTCCATAAGAATGCTATGAAACTCTCTAAATTCGTCTACTCTTGGTTTCTACGAATTTTGAAAGTAATTCTCAAAGTGTTAATGATTTTAGAAAGATAAGTTCATGTTATAATCCTTATGTTCGTGCATGGCCCAAGCCCACGACCTTATAAGTTCAAGCCCATGCCTATAAGTTCATACGAACTTATCAAGGCTAAGTTCATACGAACTTATGAGCCTTAAGTTCGTAGCCTATGCCTCATGAACTTATTCTCATAAGTTCATGGCTCATTAACTTATTCTCATAAGTTCATAGCCTCATGAACTTATCATACAATCATGAAATTAACATGCAAATATGAACACAATACACAATCATGAACTTAAGACATAAATATGAACAAACAATCATGACTTGTATTAATAAAGCCCTATCTATTACAAAACCTAGACTGCTATCATCACACCGGGTGTACCAACAGACTCCCCCTTGACGATAGTTTCTAGTGTATTTTCAATAATCTATAGAACTGGGCTTATTTACAGTGCTCCTTGCATGGAGTCCTTGTTCAAAACAAACTTTAACAACTCTCTGGAATTTCTTGCCTTCTGAGCTCCAACCTTCATTAAAGTAAATAGGTTGCTCATGAAGCTTCTGCAAGTCACCCAGAGAGAGATTTACTAGATGGAGGGGATCATATACTTTCAAAATGATATTCTCATCATTCTCCTCCATTACTGCCTCAGCGGTCTCATTATCAACGTACCACCACTTCAAGTTACTCAAAACATCTTGTGGCATACTCTTTAATGGGACCTTCTTCAGACACTTAATTCGTTTGTAGTACATTTTGATTCAAGGCCTACCAGTCAAAGGATCTATTCAGGTTTCGTCCGTGACCCTTTTTCCCACTCTTGGTGTCAGCCTTTCATACCTTCCAGACCAACCTTCCCTTCTGATATTCTTTACAATAACTTTAGCGTAGGGGTTGTGTCAAAGGTTTATGAGATCCTTCCAGTCCAACTCCTTTACCTCACACTTAGGCACTGAGTTGAAATCTTTGAGCCTTCTTCTCAAGTACTGAAGCCCATCCCTTCTTTTTAGAATAAAAAGCTGCAGTTCCCTATCGAAGAACCAGCTCAAAATTCCGTTTGTTAGCTTTCCTGGAATTGGCTGCCTCAACTTTTTCTTCACTGCCAAGTCAGTATTCTGCTCTTCTTTTTTAAACCATAAACTCTGTAAGGTCTTCAACCTACAGATCTATCTAGACGCGACACCGTCAACGAGTGCGGAATCCTCGTTAACGGCTTGACGGATATCACTCTCACACGGAACACGGAGACTATCACAACGCTGTACGGACGACGACGACCGAACCTATGCTATGATTCTCTCCGAAACAACACGAAAAATACTGATAAACTCGAGATCGCCCTTTTGCTTAATCTCACACGGATTCTGCAAAAGTCTCCTAATGATTCGAGTTAATCTCTAATTATAGAGGCTCATTCGAGTTTGTCATGGGCCAAACTCGAATCAGGCCTAAGGCCCATTCGAGTTTGTCCCCTTGACACTCTCGAATCTGCCTTATAGGACATATTCGAATCTGCCTTATAGGACATATTCAAATCTGCCATAGATTCGAATTCCATTTACTAGTGAATTCAAATTTACTCTGAATTCGACTTTCACATATAAACCTATATTTGAAACTTATGTTTTTAACTTATGTTTGATTTTATCTTTGAACTTTATGTTTGAACTTCTTGTAATACATTACATCAAGTTCAAACATACCTACAATAACTATCAAACATATAAACACATATATCAAATACTAGTCAATACTCAATACTTGTAATATTACTTGAACCAAAATGCTAGAACAATTAGTCTGCTATCGTCACACAGGGTGTACCAACAGTCTCCACCTTGACGATAGCTTCTAACTAACTATTGACATTTTGATTAAGTGCTAGAACTGTATATACTACTACCAGCATATAACCCTGCATCTATACAAACTTTCACTACCTTCTGGTACTTCCTAGCATCAGATCTCCAACCTTCATGAAAGAAGATAGGATGATCATTCAGCTTCTGTAGGTCATCCTTTGATAGATTTATCAAATGTAGTGGATCATATACCTTCAAAATGACTTTTTCGTCTTGATCCTCCATGATTGCTTCAGCAGTTTCGTTATAAATGTACCACCACTTCATGTTGTTCAAAACATCCTGTGGCATTTTCTTCATTGGCACCCTTTTTAAGCATTTAACAGGTTTGTAAACAATTTTCGCCCATGGTCTACCTGTATGAGGATCAATTCTTGATGCGTCCTCGACTCTTTTCCCAGTTCTTGGCTTGAGCCTTTCGAATTTTCCTGACCGACCCTCTTTCTTAGTAATTCCAGCAATTACTTCAGCATAAGGGTCGTCACCAATATTTATCAGCTCTTTCCATGCCAATTCCTTAACTTCAACCTTCGGCAGAGTATTGAACACTTTAAGCTTTCGCCTTAGGTATTGCAGACCGTCTCTCCTCTTTAATATGAACAGCTGCAGTTCTCAGTCAAAGAACCAGCTTATAATGCCTCCAGAGAGATTTTCTGCACCGGAAGTCCTCATCTTCTTCTTCAGTTTTGGCTCAGTTTTCTTATCTTCCTTACGGAACCACAGATTTAACAATTCAGCTCTGCTTGGCTCTCTTTCAGCCTCCTCCAGTTCTGAATCATTTACCGAAGCCAATTTGACGTCATCAATATCTATTACATGTTGATCATTTTTCTCATATTGTTCTTGGAGAGGCTGTGATTGAATGGTTACTTCATTTACATTGTCATCTTCATCTATCTCAACCTCCTCATCAGATTTCCAATCAGCAACGTCTTCCGATACAAACTCTCCTTCTTCCAGATCCTCTATATCATCTTCAAAATCAAATTCAAGTTCTAGAGGATCTTCATCAATGTCCATGAATGCTTCGATCATCTCACGTACTTCACTTTTTGAGGCCTTTGCTGAACTCGCCTCACCTCCTGCAGCTCCTGACGATCCCGGCTCCCCCTGAATCTCAGCATGTTGAGCAGCAGAAAAATCTACTGGCTCATTATCCTTTTGCGCACTGGGATCATTGTCGTCATCATCTCCATCTCTTGGCAGCACTTCCTAATCTCGACAAGTTGTCTCCCCCTGAGCCTTTAGGTTTTTCAATAGTTGCTCAATAAGGGATCTCATTGATCGTATCTCGGCCGCCTGATCAGAAACAAAGGTTTTGAGCTCTAAGTTTTCTTCCTCCATCTTGCCCACAACTTTCTTCAACTCAGCATTCTCGATGTCGATATGTGCATTATGCTTCTGTATTTCGCCGAGAGCCTTTGTTAAACCAAAGATTTGGACTTGTTGGAAGTCGACTTTGCTTTTCAGCTCAGAAAACCGGTGATTTTCCGTGAAAGTGGATGAAGTGGATGGTATGGATTGTAGGGGAGTTGGAATGATTGGCGATGGAATGTATGGTTCAACAGGTGGTGGTGGTGGTGGAATGGTAGTTTGAGCGGGAGGTTGAGGTATTTCTGGCTGGGAAGCAGAGGCCGAGGAAGATCCCTGCATGAATCTATGGCGTTTTGCCCGCTGTCGATGTACCAGAGGTGCAACCTCCTCTTCTTCATAGTCTGAGTCGTCGGACTCCGCTGAAGTTCTTTTCCCTCTATTTTCTTCTTCAGTCACAACTAAACGTGATCCATACGTCCCCAGTTGGATGGACGGATCTTCTGGTTCTTTTTCAGCTTCTATTTCTTCCATATACTCTGAGTCGGTACTCGAAGTTGAGTTGTCTTCACCTGCTGGCTCAGGTTGATAGTTATCTATTTGTTGAAACACATCAATTTCTCCTTCTGGAGGCTCCAATAAATCTCCAACTAATTCAGCCGTGATTTCCTCATTTGCATTCGGACCTGCTGCCCAGATCTCTTCCAACGTTTGAAATATCGGATTAGATTCGAATGGCGCACTCGAGGGGCCAGCCTCTTCTGGCCCTTGAATTTGGCTAGTAGAAGGCCTATCTGCCTGAATTTGACTCGCGGAAGGCCTTTGTCTTCTCCTTTGTTATTGAGGGCGAGGTTGTTGCTGTGGCTGTTGTTGTGGCTGATGCTGTTGAACTAGCACTTCCCCTGCCCAGTTGGCATCTTCAGGGGTGACAAATTTGGGGTCGATCACAGCACCGAACAATGGTCCCTCTACTGGAACAGCTAACCTTCCTCGATGAGAGGAGCAATCGGCAAATATTCTCTTGTCGATGACAGCAACGCTCTGAATATAATTAAGCTGTGAAAGATTTGGCAAGAAGTGCCTGATTAGCATCATCACGAAGCGAGGGTAAAGCTGAAATCTTTCCCGCTCCGGAGCTGTTATCTGATGGACAAACTCTGAGAAGAACATCTTTGAAAAACTGAATCTTTGATTGTAAACTAAGGCAATCATCCCTGATTGGATCTTTGACACAATATAATCAAAACCAGCTTTCTTCGCAGCAAAACAAACCATGAAGACATGAGCTAAATATCTCCATTGACCAATGAGCCCACTTTTCATATACGACGTCTTCGTGATATTCTGACTATAACCCATTCTCACAAAAGTTGCTTGTCTAATAGCTAATGGGAAATCTATCGGCCCGTTCTCCTCCTCTTGAGTGCCTAGCTGCAGCACTTGGCGGAGTATGTCCACTGAAAATACCAATGGATGCCCAGCAATCCTTGTCCTCAAAACTGTCGGAGTGACAGTACAATCTACTTGCAGATGATCATAGAACTGACGCACATACGGTATGACGATCTGGATATTGTGAGACAGCGCATACGAGATTCTGGATTCTACCAAAAAATCCACCATCTGCCGGAAGGCTTGCGCCTCAGGAATAGCATGGTCAGGAGAGATGACCATGTTATGCTTTGGAACGAAAATTCTATCCGCCATGTCTGCACAATATAGCAAATAAGATATTAGAATTATTAAAAGGAAATAAACTTGTTTAAATTCAAATTTGTTTTATTTTGAACTTGGATAAGGACAAAATCCAACACTTATGAATTTCTACAAGTTTAATTAAAATTTTAATTAACTAATTCGAATTTAATGTCAAAGTCGAACAACAAATTCGAATGAACACTCATTCGAGTTTATTGACCTTATCGAGTTTAGTGACAAACTCGAGACTGCCAGGAACAAACTCGAAGGAGTCGGCTAACATCATCACAAAAATCCAAGATTTTAACCGTGTTAGACTGAGAAAATCACATCTATTAGTCCTACTAGGTTCTAATCAATGATATTTGTAGTTAATTTGAGTTTTCACCGGTTCAAAGTTTGTAATTTTGTAAAACAAACTTTCTACCAATAAAACTTCAAAATCCAATGATTGTGGCCTAAATGGAGTATAAAACTACCTAAATTTAGTGTAATACACTTGGTTATACCTAGATCTACTGTAGTATCGAACCCCAAACGAACAGATTCTCGACAAGTAGTAAGAATATCGAAAACGGCAAACTCGAGAACAGATTCGAAATCGCTCAGACAAACTCGAAGGTATAGAATCGAAGGTAGGTGATTTATGACCATCTCTGTTGACCTATTTATTCCAACAACCTTCGAGTTTAATGCCACTCTCGAATTTACTGACAGACTCGAGGCCCTGCCATATTCGAGTTTGGCTTAGACTCGAATTAAATCTGAAACTTTTGAAAAATTTCAAAAATATTTCAACTTTTTCAATCTTTCCAACCTTTTCGAGTAACGGAATAAACTATGCCAAATCTTTTACCCTAAGCAGAAGATTTTCACGCAATGTTTATTTTATTCAACTAGGAATGCACCCTCAGTAATTTTTGACCTTTTTTCTAAGTAAAACTAAAAATAAAATAAAAATAAAATAAAAAAAATAAAAGTAAAAAATAAAAATAAAGATAAAATAAAATTAAAATAAAGTTAAAATTTTGAACAAATATTGAAATTAGACTAAACTACCTTATTTAAAATTTACAACCTATACTAAAAACTTAACAGAATATTTTTGTCGAGTATAGTCAAATAAAGGTTCAATCAGATAGCGGTGTCGAATACGCACTTTCAGTATTTTAACTTTCACACTTAGGAATTTTTGATTCCTTTGATTGTTTGGCGTGACATACATTTCTAGCCGATTGTTGGTATTATTTCCCTTTTAAACATGTTACAATTCGGAATATCCCTTAGCCTTTTTATTTATCATGAAATTATCTTACGTGACTCAGACATAGACATACTTTTATGATCAAGGCATACAGACAATGATTCTAACTTTTTGGTATTTGCAAACTTTCTTTAAAAGGCAGACATCGGACACAGGTCTGTATTTTAATACAACAAAGTGTCTTAGTTTGTCTTAAGGTTTATTTTTAAAGCTAGCAAGACAGCGGTGACAGGTCTGTACCGACGTACAACAAAGCGACTTATCTTGCTAACCCGAATCAAAACAGAGGCAACAGGTCTGTACTTACGTACAACAGAGTTACATGTTTTGGACTCTCAATTCAGTATGATGTTTCTATGTTTTCCATTTTAAGATGTATTTGATGTTGCTATGCATCCCCAGAAAGTTTTCATACCTCATTTATAATCAAAGTTTGTATGTCTTGTACATAAAAATTAAGACCGATTGGTCATATATCTAAGTTAGAGTGACACGCTTGACTTTTTCTTGATTATTTTATTAGCCTTGAGTCTTCCTATATGTATTATGCCTACCAACATATCAAACTAGATAATGTACAACACTTAGAATTTAAGGTGCATTATGTGTGAAAGCCTAAACACTTAGAGTTTGTAACGACTGTGCTAATTTTCGTCACTTTGAACCTATGCATCTAAAACTTAACTCTTTTTCTGATATTCTCCTTTTTTTTCTTTTTTTTTTTTCTTTTTTTGAGATTCTTTTTTCTTTTTTTTTTTGTTTTGCATAAGTAATAGCAAGAAAATAACATAAGCTACTAAGTTACTAAAAATAGAAACTTTCCTAATTTACTAAACTTACTATAAAAAGAAAGAAAGACTATAGCTATAAAAGAAAATAAAAATTCTACTAAGGTCAATTCACTCTGGGTTACGCATTCCATTCAGTTGAATCAAATATTCAAACCGTGACTTATCAAAAGCTTTGGTAAATAAATCAGCATTATTATCATCCGTTGCCACTTTTACCAACTTGATTAAGTTCTTTTCAGCACAATCACGTATAAAATGATGTCTTATGTCTATGTGCTTGGTTTTACTATGTTTAACTGGATTATTAGTTATTGCGATAGTAGACTGGTTATCTATCCTAATAGGAGTTTGAGTGTAAGCCAAAACGTAATCCCGCAATTGTTGTTGTATCCACAGAACCTGTGAACAGCAACTACCAGCAGCAACATACTCGGCCTCGCACGTTGACACGGCTACCGACGTCTGTTTCTTGCATTGCCAGGAAACGAGTCTCCTTCCAAGGAATTGACAACCTCCAGTTGTTGACTTGCGCGTCAAGCTGCATCCTCCGTAGTCAGAATCCGTGAACGCCTCCAATTCCAGATCTCCCTCCGCGTGATACCAAAGTCCCAGCTTCGGTTTCGACTTGAGGTATCGTAGAATACGCTTCACAGCTTTCATGTGCATCTCTTTCGGATTAGCTTGAAACCTAGCACAAATACACACAGCAAACATAATGTCAGCTCTTGAAGCAGTTAAATACATAAGTGATCCAATCATGGCCAACGTCGGATCCACATCGGTATCACTTTCAGTACCCTGCCCGAGATTGTGATTCACTTGAATCGGCGTGCTGAAATGAGCTGTCAGTTTCGTCCCTTCCAACCCGAAGCGCTCTAATATGTCATAGACATACTTCGTCTGATAGATGAACATCCCTTCCTTCTACTGGTCAACTTGCAACCCCAAAAAGAAATTCAACTCACCCATTGCACTCATCTTGAATTTTGACTTCATCACCTTCTCAAAATCCTTGCACATTTGTTCGTCTGATGATCCAAAGATGATATCATCGACGTACACTTGTACCAAGATGAAATGTTCTCCCTTTCTCTTTACGAACAGCGTACTATCTATCCTACCTCTTTCAAACCCGTTTTCTAACAGATGGTTGGACAGAGTCTCGTACCACGCCCTTGGTGCTTGATGCAATCCATACAAAGCCTTATCTAATCGATATACTGTGTCTGGATATTTCGGATCTGTAAACCCAGGTGGCTGCTCTACATACACCAGCTCCTTCACTTTCCCATACAGGAAAGCACTCTTAACATCTAGCTGATATACCTTAAAGCCCTTGAAGGAAGAAAAATCCAGAAACAGACGAATTGCTTCCAACATTGCTACTGGCGCGAACACCTCATTGTAATCGATTCCCTCCACTTGGTTGAAACCCTTTACAACTAACCTAGCCTTGTTGCGAGTGTCTATACCTCGATCGTCTCTTTTGCACTTAAAAACCCATTTGGTTCCTATTGCTATTTCCCCTCGAGGTAATGGAACTAACTCCCAGACTTCTAGTTTCCTAAATTGGGAGAGTTCCTCCTGCATCGCTTCAACCCAGGTTTTATCCTTTAGTGCCATTTGCACATTTTTCGGCTCTACTTGCGAGATGAAACAAGAATAGAGGCAGGTATGATATGCCTCGGAGTCATTTATCATCGACAACAACACAGTGTTGTTATTTAAACTACTCCTAGTCCTCACACCCTCATTAGGATTTCCTATGATGCTTTCTATAGGATGATTCTTGTTGATCCTAGATGTCTCTATCTCGTCAACTCTCAGATTATCTCCTAAATTTGATCCTATTTCACCTAGAGGGGGAGCAACCTCAGATTCCACATTTTCCTCCTCGTGGACAGTTTCCTCAGAGTTGGAATTTGTTGTCTGAGTTTGATTCTCAGTTGAAGGTGCTTCTGGACCAGTGACTTCTGAAGATCCATCTTCAGTTGAAATAGGCTCGGATGTGGATTGAAAAGTAGACCTCGGAAAGGTATGACCTTCGTCATTCAGATTCAACGTCGCCATGTCCTTTTCGATAGTACCTGCATTTTCATCCATAGGAATGTTAAATGACTCAAACAATTTATCGTAGTCAAATATCCATTACGGACCTGTGTGGGGTTCATGTGTATAACTTGTGACTTCAATGTTATACACAATTTCTACAGTACCATTAGTTTTGTTAAAAACCCGTTTGTTTGGTGAGTTTGACACATAACCTAGGAAGTATCCTTCGTCAGCCTTTTCACGAAACTTAGGTTGATGTTTTGTTCGCAATAAAGTACATGGTACCCCAAAAGGTTCGAAGCCAGTTAAATTAGCTGGCTGATTATTCAAAATTTCATAACAGGTTTTGTTCAAAGATTTGACTGTAAGGACCCGGTTTAAAATATCACATACGGTATTCACTGCCTCCCCCCAAAACATGGTAGGAAGCTTTGAATCCGAAAGCATGGTCCTTGCAGCCTCAATCAATGTCCTGTTCTTTCGTTCGGCCATCCCATTTTGTTGTGGCTCATAGGGTGCACTAAATTGATGCACTATGCCCTTTGATAGGCAATATACACCGATTACAGTGTTTTTAAATTCAGTTCCATTATCACTACGAATCCGTTTAACACTTGTTCCATTGGAATTCTCCACTTGGTCTAAGAACCCCATGAGCTTGGAAGCTGTCTCGTCCTTTGTACCTAAAAAGAAAACACAAGAAACACGTGAGTAATCGTCAGTGATAACTAAACAATAACAACTACCACCTATACTCCTTTTGTTGATTGGGCCGAAGAGGTCCATATGCAGCAAATCGAATGTGGTAGAGATGGAGTTCTGAGTCTTGGACTTGTGTGCCTTCTTATGTTGTTTGCCCTTTTTGCATGGTAGACACTTATCCTCGAACTGAAAACTCTTCAAAGGCAGACCTTGCACTAACCCATGTTTTGTAATATAATTCATCTTTCTCAGGTGCAAGTGTGCCATGCGTCTGTGCCACAAAACCGATTCCGTCTCCGAAGCTTTAGATAACAGACAGATTGGACCCATCGAAGTTTCCAGCTTGTTCATATCGAGCATGTACAAGTCATTCTTCCTTGGAGCCCGCATCAATATCCAGTCTTTTGGAATCTTGAACCCCGGTTTTAGCACCAACGCCTCAGTATCAGTGAACAGCACTGAATTCTTCTTATCACAGATTTGAGATACACTAATGAGATTGTGAACCAGTTTATCAATGTGATAAACTTGATCCAACTTGATCTTCCCATTAGTGACCACTCCAGTACCCGGGATGTTTCCTCCCTTATTTCCCGCGAATGATACAAATCCCCGATTCCCACCCTTGAAGTCTGTAAGTAGACTTCTTTCCCCTGTCATGTATCTGGAGCATCCACTGTCGACGAACCATTTGTTGTTTAGACCTGTGGTTATCTCCTGCACATGAAAGAAAGTAGGTTAGTTATCACGGGGAACCCAAGGCATAACTGACTTGGTTATACCATTCTCGTCCACATACTTAAACTCTTTCAAATACCCATCTCGCCTTTCAGGTGACTTGGGTCGTTGAACTGGAGTTTGTTGTGGTGCCGAGTGATCTAAGTTCATTCGTTGCCTTTGAGTAGGCATTTGCTGTGGAGCTCTTGAATAATTACGATTATATTGCATTTCAGATTGATATCCCTGAGCTCTACCCGGTGTGTGATGTCTAACAGGAGTGTGTGACCTAACCGGAGTGTAAGCTCTGCTAGGTGTTGTACTCCTATATTGTTGTTGAGGTCCAGACCTAGATTGACTAATGACTCGATTCGGTGAATTAGTCCTAATCATTTGTTTTGGTCCACCTTTCACCGGTAATTGTTTCACAGCCTGTTTTGGTGTAGCCTGCACAGTTTTCTCGGTACTCAGAGAACTACTGGTGCTCGCCACACTTGTTGAAGGCTTAGCTTGTTCTGGCTTCCCTGTCTTAGGTGTAATGTCAACTTTCCTATGCGGACAGTTAGAAGCAACATGCCCCCTTTCGTGACATCTAAAGCAAGACATCTTGTCAATAGACTTCTTGTGTGTGCCCTTTGACTTAGGTGTCTCACTAGTGTCTGTTTCTTTTTGCGCATCTATAGTGACTGGTTCATCATCCTGATCATTAAAATCAATTTTATGTTTTCCTACAGGTGTTTCACTAGAGGAGGACACAAATTTGACTTTCTTAATCTTGACATTTGTATCAGTCACCTTAGGTGTTATTTCCTTTACAGGTTCAGACACTGGTTCAGGTATTTCCTCTAAGTCTACTGATTTCTCAGTTTTCTCCTGAGGTTGAGGCACATAGTTGTCATTAAATGGTGGAGGAATCTCATGAAATCCTAGACCTACAGGCTTTTTAGATTGGTGTTGAGCATCCAAAACTTTCCCTAGGTTAAGACTTGAGTTCCTAAACTTTTCTAGTTTGCTATTGGCCTCAGCTACCTTCACCTTAGATTCAGCTAGCTCTACTTCTTTGATCTTAAGATCTTTGGTCAAAGCCTCTACATACTCATACATCAGTTCTAATCTAACACACTGCTCACTCAGCTTGTCTTTTAGAACTATGACATCTTGTGCATCAGCCTTAAGCTTATCCCTAAGATCTTGCTTAATATCAATCAGGCTAGCATTATCTGATTTTAATGATTCATTTGAGCAGATATATTTTTATGTGATTCTAGTACTAAATTTAACCTATCGTTAGAAGTAGCACATAAAACACACAATTCATGGAAAAGAGAGAAATTTAGACTTACCTTTGTATGATCTGATTTAATGTTCGCCATTTGAGCGGCAAACTCCAAAATCGTCTGATCATCCGACTTCTCCACCCACATCGGACTGCTTTCTTGTTGACTGCTGTCCCCTGTGTTCTGCCCTGCTCCTTCACATCCATTCTCAGTGACTTCAGCCATAAAGGCTCTAGCGTTAGTTTCTAGATGTGAGCTCCAGTCGTAAGTACCGTCCAGCTGTCTGTCTGATGTGACGTTAGATAATAGACCAGCAATGTTAGCTTGACTGGATGATGTGCTCGGAAGATATCTCTGTTGAGATTGGTTCTGATACTGTCCATGAGACTGATTCTGCCCTTGGTAATTTTCTACCCTCGGTCTCTGACACTCTCTAGCAAAGTGTCCTAAGCCTTGACAGTTGTAGCATTTGACCTTGGACTTGTCAAAGCCAATGCCTTTGTTATTCATACTAAAATTTCTTCCCGTGCGTTTGATGAATCGCTTAACCCTTTGGGTTACCGTGGCCAGTTGCCATATGAGATACATTTCCTCAAGGTCATCAGGGTCTACCTGATCGTAATCTTCATCCCAGAGTGCAGGATCGTTGATTTATCCCTGAACGCAGTTTCCATATGCGGCCACGAATGATGCCAATAAATTTAAATGTTCTTCGGCCGATTTAGCGCTCATGGGCATCTTAGAGTAGCCCTGAGATGTTGATGCAGGCGTTGCCTAATGTGACTGTTCTTCCTGTCTACCAAACCCTAAGAAAGCTCTATTCTGTGCGTCGTCAGTCTCTGCCGGTGATGACGTTTCTCCGGTGAAGAAGGTTGTAGTTGTCTTCATATCAGCTGCCACTAAAGGTTTCGATTTTCCAAAATACATTGCTGGATTTTGGACTTGTTCATAATCCATTTCAGCCTTCAGTAACTCGAAATGATACGCCCGCAGCGTGCCCACCACATCCTCCAGAGATTGAGTATGGTACTTATCTTCATCAAGCTTAATCATGGCCACGTACATCGCCCATTTGGCCGGTAGCGCATCCAAAAGCTTATTATTCATTTTAGTGTCGCTATACTCAATGTCATGACTTTCCAGCTCAGTCAGTAGATGACAAAAATGTGTGATAGTGTCGTCCAGCTTCTCATCCTTCAAAGCCTTAAAGATCGCAAATTGCTGTTTAAGCAACTCCATACGCTTCCTCCGAACCCTCGGATTACCCTCACAGCTCTTTTCCAACGTCTCCCAAAGCTCCTTCGATGTCTTTTGATTGCGGAAAGTGTGCAGTATGTCCTGAGGTAACGCCATTCGTATGATAGCGTATGCGCGGTTCTCAGCTTCAAACAGCTCTTTTGTCATCGTCCTTCATTTTAGAATACGTGACAACCTTTTGGCGTCCTTCTATCTCAGCAGTCGGTGGAATGTACCCCTCGTCGATACATATCCACATACGCATGTCGTTGAAGCGCACAAAGTCGGCAAACCGATCTTTCCACCAGTAATACTCTTCAAGTTTCATAAGTTTAGGCGGAGTATTAGCTTTTCCGACCTCATGATCCATTTCCAGAAACCTTTGCAGATTTGTCATTGTTTCAAAGGTAATTGAATTTTTAACTTAATTAATTTAATTCGAAATTAATTTAAAATAATTCTTTCGAATTTAGGTAAATTCGAATATAATTAAGTTTAAACCTATTTGGGATTAAATTCGAGTTAAGTTCTTAAAATCAATTAAATTCGAAATCTGTGACAAATTCGAAGGTATCCAATCTCGATTGTACAAGTAAACTCGAACTACTGTCGGATTCGAAATCCTGTCAAACTCGAATCCTCTATTCGAATTTAGTCCAGAGTCGAAGCCTAGATCAAACTCGAAACCACTTAACTCGAAATCACAAAGGAGCGTATTTTTGATCAAACTCGAAAATGAGCAAAACCCTAATTACTCCTAACAGATTCGAGCGCCGCAAACTCGAGAAACGGCTAATACCTCGATTTTTTTGACGTTTTTCAGATTAAATCGATATTTTTACAAGTAAAAATATCGAGTTCGATCAAAAACGTGAAAAACAGCAAAGTATTTCCAGGATTCCAATTTGATAAGCTCGAAAACTCTAAAATATGTGAGATTGACCGTCCAAAAGCGTCAAGAAACCTAGGATGTATCTTTATGAACACGAAGAACACGAAGAACACCCCCTTGGCTCTGATACCACTTGTAAGGTCTTCAACCTACAGATCTATCTAGACGCGACACCGTCAACGAGTGCGGAATCCTCGTTAACGGCTTGACCGATATCACTCTCACACGGAACACGGAGACTATCACAACGCTGTACGGACGACGACGACCCAACCTATGCTATGATTCTCTCCGAAACAACACGAAAAATACTGCTAAACTCGAGATCGCCCTTTTGCTTAATCTCACATGGATTCTGCAAAAGTCTCCTAATGATTCGAGTTAATCTCTAATTATAGAGGCTCATTCGAGTTTGTCATGGGCCAAACTCGAATCAGGCCCAAGGCCCATTCGAGTTTGTCCCCTTGACACTCTTGAATCTGCCTTATAGGACATATTCAAATCTGCCATAGATTCGATTTCCATTTATTAGTGAATTCGAATTTACTCTGAATTTGACTTTCACATATTAAACCTATATTTGAATCTTATGTTTTTAACTTATGTTTGATTTTATCTTTGAACTTTATGTCTGAACTGCTTGTAATACATTACATCAAGTTCAAACATACCAACAATAACTATCAAACATATAAACACATATATCAAATACTAGTCAATACTCAATACTTGTAATATTACTTGAACCAAAATGCTAGAACACTTAGACTGCTATCGTCACACACGGTGTACCAACAAACTCGTCTTCTCTTCTTTGGTAAGCTCCCTATCAGGCATTTCGGAATCTAATTCGACATCTAAAGTAGATTTAAGCGTTCCCATGTCTATCACGTTCTGAGCTTCATTCGCATATTGCTCAGTGACAGGGTGCTTCTGGATAACCACCTCATCAGCTTCATCATCTTCGTCTATAAGAATCTCATCATCAGACGTCCAATCAGCTACATCTTCAGGAATAAACTCACCTTCCTCAAGATCTTCCTAATCTAGATTGTCTTCAAACTCGAATATTATCTTATCCTCTTCCAACCCGGCCAAGGCTCCAATCATTTCTTCATCAATAAACTATGTAGCTTCGAGAGCCTTACCTTTTCGTTTGTCAGTGCCTAATGATTCAGGCTCTGCCTGCGAATCAGCAAGCTGAGCAGTTTGTTGTTGAGAAAGATCTACTAGCTCACTGTCTTTTCTCGCACTAGGGTTGTCTCCTTCATCGTCCCTCTGACTCTTCCTCAATTCGTCTTCTCGACTACTCTCCCCCTGAGCTGCACGATCTTTCAGCAGCTTCTCCAAAAGGGCCTCTAGAGTTCCAATTTGTTGTTGTTGGGCAGCTACTAGCTGATCTAAATTTGCATTGTGCTATTGTAGCTCTTGAACAGCCCTTGTAAGTTAAAGTATTTAGACTGTTTGGGCATCAACTTCAGCTTTTAGTTGAAGAAGGCTTTGGTTGTCTACGGATGGAGTGGTTGTGGTGGTTTCTGGTGGTATCGCAGATGATGTGGAAGGCACGGATTGATCTAGGCAGTGTCACTTTGCCCTTTGATGCCTTGCGACCAAAGCCTCTTCATCTGGCTCATATGCTCAAACGATAACGACCCAGATTCGTTGTTGGATTTGCTGCCTCGCTGACGTCACTAGCATTATCGGGTTTTGTTTGCGAATCTGTCTCCACAGCCACATTATACTCTTCTGTCTGATAGTTTCCGATATCTTCAAAAATATTGCCTGGACCTTCTTGAGGATGGAGGATATCCTGAATCAATTCTTAGGCAATAGCTTCCAGATATGCTCCCCCTTGTGCAAAAATGTATTCTAATGCCTCTTGTCTCGGACCAGCTTCAGCTACTGGAGTAGTATCCACAGCTACCGGTGCTGACCTAGGCGGGGGTTGGGCGGGAGCTGCTGCTTCTTGTGCCACTGCCTGACGTTGTGGCTCGTTCTCGATCCATGCGTCTCCAGCTAGAGCAATAAAATCAGGATCAAGCAGAGCTCTAAACAGTGGAGTGATCTACGGTCACACATTCTCCGCCCTTCTCTTACTATGACTTTGACAGTCAGCAAAGATCCTCTTGTCAATCCAAGAAACAATAACCACCTCAGGTAAAGGTGGAAAGTTCGGCAAGTAGTGACGGACTATCATCATTACAAATTGTGGATATAGCAAAAACCTTTCACGACCATGTGTCGTAATTAGATGAATAAATTTGGCAAAAAAGAAGCTTGAGAAGCTATAAGGCTTATTATAGACAAGTGAGATCATTCTAGATTGAAGCTTGGATGTCATCACATCAAAACGAGCCTTCTTTGGAGCTAGACACACCAGCAGTACATGCATCAAATACCTCCATTGCCCTATTAGCTCACTTTTGACATAAGATGCCTTTGCTAAATCTTGTGCATATCCCATCCTTTGAAATGCTGCTTGCCTTATAGACGCACGGAAATCAATCGGACCATTTTCCATTGCCTCACTTCCCAAATTCAAAATCACTCTTAGATCATCAGCAGAGAATGCAATTGGCTGGCCATTCACTGTAGCTAGCTCGGAGAACCTGGGACATCACTAAAGTATCCAAGAGAAAAGTACTCCAAAATTGTCGAATGTACTGAATCATAAGAGTCGGACTGTGAGTCAGTGCATACACAACGCAAGATCGCGTTAAAAACTCCAGGATTTCCCTGTATTGCCCCGCCTCTGGTGCTTGAAGGTCAATACTAACCACCATCTTGTGCTTGTTGACAAAAGAACGGTCTGCCATTCCTGCACATGCAATAAACAGTTAAAATTTGAAAAAATTAATTTTTTAACACAAATAAGTTCACACGAACTTAGAGACCTATGAACTTATATGTATTTTGAATTAAGTTCGTACAAAATGGAATATATTTCTAATTAAGTTCGTACGAACTTGTTCTTGAAGACAAGTTCGTGGTCGGCAAGTTCAGCATCAAAACTCTTGATTTAACACTTTTTAGACTTAATTGTTCCATGAATCTAGTCCTAAAAGGTTCAAATCGAGTTTATTGAGGTTCTATTTTAAGTTTTATAGCCTTAAACTTAGAGTTGGTAACCCTATGGTTTTTGGTTAACTAAACCTAAAATACACGATTAAAAACGGTTCAAACTCCCAAACATAGCTTACTTTCTTGCTTAGAATTAAACCTAAAGTGAATAGTTCATAAGTTCGAGTTGGAACTATAGGATCTTCGTGTAACAGAAACAAAGTCGTGAATGACCGACATGTTCGTAGTCACCTTCTTAAGTTCGTAATCGTCGACTATTAGTTCGTGAGGAAGTATGTTCGTGAGTAAGTGAATAAATTAAATGCCTTTGCACTATCTATAGCCCCACCTACTGTTCTACGAACTTACTTGACTTAATTTCGTACGAACTTAAGTTCTGTTTCACGAATTTAACTTGAAATTTGGAAAACTTTGAAAAATTTACAACTTTTTTCAGCATTTTTAACTTTTCACCTCTTTGAACTTATTACGGAACACTTCACACTAGGCAACCAATTTATCATGCATCTTTTGTTTCTGCAACTAAAATGCATCCTAGTATCTGACCTCGATCCTATTATTGGAAACTTTACCTAGTAAACTAAAAATATAATAAAATAATATAGGATAGAAATAAAATAAAATAAAATAAAGTAACAATTTAATTAAAAATAAATTGCAAGAATAATGTAAAGACACTAACTATTTACATACAACAGAGTGTCTTCGTTTGTCTTAGGGTATAGCATACTTCTTTTATTTATCAAAAACAGCGGTGACAGGTCTGTACTTACGTACAACGAAGTGTCATATCTTGTTATATTGAGTCAAAACAGCGATGACAGGTCTGTACTTACGTACAAAAAGCGACATGTCTTCACTCTCTTTACATCTCATGCTTGCTCTTTATTTAAGATGTATTTGATGAAGCCATACATCACCCACACTAATTTACATACCTCATTCATAATTATTATATGTGAGCTTCTAACACATAAATTAAGACCTATTGGTCATACGTCTAAGTTAGTTACACATATGGAAATTTCTTGATTGTTTTATTAGCTTTTAGGAAAACAGTCATGTTTGATGCCTGCCAACATATCAAAACATGAACATGTATATCATTTTGATTTTATAGTGCTTTATGTGTGAAAGTTTAACACTTAGAGTTTGTTAGACTGTGCTAAATGTCGTCATGTTGAACCTTGAACTCTAAGACTTCTCTCTTTGTTTTCATTTTTCATTTTTTATTTTTTGAATTTTTCATAATTTTCTCTCTTTTTTTGTTGTTGTCTTTTTTAGGTAAATTAACTAATAAGAAAAACTAAAACTTAAAAAAAATAAAAGAGATATTGTCTAGCGAGTTCAGGTTACTCTGGAATTTGCATCCCATTTAGTTGGACTAACAACTCAAAGCGTGATCTATCAAATGCTTTTGTGAACAGATCCGCATAATTGTATTCCGTTGGAATTTTTACCAATTTTATCAATTTTATCAGGATTTGCTCAGCACAGTCATGAATAAAATGATGACGAATGTCTATATGCTTAGTCTTACTGTGCTTTACGGGATTATTGGTTATAGCGATCATGGATTGATTGTCTATCCTGTTGGGAGTATGAGTATAAGTCAAACCTTAACCCCGAAATTGTTGTTGGATCAACAGAATCTGTGAACAACAACTACCCGCAGCTACATATTCGGCCACACATGTTGATACGACTACCGAAGTCTGTTTCTTGCATTACCAAGACACCAGTCTCCCTCCTAGGAACTGACAACAACCCGTTGTTGACTTTCTATTCAAGCTGCTCCCTTCATAATCTGAGTCTGTGTAACCTTCCAATTCCAAATCTCCATCAGCATGATACCAAAGTCCCAGCTTCGGTTTCAACTTCAGGTATCTTAGAATCCGCTTCAAAGCTTTCATGTGCATCTCCTTTGGGTTAGCTTGAAACCTGGCACAAATACAAACAGCAAACATTAAGTTAGGTCGAGAAGCAGTTAAATACATAAGTGACTAGATCATGGCCCGATATAATGTCAGATACACATCAGTATCACTATCGGTACCCGGTCCGAGATTGTGACTGACTCGTATTGGAGTATTGAAATGTGTAGTGAGTTTGGTTCCTTCCACACTTAAGCGTTCTAATATTTCATAGACATACTTCATCTAATGAATGAACATTTCCCCTTTCGTTGTTCACTTTGCAAACCCAAAAAGAAGTTCAGCTCTCGCATCGCACTCATCTCAAACTTGGACTTCATAACCTTCTCAAAATCTTTGCACATCTGTTCATTAGATGACCAAATGATGATGTCATCCACATAAACTTGTACCAATAAAAAATCATCACATTTCCTCTAAATGAAAAGTGTACCATCTATTGTCCCTCTCTCGAACCCATTTTCCAAGAGATGTGTAGATAATGTCTCGTACCACGCCCTAGGTGCCTGATGTAATCCATACAGAGCCTTATCCAATTTATATACTCTGTCTGGATACTTAGGATCTGTAAACCCTAGCGGTTGCTCGACATACACCAATTCCTTCACTTTTCCGTACAAGAAGACACTCTTGACGTCTAGTTGATAAACTTTGAAGCCTTTGAAGGATGCAAATGCAAGAAATAGACGGATTGCTTCAAGCCTTGGTACTGGTTCAACCACCTCATTATAATCTATCCCTTCTTCTTGTTTGAACCCCTTGACTACAAGTCTTGCCTTGTTACGAGTAACGATGTCTCGATCATCTCTGTTGCACTTAAAGACCCATTTGGTCCCAATAGCAACTTCTCCATGAGGAAAAGGCACTAACTCCAAGACTTCCAGCTTTTTGAATTGTAAGAGTTCTTCATGCATTGCTTCAACCCAAGAATTATCCTTTAAAACCATTTGTACATTCTTCGACTCAACTTGTGATATGAAACAAGAGTACAGACAAGTGTGAAATGCCTCAGAGTCATTGATCATTGATAACAATACTGTGTTATTATTCACACTACTGTGAGTTCTCACACCAGCATTAGGATTCCCAACGATGTCTTCAATAGGATGATCCTTATTTACTCTCGATGTTTCAAATGCATCGAGCTGAAGAATGTCTCCCAGATTAGAACCTATTTCGCCTAGTGGGGTGTGACTTCATATGGAACATCCTCCTCATGATCACTTTCTTCTGAGGCTGGGCTATTTGTCTGATTCACGTCATTAGCAGACAACGGTTCTTCAGTTGTTGGGGACCCGTCTTCTGTCGATGGATTTTAATAAGATGTCATGGGAATGCTTGAATTGGAAAAGACTCTACCCTCGTCATTAAGATTTCAGGTCGAGAAGTCATTGTCCACAGTTCCTGCATCACCACTAAAAGGAACGTTAAATGATTCAAACTCTGAGTCATGATCAAATAAACATTCTGTACCTATTTGGGGTTCATATGAATAACTAGTTACATCAATGTTAAACACAATTTCTACATTACCAGTAGTTTTATTAAAAACCCTCTTGTTTGGTGAATTTGGGACATAACCTAGGAAGTATCCTTCGTCTGCCTTTTCATAAAACTTAGGTTGATGTTTTGTTTTTAACAAAGTACATGGCACCCCAAATGGTTAAAAGCCAGTTAAGTTTTGTGGTCTTTTATTTAAAATCTCATAACAGGTTTCGTTCAGAGATTTGACAGTAAGGACTCTATTTAGCGCACGACATGTGGTATTCACTGCCTCCCCCCAAAACATAGTGGGAAGCTTTGAATCCGAGAGCATAGTCCTTGCTGCCTCAATTAATGTCCTATTTTTCCGTTCTGCCACCCCATTTTGTTGTGGCTCATATGGTGCACATAGTTGATGCACTATGCCTTTAGTAAGGCAATATACACCAATTACTGCATTTTTAAATTCTATTCCATTATCGCTTCTGATACGTTTTACCCTTTTCTCATATGAGTTCTCAACTTGGTCTAGGAACCCAATCAGTGTGCCTGCTGTCTCGTCCTTTGTACCTAAAAAGAAAAACCAAGAGAAACGTTAGTTATCATCAGTAATAACTAAACAATACCAACTCCCACCTATACTCCTTTGTTGATTGGACCGAAGAGATCCATATGCAACAAGTCAAAGGTGGAGGAGATTGCGTTCTGAGTCTTCGATTTGTGTGCCTTCTTATGTTGTTTCCCTTTCTTGCACGACACACGCTTATCATCAAACTGGAAAGTCTTCATTGGAACACCTTGCACAAGGCAATTTTTGGTGATGAAATTCATCTTCCTTCAGTGCAAGTGTGCCATTCGCCTGTGCCACATCAAAGATTCTAACTCTGAAGCTTTGGACAATAAACATGTAGACCCCATCGAAGATTCTGCTATGGTCATATCCATCATATACAGATCATTCTTCCTTAGAGCCCTCATCATTATACATTCTTCCTGAATCTGAAATCCAGACTTTAGCACTAGCGCTTCTTTCTCAGTAAAAAGCACTGAATATTACTTATCACAGAATTGCGACACACTAATGAGATTGTGATCAATCTTATCTACATAGTAGACCTGCTCGAGTGTGATTTTCCCATTAATGACTGTTCCTAACCCAGTGATATCGCCTCCTTTATTCCCAGCACATGAGACAAATCCCTTATACCCGCTTTTGAAGTCTGTCAGTAGACTTCTCTCCCCAATCATGTGTCGAGAGCAACCACTATCTACGAACCACTTGTTGTTTAGACCAGTAGTTAACTCCTGCAAATGAAAGAAAAAAACTTAGTTATCACGGGGAACCCAAGCCATGACTGACTTGGTCATACTCTTTTGGTGTGCAACCCTAGAGTAATTTCTGTTATAATGCATTTCAGTGTTGTAACTTTGGTGTCACACCCCGTTACCCCGGTTGGCAATGAAGCGTGACGTCGCGGAAGCGTAACCATAATCATAACGGACGACCACTATATGGACGTTTTTCAAAAGTACATTGATTTAACTTCAACTATAAATATTGTTTTACATAACCAAAATACAGCGTAAGTAGTTCTTAAAATACCAAGATTTAAATACACAATTTAGTTTATCAGGAAAGATGCAAATAATTCTCCGAGTTTGAAAATGATGTGACTCCAAAATGAACGGAAGCCTTGGAATGCTTCCGATAAATGTGCATGCCTTAATCACCTGAAAAGACATGCTAAAATACGTCAACAAATTGTTGGTGAGCTCATAGGTTTACGCGAAAAGACCAATTGTATGGACATTATCAGAGGAGTTGAATTTATAAAGCATAAACTCGGTGTATGTATTACATAAACCATCATGCAACCGAAGCTTAATTAAATGAGTTTGCCCTGTGCAGTATTCCCATACGTAATACCGTGTGTTGAATATATATGCACCCGCTGTTAGCCAAGCCGAACTAACCCGAATGGGAGACATGACTCCCGATAGATCTATCCACAATATATTCGCGCTTACAAATAAATGCAATTAACGGTTCATGATTTGAGGGCTGATGGATCCAAACATGTAATACATATAAGAAATAAACAGTTTGTTGTCCATATGAAAATAGTGCATGTATTTCCACCCCAATAGATAGTGAAAATAGGGGCTATAAAGACTCACCGCATGTTGATGGCAAAATGATCGTAAAAACCATAATTTTCGTTGTTGATGAGTGATGACACCGGACGCGCTTAACCGAGTCCTAAATGATATAAGCGATTTAATAACTCTCATATATGATAATATGTATGTATAAATGTTGTTATGTTTTAAATCACCCAAGATTACAAGTTTATAAATAAAACTCACTTAAAACGTCAAGTTTATATATATATATAATTTTCCAGCTTTTCGAAGGTTTTTCGGCCTACTTTGAGGCTGTTTTTACCAAGCTCCAAACCGACTTAGACTTTGGTTTTCTTGCACATTAAAATAATATATACAAAGACTTTTTAAAGTCAAGAACGGCCATTTTTTAAGATGTTTAGGTTGGGGATAAAGCTTGTTAAAAACTCTATGTTGTCCATTTTTGAGCTGTCAAACTTTCGGTTTCCCAAATAATTTCTGGGGGTCTTAAACTCCAAAATAAATTATGAGAACTTCCATATTTATAGCTAAGACATAGATCTAACTTTTGAGACAAGAATCAACTCATCTCGTTAAGTTATGAATTAGTTATGATTTTTCAAAATCGATGTAAATTTCCTGCCGAAAATCTGTAATTTATAAACTTGAAATAACTAGTGATTCTTGTTGTTTATTTAAAGACTATTGGTATAAAAGTTATAAAACACATATATATCACTTGTTTTCATAATATTTACACTTATATGATGTGTTTATATATTTATAAACATATTTGAAGAAGACAACTTAAAAATAAAACTAGTGATTTAAAAACTTGAGTTTTTATGAAACTTGTTGTTGTTGGTGATTATATATATTATGCAAGACTTGTAACAACTTAAATAAAAGAAGTAATAAGATAGTTCTTGAATTGTTGCACCAAAGAAACACTTGAAGAACTTGAAGAAACAAAAAGATGCAACTTTGGTGTTCTTGGTTGCTCTTGGCCTATTTTTTTGAGAGAAAAGATGAGAGGATTTTGATCTTTCAAGGTGTGAATCAAATGAGTAATGAGTCGTCTATTTATAGAAGAGAATTGGTCTTGCAAATGATGAAAGAAAAGGTGGTGTTTAACACTGTACCAACATGTTGGAAAAGTAGAAAAAGTGAGGAATTCTTTTCAATATTTTTAATGAAAGTCAAAGGGGACACAAACGTGTGTTTCCCTTTTGTGTTGGATGATTTTTATGGTATAAAAATTTTGTATTTTGGTTTTTATTTTTTCGTATAAAAGTATTTAGAATGTATTCTTGTATTTCCCTTTTTATTTAAATTCATAAATACTTTTGGATGCATTGTTTTAATGAATTGTTTTAGTCTTGCATAATTCATGTTAAGTAATTGTATGAGTGTATAATTAGTGTCACTAATCATAATTTAATTATGTACTTAGTTGAATTAATCATTCATATCGTAAATTGATCGGATTAATTGATTTCCCGATTCATCGCACCGATGAATTTGATTCTAATTGAGTTGAATTTCTTCATGAGCCTTGTTAATCACTTTGATTAATTTCTAAGGACCGCTGATTAGGTTATAATTGGCTAGTAAATACTGATTAGGTCACAGTCGCTAACCTGGTTTACTGCCGGATGTTACATCTGGGCTCTACCAGGTGTCTGATGTCTGTTAGGAGTATGAGACCTAACTGGAGTATTACTCCTCTTAGGTGTGTGATTCCTAATGACAAGTTGAGGCCAGACCTTGATTGACTAGTGAATCTATTCGGTGAATTATTCCTAAGTCCTTCATTTTGTCTGATAGACACCGGTGTTTGTTTATTACCTACTCGTGATGTCGCATTCGTGTTCTTCTCTGAATATTGAGAACTACTCGTGCTTGCATTACTAGGCACTATTTTCAAGGTTTGTTGTTATTGTTTCCCTATGATTGGTGTAGACTCTGGTTTCTTATAGGGACAACCTGATGCAACATGACCTTTTTCATGACATTTAAAGCAAGACATCTTGTCAATAGATTTCTTATAAGCACTCTTTGACTTAGGGGTCTCACTAATGTCCTGTTGTTTTGTATCAACAACTTTGTTCAACTCTTCTTGTTTATTACCAGTAACAGTAGTTTCTTCTAGTTTTGACACACTACCAGACTGCACAAACTTTACCGTTTTTTTAACTTGAGATGTAGTTGTTGACACCTTAGCTGTTGACACCTTATCCGACTCGGTTACCTTTACATCCTCTGATTTATCCGTTTCCTTGGTCTCATCCTGAGGGATAGGCACATAGTTGATGTTGAAAGGTGGAGGCACATCCTGATATCCTAGGCCAATTGGTTTCTTAGACTGTCTCTGCGAATCTATGATTTTGCCTAAGTTCAAGGATGAGTTCCTAAACTTCTCAATTTTACTATTAGCCTCAGCAACCTTAACCCTAGCTTCTGCTAATTCTACATCTTTAAGGGTAATCTCTTTAGTCAGTGTTTCTACATGCTCATAAATTAGTTCCATCCTGACACATTGTTCGCTCAAATTGTCTTTCAGAATTAATACATCTTGAGCATCAGCTTTCATTTTAGCCCTAACATCATCCTTATTGTCTAATAGACTAGCATTCTCAGATTTTAAACACTGAATTTGAGCTGTCATAGATGAATGTGATTGTTAGTACATCTTGTGTGACGATAGCAGTCTAAGTTTAGACAACATTTTGTGTAACTCAAGTTACTTGATATTGAATATTAACAAGTGTTGGATATATGTTTGATTATATGTGTGTTTCAATTGGCCTTGGGCCAGATTCGAATTTGTCCTAGACAAACTCGAATCTGTCAGTATAATTAAGGGTTAATTCGATTAATTATAAGAATTTTGCAGAATTTGTCAGACGATTAGCAAAAGGCGATCTCAAACTTGATTGCAATCAGAGAGTTTCGTGAGGAGAGAATCATTGTGTTGGGGCGTTCTAAGTTGTTCGTCTATCACCGTGGTAGTCTCCGTGTTTTGGTGTGCGTGATATTGTCGTCAAGCCGCTAACGAGGATTCCGCACTCGTTGGCAGGTGTCGCGTCGAGATAGATCCGTAGTGTCAAGACCTTACAGTGATTCTAGGACTAAATTCAATTTATCATTTAAAGTAGTACATAAAACACATAAATCATGAAAAGTAGAAAAGTTGAGGGTTACCTTTTTCCGATCTGATTCGACGTTGTCCATGTGAGCTGCAAACTCCAGAGTATTCAGCTCCTCGGAATTTTCCAGTACCAATGGATTTGTGTCGGACTTTTGTGTCGGATATTCCAACTCCTCTTCTGCTCCACTATCAGTTTCAGTCACTTCAGCCATAAAAGCTCTAGTGTTTGTCTCCGGATGAGAATTCCAACTATAAGTACCATCTAACTGCTTGTTAGAAGATACATTTGTTAGCAACCCATCCACTGAAGCTTGATTCCTTGAACTAGTTGAATTCTAATGACCCGGGTTCTGATAGTTTTCCATATTTGGTCTCTGACATTCTCTTGCAAAATGTCCCAACCCTTGACAGTTGTAACACTTAACTTTCGACTTATCAAAACGTACATTGTTCACACTAAGGTTTCTTCTAGTTCATTTCATGAACCTCTTTACCCTCAGTGTGACCATGGCCAGTTGCCATTGCAGGTCCATCTGCTCTAGATCATCGGGATCTACCTGATCATAATCTTCCTCCCATAAATCCGAATCATTAATCTTTCCCTGAATACAGTTACCGTATGCTGCTATAAACGATGCTAGAAGATTTAGTTTCTCTTCTGCTATTTTAGCACTCATAGGCATTTTTGTGTATCCATGAGATGAAGCTCCTGAGCTTTGTTGTTGGTCATCTGGTTTTGAAAACCCTAGAAAATCCTACCACTCGATTCTTCTACTTCTACGGATATGCCTTCTTCTTCTCCAGAATAGAACATTGTAGCCCCGGACATAGCTACACTAGAAGTGGATGGCTTAGACTTACCGAAGTACATCTCAGGATCTTGTACCTGATCATATTCCATTTCCTTCTTTTGTATCTTAAAGTTGTAAGCCCTCAGTGTCCCAATAACCTCTTCAATAGTGAGAGTGTCCAACCTATCTTGATCATGCTTTATCAAAGTAGTGTAAATCTCCCAGTTTGCCGGTAACACATGTAAAAGTTTGTCAATCTTTTCAGATTCTTGATAATCAACTTTTTGATTATCAAGCTCCGTCAGAAGATGATAGAACCTTGTGACTATCGCATCCATGTTTTGTTTTTTCAGGCCCTTAAGGATCGCAAATTGTTGTTTCAACAATTCCGTTCTCCCCTTCCTCACCCTTGGATATCCCTCATACCTTTCTCTAAAGCCTCCCAGAGTTCTTCAGAAATTCTGAGATGTTTAAATGTATGTAGAATTTCTAACAGTAAAGCCATTTTGATTGACGATAGAGCCTGATTCTCAGCTTCATAAATTTTCTTATCATCATCTTTCATTTGTTGATAGGATAGAACTTTCATCCTGCCCTCGAGCACCTGAGTAGGGGGAACATACCCTTCATCAATATAGATCCACATGCACATATCATTAAACCGAGCAAAGTCCGCAAACCTATCCTTCCACCAGTAATAATCCTGGATCTTCATAAGCTTGGGTGGGGAATTGGATTTGCCTACCTCGTGATCCATTTCCAAGAACTTGTGTAGGCTTGACATTTTCAAAAACTTTTGTTCACGGACTTAATTGATTAATTTTTAAAATAAATTTGGAACAAGTTCGTACGGACTTATATTAAGTTCATACGAATTTAATTTAAATTCTTTTTACCAAATTAAATTTGTTAGATATTAAATTCGTGGACACTAAGTTTGTATCCTGACAAGTCCATGGAATAACAAGTTCGTTGAACCCTAAATCAGACAAGTTTGTGAAATCTAACAAGTTCATGCGCCGCAAGTTCGTGGAGGAGCGTGTCTGACAAGTTCGTGCCCTAATTTTCCTCCTAAGTTCTTGCACTGCAAGTTCGTGAAAACGCCAAAAATTCGGTTTTTAAAAAAAAACTCAGATTAATTCAATGTTTTTAAGGCTAAAGACGATGAATCCCACTGAATAGATGAACTAAGATGATTATGGTCTTGAAGAACTGCTCAAAACACCGTAGAAACTTCGAGAAAATGTGATTTATCAGGAAAAACACCAAGAAACCTTTGAATTTTCAATGAGTCGTGAATAACACGAAGAACAATCAAATATACACTCTCATACCACTTGTAAGGTCCACCCTCTACGGATCTATCAAGGCGTGACGACGTCAAACGAGTGCGGAATCCTCGTTTAACGTTGATGGATCGATCACACGGGAACACAGAGCCAAACACGATGCTAGCCAAACAAGTATCGTCCCCACACGATGTATCTCTCCATAAGAATGCTATGAAACTCTCTAAATTTGTTTGCTCTTGCTCTCTACGAAGTATGAAAGTAATTCTCAAAGTGTTAATGAATTTGCAAAGATAAGTTCATGATATAACCCTTAAGTTCGTGCATGGCCCAAGCCTACTAACATAAAATTCAAGCCCATGCAGATAAGTTCATACAAACTTATCAAGGCTAAGTTCGTACGAAGTTATGAACCCTAAGTTCGTAGCCTATGTCTCATGAACTTATTCTCATAAGTTCATGGCTCATGAACTTATCATACAATCATGAACTTAACATGCAAATATGTAAACAATACACAATCATGAACTTAAGACATATATATGAACAAACAATCATGACTTGTATTAATAAATCCCCATCTATTACAAAAACTAGACTGCTATCGTCACATCTATCTATTACGAAAACTAGATTGCTATCATCACACCAGGTGTACCAACAATAAGTTTGTACCATATGAACTTATCTTCATAAGTTCATACCTCGTGAACTTATCATCATAAGTTCATACCTCATGAACTTATCTTAATAAGTTCATACCTCATGAACTTATCACCATAAGTTCATACCTCATGAACTTATTTTCATAAGTTCATACGTCACGAACTTATCTAGCAATCATGAACTTAACCTGCAAACATGAACATTATACACAATCATGAACTTAAGACATAAACATGAACATATAATCATGACTTGTATTAATAAGACCCTATCTATTACAAAAGACTATCAATTACAAAACCAGACTGATGTCGTCACACCGGGTGTACCAACACTGATTAATTGCAGGGGGGAACAAGCTTAAAAAGTGATATTTACCTTTTATTTTGTTTTGTTCATTTTATTTTTTTAATTCATTTTATTTTTGTGTTGTTTAAATTATTTTAGTTCTTAAAACATTTTTTTTGTTATTTTTTTATTTTTTAAATGTGTCAAATTTTTTTATTGTGCTTAAACGGTTAAAATGAGAGATTGGGTTAGTTTTGTGGGCCGGGTATAAAATTTCAAAAGTGCCTATGAATTTGAATTTTGAAATTTAAATTCACGTTTTTCAATAACCGACCACTGTTCACTTTCTTTCAAAAATATCTCTCGATATTTCTTCATCACGAAGCAACCTGATTTTGTGTGTTGGATTTCAATTTCAGAAACAAAATTCTAAGTTTTTGTAAGATTCTTACTGTTTTGTAATTATTTTTTTAATTCATTTTTGTAGTGCCTCTATATGTGCCTCTGTGTTCTTAACTGTGTGTTGCTGTGTGTAAATGTCAAATTGGTAGTTTGTGTTGTAAATCTGAAATTGAAAGTATGGTTGTGAGTATAATGGTCAAATAAGCTTGAATATCAAATTTCAAGTCTTATAACACACCATACAACATTTAATTTGAGTTTGAAATTCAAATTCTTTCGAGTTTATGACTCTTCTGTAAATCAGACTTTTAAAGGATTAAATGTTGTTTTTGGAACAACATCGATGAAGAAAAGTTGTTTAAAAAGTGTTTCTGAGTAGGAACCAGTAAAAATTTAGGTTCAAATGTCCCTGGTATTAAATATTTGAAATTTCAGAGTATAAAATGGGACTTAGAATAATTTTATGTTTAAATTCAATCAAAGGGTTATTCGACAAAATCTTAGTTTTGATCGAGTTGGACAAAGTTGTACTCAAGAAAACTCTAAGAGTTTATCGAGTTTCACAAAGAAGATTTCGAGAAAAGTTTAGGTTTCAGTCGAGTTTGAAAGGATTAAGACATAGAATTTTTTGCATTCTAAAACTCGGTTGAAACGTTGACCGAGAAAACTTATTCTTTAATCGAGTTGGAAAAATCTGTGTTCGAGAAAACTCATTGTGTCTTCGAGTTTGATAGAAAAGGACTTGGAGTTTTATTAGTTCTTCCAACTCGGTCCAAGAGTGATTCGAGAAATTTCAAGTTCAATTGAGTTTGATGCAAGTTCACCCGAGAACATACTAGAGTTATTCGAGTTTACTATCACTTAATTCGAGTTCACTCCTATTTTACCCGAGTAGTTCCATATGTAATTCGAGTTGGTTCATATGTCACCCGAGAATGATCAAGACTCCTTCGAGTTTGTTCTTTCATGATTCGAGTTTGGAGTCAAAATTTCAAAATTTTTCTAAGTGTGGGAATTTTATTTATTTTTAGAGAAATTTCATATTTTTCGAGGAATTTTTAAAATCTGTGTTTTTATTAACATTGGTCTTTTAACGATTGATTTTATAGACCTAAAAATAATATTTTATTATTATTGTCTGGAATCTCGATGCTTTAAACAATGAAACACATGTTTTTCTAATTTCTTGTTAAATGTTTTATTTCTCTATCTGTAGGATTAAATTTGTTTACCTAATATATATAACATGTTTGCTATTTTTACAGGTATCAAAGGGCATCCCAATCCCCCACCCATAACTCCAATTCTTCAGACTATCACTCTTCATCAAACGATACCCTCGTATCAAAACCTGTTAAATCTGCATCTGTCACAAGACCTTTCCCTTCATCCAAAATCCCTGAAACCCAATTAGTCAAATCCAAACATTGCCTATCCCTACTAGACAACAATCACCGGTTCGATCCAAATGCCTTAAAAGTTAGCCATTCGATGATTGTGAAAATCCTCAAAGGTCATCCTCTTGGTTACCTGTTGAAATATAAACCTTCCATTCCTCTTGTCTACCTAAATAAATTCTGGCACACGATCAATTTCGTGCATGCTGAAGGAGATAATCACTTCAAAGTCACAATTGATCAGTTTAAAGCCAAAATAACCTTAGCCAGACTGCGTCATAACATGTTCTTACTTAGACGCATTGACACTGTGAATTTTCCCGAGCTGGCAGATTTTGAAGATTTTTTACTGATGATCAATTATGCCATGATCTGATATCTCGGGGATACTCCAACCCACTTGAAAAAAGTTCAAAGTTTCCCAGAATTGGGTTAAACGAAGAAGGATATACACTGTTCGGCATCATGAACAGGTGTATGACCTCAAAACATACCGGTATAGATCGAGGGAGCATTCACTGTTTGAGATTATTTCATGGTATTGCTTTCAACAAGCATTTCTCAGTGTATATGGGAAGACCTGAAAGAGGTGGTGTTGGAAATGACAACAAATACAGCGCAAAAATTTGTGCCTCTACAAAGGTTCATACAAATACTTATCAAAGGCATCTTAATGGCAAATGACAAAATTCCAAAAAGATAAAACGCTCAGAATTGTCCAGAATATGTTATGATGGGTCTTAACAAACTTCCATTTTTGCTCTAAATGCAAATGTCATGCCTATTCCTGAATCATTGTTAAAATATGCTGATGCTGAAGTTGAAAGTGTGATACTGTATTGAATAGATCATGCTCCTATTGAAACTCAAGAACCAAGTTTTCATGCCCAAGGAGATATAGGTGAGCAGGTACATCAACATGGGGTTGATGTACAGGGAAGGCAAATTGAGACTGAGGGTGTTGCGGAGGAAGTAAGGGGAGGTGAGTCTGGATCAGATTCTGAACGTACTTTACCAAACATTCCAGAAGGTGGAAATGAGGGAGAAGATGATGATGATCATGGTAATAATGATGATTTGGGAGGTGCTAGTAGAATTGAGATATCTCCAATAGTGAGCTTACCAGAAAAAGAGATGGATGAAGCGGTGATTGTGAGGGAGACCCAAACCTTAAACAGCCCGGAAGCCACATATGCTGTTAGCTCTCCTTTGAGAGTTACCATTGAAGAAACCAGTATCCCACTGGTGATTGCACACCCCTTTGCCCACTCATCTCCTTCTCAACAAGGAGATGTTTCATTTCTTCACAGGGAATTAGCATATAATCTATCCTTGGATCATTTGAATTCTATGGATATTGAAACTAGTACAATTCTGCCCCATTGAACATTTATTTTTTCACTAGTCATAGAACATATACACGATAGGACACTTGAGTCAGTTTCATGTGTTGAAACAAGTACAGAAGGACTACGTGTCCCTGTCGGAACAACCATAGTGTTGGAAGCATCTGTTTCTCCTTCACTTGAAATGGTTGGAAGTCCTGTCAGAGCTACAACTTTGTCATCTCTAAGCTCAGGCCACACGGAGGTTCTTTTTACATGTTCAACCGTTGTGACAACTGGAAGTCTAAGTGACCCAGTAGTTAGTCCATTACCCTTTGTTACTGAATCCAAGCTGAATGAAGCAATTAGTGGAGTCACAGCTCAAATGACAACTCAATATTCAGAGATGACGATTCTGATAGCAAATATTCCAAGATTGCTGAAAGGAAAGGCCGCTCCAGAGGTTGTAGTAAAAGATGAGCCATAAATTTCAAACAATAAGCTAAGAGACTATTGTTTTGAACAATTTGATGAAATGAGAGATAAGATGTTGGGATTGGAAATCACTGCAGTGAATGCTCTTGGTTCGTTATCAGAAATACTATCAATAATTGAGCAGACTTGTAACTCTCAAGCTTCAGGACCTAAGCATAAGCATGAGGATCATGATGAAGACTCCAATGATGCTCCTCATGAGGGGGAGTGATAAGTCTATAATTTATATGGTTTCTGAGTCATATTATGATGATTTTAAGCACCGATTATTACTCCTAGTTCGTATTTCAGGGCTAATATGATAAAAAGAAGCAATCCGAGAGAATTCAGAGCAAATCATGCTGATGGGGGGGGGGGGTAGGCCTGCGCCACCCTGCGCTCCACATCGCGCCTAAACTGTCTAGATACATTCCAGCACACGCCAGCTAAACCCTAGCCACATCCGGGTACAGGGGGGCGTAGGCCTGCACCTGGCCTGCTCTAGTGCGGTGCAAAAATGCGTTTTTCAACCCTAGAAACCCTAATCTCGACCTCCCTATAAATACAAGGAAAGGGGCAGCTTTGGAGAGAGTCCCGGCGTGTGTGAAAGTGTGTCGAAGCCCTACCGAAGTGGATCTACAATACGAGAACGAAGACGGTGGTTCGCAAGCTACCCAATGTCTCAGATCTGTGATTGTGACGAGCATACGATGAGCGGCTAATCCCGTTAGTCATTTGCAGAGGATCTACGACTAAGTTTACTCTTCTATAATTTCTTATGATTTGATGTATTCGTATTGAACTATATCTATTATGTGTATGCAAATGATAAACATTTGGCTATGATTATGATTATGTGTTGCGATTGATAAAAGCAAGATAGTTTATCGTGGTGTTATTATTCGTGGCGAGTCCATTAGTTTAGGGATTAAGACGAGTACTAATGTTGCATACACTATACCGAGAGTTATTGGCTAAAACACATTTGATTAATTTAGTCGCGCAAATGATTATGTCTATGTGATCGTTGCATGAAATTATAGTGAGTAATACTTATGCCATGGTGATTTTGTGGAAGGTTATTCTTTTCTTTATTGTTTATATTCTTTGTTAGTTACTTCACTCTTAATTTTAATTACAAAGCAATAGCAAACCATTACTCCAAACAGATCATTCAAATCTACGAATTCATAATTTAAATGCTTTCAATAAACCTATAAGGCTAATAACTCAATCCTAATTACGACCACACTCCCTGTGGATTCGACCCTTACTTATCTAGCTAAATAGCGGATTTAAGGACTAATTCTGCGGGTCATAACGACGGCCCGTCAGAGTTTTGGCGCCGTTGCCGGGGAGTGTAACGGTAGTTTAGGTTTAAAGTTAGTTTGTTGCCTTACTTTTTAGTAATTAAGTTTAAGTTCCTGATTTAGAAAGACTGTCAGGATTCTAAATCAACAATTAATCACAGAGAATTTAAACGCACAAGAGCAGGAATTCCTGATTTAGAAATTCTTGATTCAGAAATTCCTGAATCAGAAATTCCTAATTTAGAAAGCCCTTCGATTTCGCCACGAAATCGTGATCAAGAAGAACTCGAGCGCATAGTTGCTAGAATGGGTGATCAATCGAGACGTATGGTTGAGTCGCATTACCGTCCAGGTGATGTGCCCGACCCGTCTCAATTCGTTATCCCGAAAATGAGAACGAACCCGAAGTTCGTCCTCAATTATTTCAAATTCTTCCGATCTTTCGAGGGATGCCAAGTGAGGAACCCTACGAACATCTGGCTGAGTTCACAGCTATTTGTAAAGCAAACCGTGTTCGAGGTATAACCATTGATGGTTTAAAACTTCGATTATTTTCAATTTCGTTAAAAGAGAAAGCGAAGAATTGGTTCTATCCTTACCAACCAATAGCATTACAACATGGGATCAAATGAAACGAGAATTCCTTAATGAATATTACCCCATTAGTAAGAAAACTGAGAAAAGAAATGAAATTACCTGATTTAAACAAAAACCATAGGATCTTGTAATCTGATGAGTTCAGATACTAGCATATCATTGTATGAAAGCATTTGAAAAGCTTAAATAAAAATTAACCGAGGTGCCAATTCTACAATCTCCGGATTGGTCTCAATCGTTTGAGATCATATGCAATGCGAGTGAGTGTGTAGTTGGTCTATTTTAGGACAAAGATTTGAGAAAAAGCGAGTGGTGATTTACTACGCAAGTAGAACCTTTAATGAGGCACAAATCAATTACACCACTACGGAAAAAGAGATATTAGTTGTAGTGTTTGCCCTAGATAAATTCAGATCCTATATTTGGGGAGCAAAAATAATTGTGTACTCTGACCACAGCGCTTTATGACATTTATTGGCAAAGAAGGATGCCAAGCCTAGATTGATTCAGTGGATCCTTCTATGGCAAGAATTTGATTTAAAAATTAAAGATAAAAAAGGCATAGAAAATGTTGTTGTCGATCATTTATCAAGGCTTCATTTAATCCTAACAAACTCAACTGATCAAATCAGGGACTCCTTCCCTGATGAACAGTTATTATCTGTATCTAAAATTCCCATGTTTGCTAATCTAGTTAACTATTTCGTAACAGGAAGATTGCCAGAACACTGGAACTCACAACAGATAAAATATTGCTATGCTCAAGCAAGGCAATACATTTGGGATGAGCCTGATTTATTTAAAATAGGAGCAGCTCAAATTATAAGAAGATGTTTCCCGAACTCCGAACACGAAGATATTCTTAAACACTGCCATGCATACGCATGTGGTAGCCATTTCAGCGCAAAGAAAACTGGCCACACGGAGGTTCTTTTTACATGTTCAACCGTTGTGACAACTGGAAGTCTAAGTCACCCAGTAGTTAGTCCATTACCCTTTGTTACTGAATCCAAGCTGAATGAAGCAATTAGTGGAGTCACAGCTCAAATGACAACTCAATATTCAGAGATGACGATTCTGATAGCAAATATTCCAAGATTTCTGAAAGGAAAGGCCGCTCCAGAGGTTGTAGTAAAAGATGAGCCACAAATTTCAAACAATAAGCTAAAAGACTATTGTTTTGAACAATTTGATGAAATGAGAGATAAGATGTTGGGATTGGAAAACACTGCAGTGAATGCTCTTGGTTCGTTATCAGAAAGACTATCAATAATTGAGCAGACTTGTAACTCTCAAGCTTCAGGTCCTAAGCATAAGCATGAGGATCATGATGAAGACTCCAATGATGCTCCTCATGAGGGGGAGTGATAAGTCTATAATTTATATGGTTTCTGAGTCATATTATGATGATTTTAAGCACCGATTATTACTCCTAGTTCGTATTTCAGGGCTAATATGATAAAAAGAAGCAATCCGAGAGAATTCAGAGCAAATCATGCTGATGGGGGGGGGGGGTAGGCCTGCGCCACCCTGCGCTCCACATCGCGCCTAAACTGTCTAGATACATTCCAGCACACGCCAGCTAAACCCTAGCCACAACCGGGTACAGGGGGGCGTAGGCCTGCACCTGGCCTGCTCTAGTGCGGTGCAAAAATGCGTTTGTCAACTCTAGAAACCCTAATCTCGACCTCCATATAAATACAAGGAAAGGGGCAGCTTTGGAGAGAGTCCCGGCGTGTGTGAAAGTGTGTCGAAGCCCTACCGAAGTGGATCTACAATACGAGAACAAAGACGGTGGTTCGCAAGTTACCCAATGTCTCAGGTCTGTGATTGTGACGAGCATACGATGAGCGGCTAATCCCGTTAGTCGTTTGCAGAGGATCTACGACTAAGTTTACTCTTCTATAATTTCTTATGATTTGATGTATTCGTATTGAACTATATCTATTATGTGTATGCAAATGATAAACATTTGGCTATGATTATGATTATGTGTTGCGATTGATAAAAGCAAGATAGTTTATCGTGGTGTTATTATTCGTGGCGAGTCCATTAGTTTAGGGATTAAGACGAGTACTAATGTTGCATACACTATACCGAGAGTTATTGGTTAAAACCCATTTGATTAATTTAGTCGCGCAAATGATTATGTCTATGTGATCGTTGCATGAAATTATAGTGAGTAATACTTATGCCATGGTGATTTTGTGGAAGGTTATTCTTTTCTTTATTGTTTATATTCTTTGTTAGTTACTTCGCTCTTAATTTTAATTACAAAGCAATAGCAAACCATTACTCTAAACAGATCATTCAAATCTACGAATTCATAATTTAAATGCTTTCAATAAACCTATAAGGCTAATAACTCAATCCTAATTACGACCACACTCCCTGTGGATTCGACCCTTACTTATCTAGCTAAATAGCGGATTTAAGGACTAATTCTGCGGGTCATAACGACGGCCCGTCAGAGTTTTGGCGCCGTTACCGGGGAGTGTAACGGTAGTTTAGGTTTAAAGTTAGTTTGTTGCCTTAGTTTTTAGTAATTAAGTTTAAGTTCCTGATTTAGAAAGACTGTCAGGATTCAAAATCAACAATTAATCACAGAGAATTTAAACGCACAAGAGTAGGAATTCCTGATTTAGAAATTCTTGATTCAGAAATTCCTGAATCAGAAATTCCTAATTTAGAAAGCCCTTCGATTTCGCCACGAAATCGTGATCAAGAAGAACTCGAGCGCATAGTTGCTAGAATGGGTGATCAATCGAGACGTATGGTTGAGTCGCATTACCGTCCAGGTGATGTGCCCGACCCGTCTTAATTCGTTATCCCGAAAATGAGAACGAACCCGAAGTTCGTCCTCAATTATTTCAAATTCTTCCGATCTTTCGAGGGATGCCAAGTGAGGAACCCTACGAACATCTGGCTGAGTTCACAGCTATTTGTAAAGCAAACCGTGTTCGAGGTATAACCATTGATGGTTTAAAACTTCGATTATTTTCAATTTCGTTAAAAGAGAAAGCGAAGAATTGGTTCTATCCTTACCAACCAATAGCATTACAACATGGGATCAAATGAAACGAGAATTCCTTAATGAATATTACCCCATTAGTAAGAAAACTGAGAAAAGAAATGAAATTACCTGATTTAAACAAAAACCAAAGGATCTTGTAATCTGATGAGTTCAGATACTAGCATATCATTGTATGAAAGCATTTGAAAAGCTTAAATAAAAATTAACCGAGGTGCCAATTCTACAATCTCCGGATTGGTCTCAATCGTTTGAGATCATATGCAATGCGAGTGAGTGTGTAGTTGGTCTATTTTAGGACAAAGATTTGAGAAAAAGCGAGTGGTGATTTACTACGCAAGTAAAACCTTTAATGAGGCACAAATCAATTACACCACTACGGAAAAAGAGATATTAGTTGTAGTGTTTGCCCTAGATAAATTCAAATCCTATATTTGGGGAGCAAAAATAATTGTGTACTCTGACCACAGCGCTTTATGACATTTATTGGCAAAGAAGGATGCCAAGCCTAGATTGATTCAGTGGATCCTTCTATGGCAAGAATTTGATTTAAAAATTAAAGATAAAAAAGGCATAGAAAATGTTGTTGTCGATCATTTATCAAGGCTTCATTTAATCCTAACAAACTCAACAGATCAAATCAGGGACTCCTTCCCTGATGAACAGTTATTATCTGTATCTAAAATTCCCATGTTTGCTAATCTAGTTAACTATTTCGTAACAGGAAGATTGCCAGAACACTGGAACTCACAACAGATAAAATATTGCTATGCTCAAGCAAGGCAATACATTTGGGATGAGCCTGATTTATTTAAAATAGGAGCAGCTAAAATTATAAGAAGATGTTTCCCGAACTCCGAACACGAAGATATTCTTAAACACTGCCATGCATACGCATGTGGTAGCCATTTCAGCGCAAAGAAAACTGGCCACCGAATATTGCAGTGTGGGTTTTTCTGGCCCACGATATTTAAGGATGCCTACGAGTCTGTTAAAGGGAGCACAAGATGCCAGAAAACTTGTGGCATCGCGAAAAGAGATGAAATTCCTACGACCCCGATATTAATTGTCGAAATATTTGATGTATGGGGTATTGATTTTATGGGACCATTCCCTAAATCATTGGATACGAATACATCTTAGTTGAAGTAGATTATGTTTCCAAATGGGTGGAAGCAGAAGCTACAAACACTAATGATAACCGGGTTGTGTTTAAATTTGTTAAAAAAAATATTTTAGCACGACACGGTATTCCAAGGGCTATTATCAGTGACGGAGGGTCACATTTTAATAATCAGCATTTTTATAAACTCCTTAAACAGTATGGAGTTAACCATAGAATAGCAACGCCTTATCATCCGCAAACAAGCGGACAAGTCGAGATCTCTAATAGAGAGATCAAGAGAATCGTTGAAAAAACTATCAGACCTGATTGTAAAGATTGGTCTCAAAAATTAGAGGATGCTCTATGGGCATACAGAACTGCATTTAAAACACCAATCGGTATGTCCCCATCTAGACTTGTCTATGGGCTATCAAAAACACTAGTTTTAATTTACATGATGCCGGTGTTGATAGGAAATTCCAATTAAATGAACTGGAAGAAATTCATAGAGAAGCCTACGAAAGCGCTAGAATTTATAAAGAGAAAACTAAGGTTTCCACGATAGAATGCTTAAAAATAAAATATTTACCAATGGAAATAAAGTTTGCCTATTTAACGCCCTACTTAGATTATTTCCCGGTAAATTAAAAAGTAAATTCACATAGACTTAAATTATATGTTCAATGGCCACCAATGATATGCTAGTATTTGAACTCATCAGATTACAAGATCCTATGGCTAATTAATTAGTTTAGGAGCAGTACGTCTGGCTGAAGATGTAAAACTTAGCGCTTTCTGGGAGGCAACCCAGAGTATTTTGATTATTTGAATTTAATTGTTTTTAAGTGTGTTTATTTTCTTATTTGTGTTACTTGTGTATGCCCAATTAAGTTGGGGAGGATTCATCCTCTTGAACTTGGTTGTGTTCAGAAATTAGGATTTAAATTAAATAATTAGACCCGCATCAGAAAATAAAAAATTTAAGCACGTAGCAGAATTATTTTAACCCGATATTAACAGCGTAAGTTGGGGAGAATACCCATAAAAATTAAAAAATTAAAGAATTAGGGTTCCAAGACCAGTGCACGGCCCAGATAGCAAATCTAGAGCCCCGGGCGCAGGGGGGCCACAAGCCTGCGCTTGCCCTGCGGCCTGACGCGCTCAAAATTTTAAAAAAATGGTAAAGATCATCCCCATAATTCCAAAACCCTAATTCCAGTTCCAGAAGACGGCGATTTCGAATTTCTAAGCCTAAAAACATCAAAAGTTCATCTTTTCTACGTCAATTCTTCGATCCGACGATTGTTTATCTCAAATGTTAGAAAGGTATACTACCTATAATCCCTTTAACTTCATTCTACCCTAGTTTCATTAAGTTTCATCATGCATGCATGGGTTGAGTTCTTGGGAATTATGTGGTTTTATATAAAAAGGGTTATTAATAATTTTCAAATATACATTTACTTGATATAAAATTATTTTTGCAAAACTTTTGTAAAAATTGTGCATTTTTTCTGTCTTTATTATAATTTATAAATTTTTTGTCTTAAAAGGTTACATTTTTCTTGATTATTTATTATGTAAAGTTTATGCATTTGATAGGGTTAGATTGGGCTCAAATTGTTGGTGAGACCTAGGATTAGTTTAATTATTGTCTAAAAAAGGTGTTTAAAATTATCATGCATCATTTACGTAAAAACCCCACATTTTTAATCCTTTGTTTTTGCATTAGTTTTAGATGTCAACCCAATTACATGCAAACGGTAACCTTCCTGGAACTTCCCAAAACCCTAGAATGAGAATCCACGACCCTAGGGATGTTCGTTTTTAAAAACCACTTAATGTGGAGTTCCCTGAAATTCCACCAAACACTAAAAATGGTAAACGCCCTAGCTTTCTCATAGAGCGTACCTTAAAAGAGTCTGGTTTTGGTAATTTTGAAATATTAGAGTGTTTTGAGAGGCTAGGATGGGCTAAAGCCATACAATGGGAGATTCCGTATATTCATACGCGTTTAATTCAACAGTGGTTCGCCACAATGCGTAGGATTGAGAGATCTGAAGAGCATGACTTTGAATTAGTGGGAAGGGTAGGAAACAAAGAGGTGTTAATCTCTAGAGAAAAATTATATGAAGAATTCTTAATTGACACCAAAATACCTCGTCCTATGGAGTTCTAGACATTTTCTAATACCCAGGGGGATAGAATGCGTACAGTTAACAAATGGACTAATTAGTGGGATCAAATGATAGCAACTGTTATTGGAATTTCGATTAGAAATGCCCGGACCTATACCGCCTTCAATACAGGTGATTTATGCCCTTTGGCCAATGTTATGTGGAAGTTTGTTATCTTTAACATACTTTCGCATCAACATGACACCACATATGTGAAACCACAAGAAATTCTGGTAGTGCACACATTAATGACTTGAAACCCGACAATATCCTTAGGGTACATTATTATGCAAAATTTGTGGGAATGCCATTTCTTAGGCCAAGGGATAAGTTACCCCCATTGTAGGATGTTAACCGAATTATTCGTGATAGAAAAGGTTGTGTCTGAGGATTTGCCCATACAGATCCTTAACCCAAATACCATATGGTTTAAAAGGTTTACGATGGTAGGGCTAGTTTTTGAACGTACCGAGAGAGGTTTACAAATTCGTTGTCCAGAGTCTGCTAAAGTGACCCAAATTCCATTCAAAGCCCCAAAACCTGTACCTGAAAGATTGAATAATAAAGGAAAAGCCCGAATGGAAGTTGATGAAGATGATCAGAGGCCATGGAAGGGGGTCGAGACCGTTGATCTCGTTTGGGATCAAGTGCACATGTTGAAAGAGACAGTTGGAGAGTTAGTAAATGCGAACAACATCTTGATTAAAGAGATTCAAATGCTTCGGGAAAATCAAAAGAAGAATGATCAACTGTTTAACACGCACTCAGACTAGCTCACCAATCTTCAGATCACTGTCGGAGAGTTGGAAGAGATGGTCACACCTCAGGCCGAAGGATGATTGTATAATTATTTGAATATTTATTTTAATTACGCGTGCTAAAATGTTAAGTATGTTCTGAATTATTTCTGATGTGGTGATTTATTTTGTTTGGTTTGATTATTTACGTATATTTGGATTGTAATAGTATTTTATTTTTAATTTTAAAGTGTGATGTTTATTTAAGTTGAATTATAAAAGTTAAATTTTGTTTGTTTAATTATTTGTTTGTTTAAGATTTAATTATTATGAATAAGGAATATGTACCGAGCTACCTTTCTATGTTCTTAACCGATAAATTAATTTTGATGTGACGAGGACGTCACAAAAGTCTAGGTTGGGGATGGTAGATTATAATGATTATATTAATAGAATAATTTAGCCCACACAAAAATTTTTAGACTACATTCCATATCAAAAATTAGAAAGATTTACAGCCCCGCGTACCAAAACAGTAAAAAAATAAAATTTTAACAGAGTTGGGCACAGGCCTGTGCTGGCCTCGCGTCCCGTCGACTTAAAATTCAGATTTGAGCCGCATTTCACCATTGTCACAATCCTAGAACAATAGGTTACGCTTGGGTGTGCGGCTCTCTCCCAAAAACATCAATTTTGTGCCCAAAATTTGCAAAATTGAGCTTTAAAACACCGACATTTTCACAAATATCAAAGATATATAGGTTAGAAATTATCTCCTGGTTGGTAGTTTCATCCATTTTGAAGAATTTTTGGTAGAGAAAGTGTGGAAGAAAAAAGCTAGATTTGTACCAAGTTAAGCTTCCAATCACCAAGGTTAGTGTTTTTATTGAGTTATTGCAACTTATTTTATACTTATTTAGCAAAAATGAAAGCTTAAGCTTCATGGTCATCCATGAAGTTTTCATGTTGATTTTGACTTTTTAGAGTCAAGGTATGTGAAATTGCATGAAGTTGATGATATCCTTGATGTATGTTTTATGAGATATGTGTTTATTTGTTAAGTTTGTTAATTTGTCATGGTTACTTTGTAGAAATTAATTTGGATTTATAAAGTTGGTTGCCTAAATGTGCATATATTGTTAAAATTATAAAACTTGGGTGATTAGCTTATAAATTAATCCAATGTGCTAAATGGTTTTTACTGAAAACATGATATGTGTTTAGTGCTTAAAATAATGGCAAAATATAGACTATATATATGGGATTTAAAATGTGTAACATCCGACATTAAACGAGGTTATCAAATATGACCTAATCTGTATTTATTAGACAATTATAACATAATCAACGATCATTAGCAATTAATCAAAGTAATTAACAATGTTCATTAGGAAATTCAACTCAATTAGAATCAAATTCATCGGTGCGATGAATCGGGAAATCAATTAATCCGATCGATTTACGATATGAAGGATTAATTCAACTAAGTACGTAATTAAATTATGATTGGTAACACTAATCATACACTAATACACTTACTTAACATTAATTATGCAAGACTAAAACAATTCATTAAAACAACGCATCCATAAGTATTTATGAAATTACATAAAAAGGGAAATACAAGAATACATTCTAAATACATTTACACAAAAAAAATGTAAAATACATGGAAAATACCATCACATGGCCAGCCCTCATAGTACACACACACACACACACTTGATTTTCAATTTTATATTAAGAAGACCATGCACCATCTACATCAAATCTCCTTTCCCATTCCCTTTCATTTCACCATTCTTTTTCAATTCAACCAAGTGTGCACTCAACCTCCATTTGAAAGACCAAGACTTTTCCTATAAATAGAGAGCTTCCCTTTCATTATTAAAATATGATTAGTGACACTAATCATCCACTTATATAATTACTTAACATTAATTATGCAAGACTAAAACAATTCATTAAAACAATGCATCCAAAAGTATTTATTAATTTACAAGAAAAGGGAAATACAAGAATACATTTCTAAATACTTTTATACAAAAAAAAAGTAAAATACATGGAAATACCATGTACATGGCCGGCCCCTAGGTAGTACAACTTAGGGGTTGACTTCAAATATTTTATTACAAAAACCATTCTACTTTAAACACCATCATTTTGTTTAAAAGTGCACACAACCTCCATCTTCCATGCCTTTCATAATTGCAAGACCTTTTCATTCTCTATAAATAGAGAACTTGTTTCAGTCATTTGATTCACACCAAAAACCCCTTCCTTCCTCTCTTCATATTCCTCCAAGCACACACACACACCACATACAAAATTTTCTTTCAAATGTTCTTCAATTCAAGTGCTTTTGGGTGCAAATCTTGCAAGAGTTTCAACTTCTCCTTAATTTCATACTCTAAATACATCAAAGTAAGTATATACTAGCTTATTATATCTTATATTTATGTTTATATAAGTCTTGCATAATATATATAATCACCAACAACAACAAGTTTCACAAAAACTCAAGTTTATAAGTCACTAGTTTTGTTTTTATGTTGTTTTCTTCAAATGTGTTTATAAGTATATAAACACATCATATGAGTGTAAATATTATGAAAACAAGTGATATATATGTGTTTTATAACTTTTATATAAATAGTCTTTGAATAAACAACAAGAATCACTAGTTATTTCAAGTTTATCAACTACGGAATTTCGGCAGAAAAGTTGCAATGACTTTGAAAAATCATAACTAATTCATAACTTAACGAAATGAGTTAATTGTTGTCTCAAAATTTAGATATATGTCTTAAATAAAAATCTAGAAGTTTTCATAACTTATTATGGGGTTTAGAACCGCCAGATATTATTTGGGAACCCAAAAGTTTGACAGCTCAAAAATGGCCAACATAGGGTTTTCAACAAGCTTTTTCCCTAACCTAAACACCTCGAATAATGGCCGTTCTTTACTTTAAAAAATCTTCGTATATAGTAGTTTAATGTCCATGAAAACCAAACCCTAAATCGTTCTGGAGCTTGGTCAAAAACAGCCTCAAAGTAGGCCGAAAAACCTTAGAAAAGCTGGAAAATTATATAAATATAAACTTCATGTTTTAAGTGGGTTTTATTTATAAACATGTTATGTTGGGTGATTTAAGACATAGAAACCTATATATATATATATATATATATATATATATATATATATATATATATATATATATATATATATATATATAAATATACATATTATCATATACGAGAGTTATTAAGTCCCAAACACATCCGGTGCATCACCCATCAATCTACGCTAATTTGCATTTTACGCAAATATTTGTCATCACAAACTCGGTGAGTCTTCATAGCCCTATTTTCACACTGTTATGTTTTGGGGTTGAAATACATGCTACGTTTTCATATGGACACGGAAACAATTTCATTTCTATTATGTATTACACATGTGGTTCCATCAGCCCTCAAGTCATGAACCGTTAATTGCATTTATTTGTAAGCGCGAATATATTGTGGATAGATCTATCGGGAGTCATGTCCCCCATTCGGGTTAGTCTTAATCGGCTAACGGCAGGATGCATATATATTCAACACACAGTATTACGTATGGGAATACTGCACAGGGCAAACTTATTTAATTAAGCTTCGGTTGCATGATGGTTTATATGTAATACATAACATGGAATTTATGATTTTATAAATTCAAACTTAAATATTGTTGTCCATACAAGTCAGATTTACGTGTAAACCTATGAGCTCACCAACATTTTTTTTGACGTATTTTACCGTGTATTTTCAGGAATTTATGGCAAGTGCACCTCACCGGAATTATTTTCAAGCTTCCGTACTTTTGGAGTCGCATGCATTTTCAAACAACCAGAGATTTAGTTGCATTATTTTGATTACTTTAATTATGTATTTAAATCTCTGTACCGTGCGAACTAATCTTTATCATATCAGACTATGTAAAACATTTCTATATTTTAAAGTTTTATCGATGTATTTTTGAAAACGTCCATATAGTGGTCGTTCGTTATGATCATGGTTATGCTTCCGCGACGTCACACTTCGTTGCCAACCGGGGTAACGGGGTGTGACAGATTTGTATCAGAGCCATAGTTATAGTGAACTAGGTTGCATTAGTATCCTAGACTATAACTACTAGATTTTTACTGATTTTCAAAGACATTTTTATAATTAACTTAATATGGGACTTGATGACAGCATCATGTCAAGTCGTGTTGTGATCGTACTATCAGATTCGGAGGAAGAGCATACCCCCACCAGCCGGTATAATCCGGGGGTGTTTGTCGAGGAAGACCCATCAGAAGAAGAGGACCCCTCTGAAGATGAAGGATCGGAGAATGAAAACCTCTCCGAAGCTAAGGGACTAGAGGAAGAAGCAGAGCCGATGGAGGTTGACGAATCCTCCAGCGGGTGGGGAGAGCCATCCTAAGAAGACCCACCATCACCGGTGGCCCCGTCTTACATCCCTTACCGCCCATCTGCACCATCACACCTCACCTACCGCCCTCACCCCAACGGGCCACTGATGAAGTTTACGACCCGTAAACGGGTATTCATGCCTAGAGGGGAGTCAACCCCGGTACCGGCACCACAGCCAACCCCGCCGCTGCATGACGTTGGGGCTGGATGCCCGAGACCCTCCAAGAATGGAGGCAGGAGGAGGGAATCCCTTCCCACTATGAGGTCGAAGGACCATCCTCCACACCGATCCCACCGCTCACCCAAGAACCCGTCGAACAGACCATAACACTCTTGGTAGCACGGTCTTCAAGGCACGACCTACAAGTGCGGTTGCTCAACCAAGACATTGGAGAGTTGAGAGCCTGTTTAGAGCGGGAGGAGTTACAAAACTCCAACCTGTACAGGGCTAACCAGCACGCCCTCGCCATCCAGCAGGACGGCCTAGATGAGCTTCGGCAACGATTAGCTTAGGGCGAGGCTCGTAATGAGGAGCTGACTCAGCGCCTCAATGCTTGGAAAAGGGAGAGACCCCCGATCAGTCCCGCACCTAGTACCCCTCCTCTATCTTTGTAATGTTAGGAAAGTATTATGTAATAGTATAGCTTTAAAAATTTTCGGGTAATAACCCGCCCCAATGTAAGAAAGTTATGAATGATTAATGAAAATTGCATGTTATTTATGAATCTGTGTTTGATGATTATAGCACTGTGCCTTAAGAAAAATTTAAATCTTTAAGACTCAACTTCTTACACTATGCTCTTTTCTTTAAACTTTAAGATAATGCCGCCAAGGAGAGCTATGAACACCGCTGATATCGAACAACTGGTCGCACAACGAGTGGCAGCAGCTATAGCCACCTATGAAACCAACAGAAACAGCACCGCAAACAGCGACGGAGGTGCTAGTCGTACCACGAGAGGATGTGATTCAACTCAGATTGGTGTGGAACCAAAGGATTTTTAAGCTGCAAGCCTCGATACATCAACGGAACAGAAGGTCAAGTTCATTGGTTAGAGAAACTGGAGTCTGTGTTTCGTGTCAGTGGTTTCATTGAGGATGAGAAGGTCAAGTTCGCCACCCACACTCTTCAATATGGCGCCTTGACATGGTGGAACTCATATACCCAGTCTGTGGGGATTGATGCAGGTAACCAACTCGCCTGGGCTGAGTTAAAGCAAATGATGACCGACGAGTATTGCCCAAGAAATGAACTACAAAAGATGGAGTCAGAGTTTTGGAATCTGGCCATGAAGGGAACGGATGTAGCTGGGTACACCAACCGTTTTCATGAGTTGAGCTTACTGTGCCCGTAGATGGTTACCTCGGAATACAAGCGTATTGAGCACTACATTTGGGGACTCGCCCCCCAAATCCAAGGAAATGTTACCGCATCCAACCCAACTACTATCCAGAGCGCCATTTGAATGGCGAATAATATGATGGACCAAGTGGCCCGAAGGAACGAGGCCAAAGCTGGGGAGAACAAGAGGAAGTAGGAAGATAAATCGGGGAAAGGTTCGGGTTAACAGTCCAAGAAGCCCGAAACCATCAAAGCCTTTGTTGCCGGAACTGAGTCTAGAAAGGGCTATACCGGTACTAAGCCCTGGTGTAACAAATGCACCTAGCATCATGTAGGTCCCTGCCCAACCCCTTCCGGGAAGTGTAAGAAGCTTGGTCATCTGACCCAAGACTGTAAGTTCAACACCAACGGAGGCAGCAGTGGCACGCAAAGAAGCTGCTTGAAATGTGGGAACGCTGGGCATTTCAAGAAGGATTGCCCCAAGAAAAGGAACAATGGTGGAGCTCAAGGGAGAGCTTTTGTATTGGGAGCAGGAGACGCTCGTCAGGATCCCAACATAGTGACGGATACATTTTTTCTTAATGATATGTATGCTTATGTGTCATTTGATACTGGGGCTGATAGAAGTTTTATATCTGCTAAGTTTAGTGAACAACTGAATGCCATTCTTTCCCCATTAGAAAATGCTTATGCCGTAGAATTAGCGGACCAACTGAATGCCATTCTTTCCCCATCACCAGTTGAACGTCATCTCTAGTCTAAGAACGCTAAAATGCCTTCGAAGAGGTTGTCAAGCAGTATTAGTTCAGCTAGTGGAAAAGGAATCGAAGGAGAAACAACTCGAAGAAATCCCAGTAGTGCGTGATTACCCAAAAGTCTTTCCTGAAGACTTGCCTGGACTTCCACCAACTAGGCAAGTAGAATTTCAGATTGACTTGGTGCCAGGAGCTGCACCTGTCACACAAGCACCCTACCGATTGGCACCATAAGAAATGCAGGAATTATCCAATCAGTTACAAGAACTGTTGGAGAAAGGATTCATCCGACCAAGTTCCTCACCTTGGGGAGCTCCGGTCTTATTTGTCAAGAAGAAGGACAGATCCTTTAGGATGTGCATCGATTATCGAGAGCTGAACAAATTAACGAACAAAAGCCGATACCCCCTTCCCAGAATCGACGACTTATTCGATCAACTTCAAGGATCTAGTTTTTACTCTAAGATTGATCTGTGATCCGGTTATCACCAAGTGAAAATTCGGGGGGAAGATATACCCAAGACAGCGTTCAGAACTCGTTACGTACATTACGAATTTCAAGTGATGCCATTCGGTTTGACCAACGCACCAGCTGTATTCATGGATCTAATGAATCGAGTGTGTAAACCGTATTTGGACAAATTCGTAATAATGTTCATAGACGATATCCTTATCTACTCCAGAAATAAGGAGGAGCATGAGCAGCATTTAAAGGTAATTTTGGAGCTTCTAGAGAAAGAACAATTGTATGCCAAATTCTCTAAGTGTGAATTTTGGCTATGAAAAGTCGAATTCCTAGGATATGTGATCAATAACCAAGGGATTCAAGTAGACCCATCAAATATCAAGGCCATTAAGAACTGGGCAACTCCTAGGACCCCCACTGAAATCCGTCAATTCTCGAAGATAGATGGTTCTTTAACAGAATTGACTCGAAAGGACATAAAGTACAACTGGGGTGAAAATCAGGAAACGGCGCCGACTGTTGAAGTGAAGATTGTGTAGTGCACCTATTCTGTCCCTACCGGAAGGAACAGAAAATTTTGTTGTAGACAGCGATGCCTCACGCACTGGATTGGGTTGTGTGTTAATGCAAAGAGACAAGGTTATCGCTTATGCACCGCGACAACTTAAGGTTGATGAGGCGAACTACACGAATCATGATTTGGAGCTTGGAGTTGTGGTGTTTGCTCTCAAGATATGGAGGCACTACCTGTACGGTACGAAGTGCACGGTGTTTACAGATCACAAGAGCCTTCAGCATATTCTAAACCAGAAGGAATTAAACATGAGGCAGCGATGCTGGGTTGAGATGCTTAGCAATTATGACTGTGAGATCCGTTATCATCCGGAAAGGCAAATTTAGTAGTCGATGCTTTAAGCCGGAATGAACGGGTTAAACCCTTAACGGTACGAGCGTTGGTCATGACTATATAGTCAAACCTAAACTCTCAAGTCCGCAAGGCACAAGAGGAAGCAGTCAAGGAAGGAAATCTGCTGGATGAGGCCTTGAGAGAATTGGATAAGCAGTTTGAAATCAAGTCATATGGATGTCGGTACTTCATGAGAAGAATTTGGCTACCAAAATTCGGAGGATTGAGAAAGCTGGTCATGGATGAAGGGCATAAAACAAGATATGCTATTCACCCAAGGTCAGATAAGATGTATCACGACTTGAAGGGAATGTACTGGTGGCCAAACATGAAGGCTGACATTGCTACATATGTCAGCAAGTGCTTAACGTGTTTGAAAGTTAAGGCTGAGCACCAGAAATCATCAGGATTGTTGGTTCAACCAGAAATACCCTAGTGGAAGTGGGATAATATCACCATGGACTTCATCACCAAGTTGCAAAAGACTTCTCGAGGTTATGACACCATTTGGGTGATTGTGGATCGACTTACAAAGACCGCACACTTCTTGCCAATCAAGGAGACTGATAAGATGGATAAGGTAACACAAATCTATCTTAAAGAAGTCGTCTCAAGGCATGGAGTACCTGTATCAATTATATCAGATAGAGACAGCCGGTTCACATCAAGATTTTGGCAATCATTGCAAGAGGCATTGGGTACACGCCATGACATGAGCATAGCCTATCACCCGCAGACGGATGGTCAGAGTGAAAGGACGATTCAGACTTTGGAAGACATGCTAAGGGCATGTGTTATCGACTTTGGCAAAAGTTAGGACAGGAACCTGCCATTAGTTGAGTTTTCCTATAACAACAGCTATCACTCGAGTATTAAGACCGCTCCATTCGAGGCACTCTATGGGCGAAAGTGTTGATCACCACATTGTTGGGCTGAGGTAGGAGATAGCCAGATTACTGGACCCGAGATCATCCAGGAGACTATAGAAAAGATAGCCCAGATTTGGAACCGAATAAAGATCGCACGGGATCGACAGAAAAGCTATGCAGATGTTCAACGGAAGGATTTGGAATTCCAAGAGGGAGATCAAGTAATGTTGAAAGTCTCGCCTTGGAAAGGCGTAATCCGTTTTGGGAAACGAGGAAAACTCAATCCACAGTATATCGGACCATTCAAGATCACCAAAAGAATTGGCCCGGTAGCCTACTGACTCGATCTGCCCCCAGAGCTTAGTAATGTTCATAATACCTTCCACGTATCCAACCTTAAAAAGTGCCTGGCTGATGAAACACTCGTTATACCCATGGACGAGCTGGAGCTAGATGATAAGTTGAACTTCAATGAACAACCCGTGGAAATAATGGACATAGATGTCAAGAAACGAAAGCACAGCCGGATCCCGATAATAAAAATCAGATGGAACTTTAAACGAGGTCCTGACTTTACATGGGAACGTGAAGATCAGTTCCTGGAAAAATACCCCCATCTGTTCTCAAATACTCAAGCAGTGGAGAACACGAGCTAATTTCGGGATGAAATTCCCTTAACAGGGGGAGACTGTAACATCCGGCATTAAACCAGGTTAGCAACTATGACCTAATATGTATTTAATATTCAATTATAACCTAACCAATGGTCATTAGCAATTAATCAAAGTAATTAACAATGTTCATTAGGAAATTCAACTCAATTAGAATCAAATTCATCTGTGCGATGAATTGGGAAATCAATTAATCCGATCGATTTACGATATGAAGGATTAATTCAACTAAGTACATAATTAAAGTATGATTAGTGACACTAATCATACACTAATATAATTACTTAACATTAATTATGCAAGACTAAAATAATTTATTAAAACAATGCATCCAAAAGTATTTACGAACTTACAAGAAAAAGGAAATACAAGAATACATTTCTAAATACTTTTATACTAAAAAAAAGTAAAATACATGGAAATACCATGTACATGGGCCGGACCCTAGGTTGTACAACTTAGGGGTTGACTTCAAATATTATATTACAAAAACCATTCTACTTTAAACACCATCATTTTGTTTAAAAGTGCACACAACCTCCATCTTCCATGCCTCTCATAATTGCAAGAACTTATCATTTTCTATAAATAGAGAGCTTGTTTCATTCATTTGATTCACACCAAAAACCCCTTCCTTCCTCTCTTCATATCCGGCCAAACACACACACACACACCACACACAACATTTTCTTTCAAGTGCTTTCGGGTGCAAATCTTGCAAGAGTTTCAACTTCTTCTCAATTTCATACTCTAAATACATCCCTTATATTTATGTTTATATAAGTCATGCATAATATATATAATCACCAACAACAACAAGTTTCATAAAAACTCAAGTTTATATGTCACTAGTTTTGTTTTTATGTTGTTTTATTCGAATGTGTTTATAAATATATAAACACATCATATAAGTGTAAATATTATGAAAACAAGTGATATATATGTGTTTTATAACTTTTATATAAGTAGTCTTTGAATAAACAACAAGAATCACTAGGAATTTCAAGTTTATGAACTACGGAATTTCGGGAGAAAAGTTGCAACGACTTTGAAAAATCATACCTAATTCATAACTTAACGAAATGAGTTGGTTCTTGTCTCAAAAGTTAGATCTATGTCTTAACTAAAAATAAGGAGGTTTTCATAATTTATTATGTGGTTTAGAACCCCCAGATATTATTTGGGAACCCAAAAGTTTGACAGCTCAAAAATGGCCAACATAGGGTTTTTAACAAGCTTTTTCCCTAACCTAAACACCTCGAAAAATGGCTGTTCTTGACTTTAAAAATTCTTTGTATATAGTAGTTTAATGTGCAAGAAACAAAAGCCTAAATCGTTTTGGAGCTTTGTGAAAAACAGCCTCAAAGTAGGCCGAAAAACCTTCGAAAAGCTGGACAATTATATATATATATATATATATATATATATATATATATATATATATATATATATATAAACTTGACGTTTTAAGTGGGTTTTATTTGTAAACTTGTGATGTTGGGTGATTTAAGACATAAAAAGCTATATATATATACATATTATCATATATGAGAGTTATTAAGTCCCTATTATCATTTAGGACTCGATTAAATACATCCGGTGCATCACCCATCAATCTACGCTAATTTGCATTTAACGCAAATATTTGCCATCACAAACTTGGTAAGTCATCATAGCCCCTATTTTCACACTGTAAAGTTGCCTCTCTACGGATCCTATCTTGACGTGACACCTTCCAACGAGTGCGGAATCCTCGTTAGCGGCTTGGCGGATAGACCACGCACACGAAACACGGAGACACACACTGTGATAGACGAACAACAGAACGTCCCAACACGTGATTCTCTCCAAGAATAAACTCTGTGATATCCTTGCAAGTTCGAGATCGCCCTTTGCACTAATCTCTCTGAAATTCTGCAAAAGTCTGATAATTAATAGAATTAACCCTTATTTATAACACCCAGTTCGAATTCGCCTAGGACAAGTTCGAACAAGCCCAAGGCCTTCGAACTTGTCCTCTACAAATTCGAATCTTAGGCTTCAAACTTATGTTTGAACTTATCTTTGAACTTATGTTTGAACTTATTGTAATAAATTGCACCAAGTTCAAACATAGAAACAATCAATATCAAACATACATAATCAAAAATATAACAAACATATATCAAACACTTGTTAATGTATAATAACAGTCAAATTTGACTTTTACAAAATATGTCTATACTTAGACTGCTATCGTCACACAGGATGCACTAACAGACTCCTCCTTGACGATAGCTTCTAACTATTTATATTTTGCCTAAGTACTAGAACTACATAAGCTACTACCTTCATAAAATCCCTGATCTATACACACTTTAACTATCTTTTGGAACTTCCTAGCTTCAGATCTCCAGCCTTCATGAAAGAAAATTGGTTGATCATGTAGCTTTCGCAGGTCATCCTTAGATAGGTTGATCAGATGCAGCGGATCATATACTCTCAAAATTGTCTTGTCTTCTTGATCCTCGATGACTGCTTCAGCCGTATCATTGTCTATATACCACCACTTCATGTTTCCAAGAACGTCCTGTGGCATAGACTTCAACGGTACTTTCTTCAAGCATCAGATTGGCTTGTACACCATCCTAGCCCACGGTTTTCCCGTATGAGGATCTATTCTCGACTCATCCTCGACTCTCTTGCCTGACCTCGGCTTGAGCCTTTCAAACTTTCCAGATCTACACTCCCTTCTGATAATCTTAGCGATCACTTCAGCATAGGAGTCATCTCCAATGTTTATCAACTCTTTCCAAGCTAACTCTTTAACTTCAACCTTGGGCAGTGTGTTAAACACTTTCAGCGTTCGCCTCAAGTATTGAAGTCCATCTGTTCTTTTTAGTACAAATAGCTGCAATTCCCTGTCGAAGAACCAGCTATGTATTCCCCCTAAGAGATTTCCTGATCCTGGCACTCTCAACGTCTTCTTCATCTTCGACTCTGATTTCTTTTCTTCCTTTCGGAACCAAAGATTTAACAGGTCTGCTCTGCTTTGCTCTTTGTCAGCTTCCTCAAATTCTGAATCCTCTAAAGATGCCAACTTAATTTCATCTATGTCAATTACATTGTGATCGTTGTGCTCATATTGTTCTGTGATAGGTTGTGACGGGATGATTACTTCGTCTACATCATCGTCTTCGTCTTCTACAGCCTACTCATCAGATTTCCACTCAGCTATATCTTCTGGGACAAACTCCCCTTCTTCCAGATCTTCAATCTCATATTCAAAATCAAACATTACTTTTTCTTCTTCAATATCCATCAGAGCTTCTATCATTTCGCTCTCAACAGTCTTTGAAGTTTCACCTTTAACACCTTCTTCTATTCCAGACTAACTTAGCTCCCCCTGAATTGATGCTCGCTGAGCAGTTGAGAGATCTGCTAGCTCACCTTCTTTTCTAGCATCGGGATCATTGCCTTCATCTTCTCTTCTTAACACTTGAGCCTCTCTGCAGCTACTCTCCCCCTGAGCTTGTAGATTTTTCATTAACTGCTCCAGGAGGGACTTCATTGTTTTAATCTCAGAAGCTTGATCGGCAACTATTGTTTTCAATTCAGTGTTTTCCTGATCAAGTCTGGCATTATGAGCTTGAAGTTCCTTTACTGCTGTAGATAGTTGGAAGATTTAGACTGACTGGAAATCCACCTTGCCCTTCAGCTCTGTACACCGCTGATTGTCGGTGAATGTGGATAATGTTGATGGAATGGATGTGGATGGTGATGGAGTGATGGGTGGTTGAGCAGCTGGAATTACAGGTTCAGGAGCTGAGGCGGATGAAGGTCCCTGCAAAAAACGGTGCCTCCTCGCCCTATGCCTAGGAACGAGGGGAGTTGGATCTTCTTCTTCGAAATCAGAGTCATCGTAATCTGAATCTCGAGCAGCTCTTTTACCTGTGTCTCTCGTACTAACCACTATTCTTGATCCATATATGCCAATTCGAACAGACGGATCAACAGGTTGTACTTCTACTTCTTCAACAGATTCAGACTCAGACTCGGAGGTAGTCATTGCTTGACCCTCTACCTCAGTCTGCATGGTCTATCTTTCTGCAACTACTTGACCCTGGATCTCAATGTCCATATCCTCACCCTCCGGTGGCTGATACTCATCAATCTCCGTAAAGATATCATGGAACTCTCCTGGAGGATCTAACACGTCCTGAACCAGTTGTTCAATGAGGTTTAGATCTGAGGCAGTCTCTTGTGCCCATATGTCTTCGAGGGTCTGTGCCCCTTGATCAATATCTGAGGCTAAGGTTGATGGACCTGCTGCCGTAGACTCTTGAAGTCTGCTGGATGATGGCCTCGATGCCTGAATTTGTTTCTCTGGAGCTCTCTGCCTCCTACGTGGTTGCGATTGTTGTTGTTGTTGTTGTTGTGGTGGCTGTTGATGCAGTTGTTGCGGTTTAGGACCTTCGCCCGCCCAGTTTTCTCATTCTAGAGCAACAAAATCTGGGTCAATTACTGCCCCAAACAATGGTGTCACCTGAGGCCTGATTTGCTCAGCCCTGCGTGCATTGTGCGACTGGCAGTCAGCGAATATTCACTTATCGATAATAGCCACACCATGAGTATCCAGAAGTTGTGGCAGATTCGGCAACAAGTGACGGATAAGCATCATTGCAAAGCGCGGATACATCAAAAACCTTTCACGGACTGGAGATGTGATCTGATGCAGAAACTCAGCAAAGAAAATTTATGAATAGCTGAGGCACTTGTTATATACCAATGCAATCACAGCTGATTGCATTTTTGATACTATGTAATCAAAACCTGCCTTCTTGGGCGCAAAACAAACCATAAAGACATGAACTAAATAGCGTCATTGCCCGATCAAGCCACTTTTCATATAGGCGGCTTTGGTGATATCTAGGGCGTATCCCTTACGTTAGAAGGCCGCTTGCCTTATATTTACCGGAAAATCAATGGGCCCCGTCTCCTGATCTTCAGAGCCTAGCTGCAGAATCTGATGAAGCATGTCAGTTGAGAAAACAATTGGCTGCCCTCCAACTCTTTTTCGTTAAACTGTCGGCGTCACGGAGCAGTCTACTTGGAGGTGCTCCCAGAATTGTCTTACATATGGTAAGATTATTTGCAAGGTATGGGTTAAGGCGTAAGAAAACCTCGATTGCGTCAAAAATTCCACCATCTGCCGAAATGGTTGAGCTTCGGGAAGCTCTCTATCAACTGACATTACCATATTATGCTTATTAAAGAATGCTCTATCACCCATATCTGCACATAAAAACAACAACCAAAATTAGAAAAAAAATAGAAATGAAACTTGTTTAATTTCGACTTTATTTTATTTCGAACTTACATAAGATCGAAATCCAACACATTCGAATTTCTACAAGTTTGAGTTTAAAATTATGAAAACATTCGAATTTAATAACAAATTCGAAGTATATGTTCGAATTTGACTGAATTCGAATTTGTTGATATTTAAACAAATTCGAATTTTCTGACAAGTTCGAACATGGTGAACATGTTCGAAGTCGGTCACTTTCGAATACAACCCCATGATTTTAACCCCATTTGACTTAGAAAATAGTATAAACTAGTCTATTGGGTTCTAAATGAAGAAATATGTAATTTATTTGAACTTTCCCCGGTTAAAACTTGTGATTTTGAATCACAAAGCTAAAACCCAAAAAGCTTCAAATTGAGTATATTGTTTTGCTAGAAATGAGCCATAAACTATGCAAACTTTGTATAATACTGATTATTATACGTAAGTGTATTTGTAGATTCGAGAACAAACGAGCAAAACTTCATGAAATAGTGACAAACTCGAAACGTTAAATTCGAAGAAGTAAGTTCGAAATCGCCTTGGCAACAAGTTCGAAACATGAAAATCGAAGGTAGGTGAAATGAATGAGTCACTGTTGACCTATTTATACCAACCATATTCAAACTTGCATTTAAATTCGAATTTCCTGACATATTCGAAGGCTAATTCGAATTTTGACTTGAATTCGAATTTATTTGAAGAATTTGAAGATCCTTGAATAAAATTCAACTTTTTCAACTTTTTCGTGTAACGGAACAAACCTTGCAAAATTATTCACACTAAGCGATAGATTTTCATGCAATGTTTGTTTATTCAACTAAAATTGCATCCTAGTAACTTTGACCTTTTTCCTACTTTGAATAAAATTAAATTAAATTAAATTAAATTAAATTAAATAAAATTTTGAATAAAATTTAAACTTAAGCTACTCAAAAATACTTTTAAAAATGTACAACCTAAACAACAGAATATTTTTGGCGAGAAAGTCAAAGACAGGTTTAATCAGATAGCGGTGTCAAATACGCACTTTCAGTACTACACTTTCTAGGCGATTGTCGGTATTATTTTCCCTTTAAACATGTTACACTTTGGAATTTCTCTTGGCTTTTTTATTTATCAAGAAACTACCTTATGTGTCCTATTCTTAGACATACGTTTATGATCAAGGCATACACATAATGATTATAACTTTTCGGTATTGCAAATTTTCTTTAAAAGGCAAACGTCGGACACAGTTCTGTATTTACATACAACAGAGTGTCTTAGTTTGTCTTAAAGTTTATTTAAAGCTAGAAAGATAGCGGTGACAGTTCTGTACTGACGTACAACAAAGCGACTTATCTTGCTAACTCGAGTCAAACCAGAGGTAACAGGTATGTACTTACGTACAACAGAGTGACTTGTTTTGACTCTCTCCTTACTATCAAAATTTTTCTTTTATCTTCTTTTCTTTAAGATGTATCTGATGTGGCTATATATCCCCCAGAAAATTTGCATACCTCATTTAGAACCATTGTCTGTATGTCTCTATCATAAAAATTAAGACCATTTGGTCATACATATAAGTTAGTTACACATATGACTTTTTTTTGAATATTTTATTAGGTTTTGAGATTTCCTTTGTGTATTATGCCTACCAACCCACCGAACTAGAAAATGTATATCAGTTAGAGTTTTAGGTGCATTATGTGTGAAAGCTTAACACTTAGAGATTGTATCGACTGTGCTAATTTTCGTCACTTTGAACCTATGGCTCTATGACTTAACTCAATTTTCTAATATTCTCTTTTTTTTTTTTTTGCTTTTTATGGTTTTCTCTCTTTTTTCTTTTGTTTTCAAAAATAAGAGTAAGCTAATAAAGTAATCTAGTAAGTTAGTATAAAAGGAAATAAATCCTACTTAACCACTAACTTACTATTAAAAAGAAAGAAAATAGACTAAGGTCAAGTTACTCTGGATTACGCATACCATTTAGCTGAACTAACAACTCAAAGCGTGACTTATCAAAAGCTTTAGTAAATAAATCAGCATTATTATCTTCCGTTGCCACTTTTACCAGCTTAATTAAGTTCTTTTCAGCACAATCACTTATAAAATGATGTCTTATGTTTATGTGCTTTGTTTTACTGCTTTTAACTGGATTGTTGGTTATAGCAATAATAGATTGGTTATGTATCCTCATAGGAGTATGAGTATAAGTAAAACAGTAATCCCGTAATTGTTGTTGTATTCACAAAACCTTTAAACAATAACTACTAGCAGCTACATATTCGGCCTCGCACGTTGACACAGCTACCGAAGTCTGTTTCTTGCATTGCACGGATACGAGCCTCCCTTCAAGGAACTGAAAACCTCCAGTTGTTGACTTCCGATTCAAGCTGCAACCTCCATAGTCTGAATCCGTGAATGCTTCCAATTCCAGATCACCATCCGCGTGATACCAAAGTCCCAGCTTCGGTTTCGACTTGAGGTATCTCAGAATCCGCTTCACAGCTTTCATATGCATTTCTTTCGGGTTGGCTTGAAACCTAGCACAAATACACACAGTAAACATTATGTTAGGTCTAGAAGCAGTTATATACATGAGTGACCCGATCATGGCCTGATATAAAGTCGGATCCACATCAGTATCACTTTTTGTACCCGGTCCGAGATTGTGATTCACTTGAATCGGCGTGCTAAAGTGAGCAGTCAATTTTGTCCCCTCTATCCCGAAGCGCTCTAGGATGTCCTAGACATACTTCGTCTGAGGATTAACGTACCCTCCTTCCTCTGTTCAACTTGCAAACCCAGAAAGAAGTTCTACTCTCCCATAGCACTCATCTCAAACTTACACTTCATCACCTTCTTGAAATCTTTGCGTATCTGCTAGTCCGATGACCCGAAAATAATGTCATCAACGTACACTTGTACCAAGATGAAATGTTCACCTTTTCTCTTTACACATAGTGTACTATCAATTCTCCCTCTTTCAAACCCGTTGTCCAAAAGATGAGTAGATAGTGTCTCATACCACGCCCTTGGTGCTTGATGTAGTCCATACAGAGCCTTATCAAGACGATACACTCTGTCTGGATACTTTGGATCTGAAAACCCGGGCGGTTGTTTAATGTACACCAGTTCCTTCACTTTGCCATATAGGAATGCACTTTTTACATCCAACTGATAGACTTTAAATCCTTTGAAGGATGCAAAGGCGAGAAAAAAACGGATTGCTTCAAGCCTTGCCACTGGCGCAAACACTTCGTTGTAATCGATTCCTTCCTCTTGGTTGAAACCCTTTACAACAATCCTTGCCTTGTTGCGAGTTACGATACCCTGATCATCTCTCTTGCACTTAAAAACCCACTTGGTTCCTATTGCAACTTCTCCTCGAGGTCACAGCACTAGCTCCCACACTTCAAGCTTTCTAAATTGTGACAACTCTTGTTGCATCGCTTCAACCCAAGAGTTGTCTTTCAGTGCCATTTGCACATTCTTCGGCTCTACTTGTGAAATGAAACATGAATAAAGGCAAGTGTGAAAAGCCTCGGAGTCATTAATCATCGATAACAACACTGTGTTGTTATTCAAACTACTCCTAGTTTGCACACCAGCATTTGGATTTCCTATGATGCTCTCAACCGGATGATCCTTATTTATTCTAGATGTTTCTATCTCATCGACCCTAAGATTATCTCCTATGTTTGATCCTATTTCACCTAACGGGGGAACGACCTCAGACGCTACATTCTCTTCCTCAAGATCTCTGTCTTCGGAGTTAGAATTTGTAGACTGATTTTCGTTTGTAGGTAACTCTGAATCATTCTCTGCTGGAGATCTATCTTCTGTCGTTGTAGGCTCAGAAGTTGATGGAAAGCTCGTCTTTAGAAAACCTTGACCGTCGTCATTCATATTTAATGACGATAAGTCATGTTCGATTGTACCTGCATTTCCATCCAAAGTAATGTTAAATGATTCAAACAGTTTGTCATAATCAAAAATCCATTCCGGACCAGTTTGGGGTTCATGTGTATAACTTGTTACATCAATGTTATACACAATCTCTACCGTACCATTTGTTTTATTAAAAACCCTTTTGTTTGGTGAGTTAGGCACATAACCTAGGAAATAACCTTCGTCAGCCTTTTCACCAAACTTAGGTTGATGTTATGTTTTCATTAAAGTACACGGTACCCCTAACGGTTCGAAGCTAGTTAAATTCGGTGGTCTTTTATTCAGAACTTCATAACAGGTTTTGTTGAGTGATTTTGAAGTAAGGACCCGGTTTAAAACATGACATGCAGTATTCACTGCCTCCTCCCAAAACATGGTAGGATGTTTTGAATCCAAGAGCATGGTCCTTGCAGCTTCAATCAAAGTTCTGTTCTTACGTTCTGCCACCCCATTTTATTGTGGCTCATAAGGTACACTAAATTGATGCACTATGCCTTTTGATAGGCAATATACACCAATTACTGTGTTTCTGAATTCCGTTCCATTATCACTCCTGATACGTTTTACCCGCGTCCCATAGGAGTTTTCGACTTGGTCTAAGAACCCAATCAACTTTGCAGCTGTCTCGTCCTTCGTACCTAAAAAAGAAAACCCATGAAAATCATGAGTAATCATCAGTGATAACTAAACAGTACCAACTACCACCTATACTCCTTTTGTTGATTGGTCCAAAAAGGTCCATATGCAACAAATCGAAAGTGGCAGCTATTGAGTTCTGAGTCTTTGACTTGTGTGACTTCTTGTGTTGTTTGCCTTTCTTGCATGGTACACACCTTCTTCAAGAATAAAACTCTTCATCGGAACACCTTGCACCAGTCCATGTTTAGTGATGTAGTTCAATTTCCTCAGGTGCAAGTGAGCCATGCGTCTGTGCCATAAGACTGATTCGGTCTCTGAAGCTTTAGATAAAAGATATATTGGTCCCATCGAAGATTCTGGTTTATTCATGTCTAGCATGTATAAATATTTCTTCCTTGGGGCTCTCATCAGTATCAACTCTTCAGGTACTTTAAATCCCGGTTTTCGCACTAATGCCTCAGTATCAGTGAAAATCACTGAGTTTTTCTTATCACAGATTTGAGATACACTAATGAGATTGTGATCAAGTTTTTCGATGTGGTAAACTTGATCAAGCTTGATAGTCCCATTAGTGACCACACCAGTACCGATGATATTTCCTCCTTTGTTTCCAGCGAATGATACGAATCCCTTGTTCCCTCCCTTGAAGTCTGTGAGTAGACTTCTTTCCCCAGTCATGTGCCTAGAGCAACCACTGTCAACGAACCACTTGTTGTTTAGACCTGTAGTTATCTCCTGCACATGAAAGAAAAGAGGTTAGTTATCACGGGGAACCCAAGCCATGACTGACTTGGTAATACCATTCTCATCCACATACGTGAACTCCTTCAAATACCCATCTCTCCTTTCAGGTGACTTGGGTGTTTGATTGAGAACCTGTTATGGTGCAGAGGGATATAAATTCACTCTCGGCCTTTGTGTAGGCATTTGCTGTGGAGCCCTCGAATAATTTCAATTATAGGGCATTTCCGATTGGTATCCCTGGGCTCTACCTGGTGTGTGATGTCTTACAGGAGTGTGTGACCTAACCGGAGTGTAAGCTCTTCTAGGTGTAGTACTCCTATAAATTTGTTGAGGTCCTGACCTATATTGATTATGGACTCTATTCGGTGAATTAGTCCAAACCACTTCATTTGGTCTACCTGACTCCGGTGTTTGTTTCACAGCAGTCTTTGGTGTGGCTTGCACAATCTTCTCAGTATTTTGAGAACTACTTGTGCTTGCTACACTTTGTGAGGGTTTAGGTTGTTCCGGCTTTCCAACATTAGGAGTAGATTCTACCTTCCTATATTGATAACTAGAAGCAACATGACCCCTTTCATGACATCAAAAACAAGACATTTTATCAATCGGCTTCTTATGAGTGCACTTTGACTTAGGTGTCTCACTAGTGCCATGTTCTTGCTTCCCAACTATCGTGATTGTTTCCTCTTTTAGATTATTAAAGGCATGTTTGGCTTCTCCAACAATCTTGTCACTAGAAGACTGCACAAATTTGACCTTCTTAATCTTGGCATTGTTATTAGTCACCTTAGTTTCTTTATCCTTAACCGATTCATTTACAGGTCAGTTGCTACCTCTGACTCAACTGGTTTATCAGTTTTATCCTGAGGCTGAGGCACATAGTTATCATTAAAAGGTGGAGGACTCTCATTATACCCTAAACCTACTGGTTTCTTAGACTGACGCTGTGCATCTAAGATCTTCCCTAGGTTCAGTGAAGAGTTCCTAAACTTTTCTAATTTACTATTCACCTCTGCAACCTTAACCTTTGCTTCAGCTAGCTCTACCTCTTTAATCTTAAGCTCTTTGGTTAACGCCTCAACATGCTCATACATTAGTTCTATCCTAACACACTGTTCACTTAGCTTGTCTTTTAGAACTATGACATCTTGAGCATTTGCCTTAAGCTTATCCCTAAGATCTTCTTTTATATCTAAGAGGCTAGCATTGTCCGATTTTAAGAATTCAATTTTAGCAGTTAGAAGTAGCACAGAAAGCACATAAATCGCGGAATGTATAAAAGTTCAGAATTACCTTTGCGTGATCTGATTCCACGTTTGCCATTTGTGTATCAAACTCGAGAATAGTCTGATTGTCTAACTTTTCCACTAACACAGGACTTGTATCATTCTGGTGTCTGTCCTCTGTTTCTTCCTCTGCTCCGACACTTCCAGTCTCTGTTACTTCAGCCATGAAGGCCCTAGCGTTAGACTCTGGGTGTGAACTCCAATCGTATGTCCCATCAAGCTGTCTATCCGATGTTACGTTGGTTAACAGACCAGGGATGTTTGCCTGATTACCCGAACTACACGGCTGATATCTCCCCTGAGATTGATTCTGGTAGTTCTCAACTTTAGGTCTTTGACACTCTTGAGCAAAATGTCCTAACCCTTGGAAGTTATAGCACTTAACTTTGGATTTGTTGAACCGAATCTTATTGTTGCTGACATTTAGATATCTGCCTGTCCTCTTGATGAATCTCTTGACCCTCTGAGTCACCATGACCAGTTTCCATTGAAGATCCATTTCTTCCAAATCATCAGGATCTACCTGATCATAGTCTTCATCCCATAGTACAGGATCGTTGATTTTCCCTTGAACGCAATTGCCGTACGCGGCGACAAATGAAGCCAAAAGATTTAGATGATTTTCAGCTGATTTTGTGCTCATTGACATCCTTGAGTATCCTTGAGACGTAGATGCAGAATGAGTTGGCTTTTCTTCCGGTTAGTAGTACCCTAAGAAAGCCCGGCTCCCTGAGTCGTCTACTTCTACTGAGTCGATGTTTCGCCCGTATAGAAAGCTGTAGCCGTCTTTAATTGACTTGCGATTGAAGGTTTGGATTTCCCAAAATACATGTCCGGATCCTGTACTTGGTCATACTCCCGTTCCTTCTTTAGCAACTGAAAGTTATAGGCCCTCAGCTTTCCTATGACTCCTTCTAGAGTTAGAGTCTCAAATTTCTCTTCATCATGCTTTATCAGCGCTACGTACATCTCCCATTTTGCTGGTAAAGCATCTAGAATTTTCTCAATCTTCTCTATTTCACAATACTCGACATCGTGATTGTCTATCTCTGTCAACAAGTGATAGAACCTGGAAATGGTCTCATCCAGCTTTTTGTTTTTCAAAGCCTTGAAAATAGCGAACTGCTGCTTGAGCATCTCCGTTCTACCTTTCCGAACCCTCGGATTTCCGTCACACCTTTTCTCGAGTGCATCCCACAACTCTTTCGCTGTTCGTTGATTTCTGAATGTCTGTAGCATCTCCTGAGGTAATGCCATTCGAATAATCGAGAATGCTCGGTTCTCGGCTTCATATAGTTTCTTATCATCCTCCTTCATCATTTCATATGATAAGACTCTTTGACGGCCTTCAACTTCTATTGTAGGTGGGATATATCCTTCGTCGATACATATCCACATCCTCATATCATTGAATCGAGCAAAGTCGGGGAACCTATCCTTCCACCAATAATAGTCTTCCAAGTTTATTAGCTTGGGTGGTGAATTTGTCTTACCGACTTCATGGTCCATTTCAATAAACTTTTGTAAACTTGTCATTCTTTCTTAAATATTTGAATTTAAAACTTAATTAATTTAATTGGAAATTAATTTCAATTAACCCTTTCGAACTTGTGTATGTTCGAATATGATTAATTTTAAATTTGTTTGAAATTAAATTCGAAATTAAGTTTGAAATCAACAAATCCGAAAGTTTGACAAATTCGAAGTTTTGAATGTAAATAAATTCGAAATGGGCAAAATCAAAAATAAATTCGAAATGGGCAAATTTGAAGAAGACAAATTCGAATCAAACCCTAAAATTAATTCGAGAGGAGCGTATTTTCTGACAAATTCAAATTTCTGATAAATTTCGAACAAACCCTAATACCCCTTTATGTTCGAGCGCCGCAAGTTCGAAAAACGACCAAAAGATAGATTTTTTTTTCAACTTCTCAGTTTAAACCAAAGTTTTTAGGACTAAAAACTATGATTTCGACCAAAATGATGAACTAATATGATCTTTTCCCCGTAATCTTTCTTGAAAAACTCGAAAATCTATCCAAAAAGGTGATTTTTCCGTCCAAAAGCGTCCAGAAACCACAGATGTTACTTGTGAACACGAAGAACACCACGAACACCCTAATGTCTCTGATACCACTTGTAAGGTCGCCTCTCTACGGATCTTATCTTGACGCGACACCTTCCAACGAGTGTGGAATCCTCGTTAGAGACTTGACGGATAGACCACACACACGAAACACGGAGACACACACTGTGATAGATGAACAACGGAACGTCCCAAAACGTGATTCTCTCCAAGAACAAACTCTTTGATATCCTTGCAAGTTCGAGATCGCCCTTTGCACTAATCTCTCTGAAATTCTGCAAAAGTCTGATAATTAATCGAATTAACCCTTAATTATAACACCCAGTTCGAATTTGCATAGGACAAGTTCGAACAAGCCCAAGGCCTTTCGAACTTGTCCTCTACAAATTCGAATCTTAGGCTTCAAACTTATGTTTGAACTTATCTTTGAACTTATGTTTGAACTAATGTTTGAACTTATTGTAATTAATTACACGAAGTTCAAACATACAAACAATCAATATCAAACATACATAATCAAACATATATCAAACACTTGTTAATGTATAATAACAGTCAATTTTGACTTTTACAAAATATGTCTATACTTAGACTGCTTTCATCACACAGGATGCACTAACGCACACTGTTATATTTTGGGGTTGAAATACATGCTACATTTTCATATGGACACGGAAACAACTTCATTTCAATTATGTGTTACACATGTGGTTCCATCAGCCTTCAAATCATGAACCGTTAATTGCATTTATTTGTAAGCGCGAATATATTGTGGATAGATGTATCGGGAGTCGTGTCCCCCATTCAGGTTAGTCTTAATCGGCTAACGGCAGGATGCATATATATTCAACAAACGTCTTTACGTATGCGAATACTGCACAGGGCAAACTCATTTAATTAAGCTTTGGTTCCATGATGGTTTATATGTAATACATAACATGGAATTTATGATTTTATAAATTCAAACTTAACTATTGTTGTCCATACAAGTCAGATTACGTGTAAACCTATGAGCCCACCAACATTTTTTTTAACGTATTTTAGTGTGTATTTTCAGGAAATTAAGGCAAGTGCACCTCACCGGAAGTATTTTCAAGCTTCTGTACTTTTGGAGTCGCATCATTTTCAAACCACCGGAGATTTAGTTGCATAATTTTGATTACCTTAATTATGTATTTAAATCTCTGTACCGTGCGAACTACTCTTTATTATATCAGACTATGTAAAACATTTCTATATTTTAAAGTCTTATCGATGTATTTTTGAAAACGTCCATATAGTGGTCGTTCGTTATGATTATGGTTATGCTTCCGCGACGTCACGCTTCGTTGCCAACCGGGGTAACGGGGTGTGACAAAATGTGAGCGTAAAAGAGTATGTATATAGTGCATCTTTTTAAGTAAGCGTAATTGGGCAAATTGCAATTATAGGTTACATTATTTAATTTATCTTATACATATTGTGGTTGGTTGGCACAAATTGTAAATGTCGAGGAGAACGAGAGAACGAACCAAAAATGTTAATGTCCCGATAGATTGGTCCCCAAACCTCCTATTATCCCAACACCCCGAACACATTAGAACACACTTATTTTTGTATAAGAAATATTCAAATAAAGGGTTGACTGAAAAGAGAGTTAAGAGGAGTGATTTTGAGGATTACGAGATCCCATCCATTTTGTACGAGTCCTCCACTTCCTACAGCCGAAAGGATTTATCTTCGAGGTGTAAGGTGCTTCACAAGATTCTTGTGAACAACGTCTTACCTCATGATAGCGATCTGACCAAAGTCAGGCATAGGGATATCACAGTTCCTCACACCCTTCTTAAAGGTATGCCCAGACTGTCCTTTGCATGGACAAATATGAATGATTTATGGGCCATGTACGACACGAGAGAAAGGACAATCATCCCCCATGCTTGGTTGATCTCCAAGTTCCTTGAGAGGACGGGCTCACTTTCGCCCGATTCCCTGCTATCCCCCATTTCGGCCACGTTCATTACGGCCGCCATGTTCCCTACCTTGAGTTTTAGGGAAGTTGACGAAGGGTTCGAGATATTCGACAATGAGACAAATGAGTCGTATATCGAGAACTATATTGAGGATGAGAGGAAAGAGAGAGAGGAGAAGGCCGCTAATGAGGCGGGAGTTCGGCATTCTGAGCCGAACCTAGGTGCGTCTACCTCGCGCAGTCGAGGTAATGAAAGTTTTGATTTTTACCGCATGATGAGGCGGATAGTGGATATAGTCGTGACACAGGGTGAGTTTCGATAGGATGTGACCCAGAGGCTAGATGAGATGAATGGGCATATGACCCATATTTATGATAGGGTCGATCAATTAGCGGGTCGGGTAGATCAGTTACAGGATGGGCAGAGAGCCCTTGCATACCAAAATGTCTATTATCAGCACCAGGACAAGGCATATTGGGAGGGAGTCCGACACCACGAGGACTCCATGGCTGGTATGCCATATCAGTCTTATGAGGATTACATGATACCCGACTACCAAGCCTATAACCTTGCAGTAGATACTTGTCAGCGCTATCCGGCGCATCGCATGCAGGACCTCCCAGACCCGATACCTCCTCACTTGGTTCCGCTGACTGCATAGTTCACCCATGGCCAGAACCCGTATACCGACTTCTTCAACAGCGTCTTCGGTCCTCCTCCACCGCCTCCTCCATTTGAATGATCGGGTACTATCTTTCCTTATTCTTTACTTTTCTGTCTTTTATATTATTTTATTTTAGTTTGTTATGCATTTAATATCTTTATTGTAATTTTCATTTATTTTTAGTTCTTAGTCGAGTCCTAGTTAGAGTTTATAATGTTTACATAGTATGTCATTTCTTCCCCAATCGAGTATTGATTTCCGATCAGGCCGTGGAACATGATGATACTTAAAAATACATGTGCGAGCGAATTGGCCAGTGTTGACAGAATATTTTATAAGTAAGAAAAGAGTCGTAGTAATAATTAAAACTTTTGCATGTGAAATGAATTCAAGTACGTTAAAATGTACTTGAGCTTAAATTTATGTAATGTGTCAAACGATTTTGGAAACTCATGCAATAAGGGGGAGAACGTAATCATGTTTTAACCTCAAAAGTAAGATAATTGTAGCTTAGATGGTTTGGGAAATTATGTCCGTAGGGGTACCACTCATGCCTAATCCCCTAAAACCATTTGGTTTGGGAGCGGTTGACCGAAATCTCGTTACATGGACCATGTAGCTAATATAGTGAAGAGAAAATATATAGAAGCATGGTGTTAAAAGGAAAATTTGTCGTAAACATGCAAAGAGGAAAAAGATGATCGGAAGAACCACATGTTTTAAGTATCGTAACCTTGGGTTAAAATGGTATTTTCAAAAGTGAGATACATTATATAAATTCTAAGAGAAATATATTTTAACAGAAAACGACTTCTATTTACATGTTAAGAATTTTAATGCATTAGTGCGAAGGCTAGCTTAACTAAAAATTCCTAGACTCACTGCCAATGCAAGCACGTTACATAGTTAGTTCTGATTCCAAAAGCTTGTTCGGGGACGACCAAGAGTTAACTTGGGGAGACTTGAGAAGTCTATAATTTATATGGTATCTGATTCATATTATGATCATTTTACGCATCGATACTTCGTAAAATCCATATTATTACTCCAAGTTTGTATTTCAGGGCCAAGATGATAAAACGGAGCAATCCGAGAGAATTCACAGCAAATCAGGCTGAGGGGGGCGTAGGCTTGCGCCACCTTGCGCTCCATATAGCGCCCAAACTTTCCAGATACATTCCAGCACACGCCAGCTAAACCATAGCCGCATCCGGGCGCAGGGGGGCGCAGGCCTACTCCTGGCCTGCGCTAGTGCGACGCAAAAATGCGTTTTTCAACCCTGGAAACCCTAATCTTGACCTCCCTATAATTACAAGGGAAGGGGCAGCTTTGGAGAGAGTCCCGACATTTGTGAAAGTGTGCCGAAGCCCTGCCGGAGTGGATTTACGATACGAGAAACGAAGACGGTGGTTCGCAAGCTACCCAATGGCTTAGATATGTGATTGTGATGAGCATACGATGAGCGGCTAATCCCGTTAGCCGTTTGCGGAGGATCTATGACTAAGTTTACTCTTCTTTAATTTCTTATGTTTTGATGTATTCGTATTGAACTAGATCTATTATGTGTATGCAAACGATAAACATTTGGCTATGGTTATGGTTATGTGTTGCAATTGGTAAAAGCAAGAGAGTTTATCGTGGTGTTATTATTCGTGTCGAGTCCATTAGTTTAGGGATTAAGACGAGTACTAATGTTGCATACGCTATGCCGAGAGTTATTGGTTAAAACACGTTTGATTAATTTAGTCGCGCAATTGATTATGTCTATGTGATCGTTGCATGAAATTATAGTGAGTAATACTTATGTCGTGATGATTCCGTGAATGGTTATTCGTTTCTTGATTGTTTATCTTCTTCGTTAGTTACTTCGCTCTTAATTTTAATTACAAAGCAATAGCAAACCATTACTCTAAACAAATCATTCAAATCCACAAATTCACAATTTAAATGCTTCCAATAAACCTATAAGGCTAATAAATCAATCCTAATTACGACCACACTCCCTGTGGATTTGACCCTTACTTCTCTAGCTAAATAGTGGATTTAAGGACTAATTCTGCGGGTACAACGTCGGCCCGTCAGGGAGAAGAGAAGGAAGCTTGGAGAAACAGAGAGCGGACTTCAAATGGTTGCTTATGCTGGGAAAGAGAAAGAAACAGAAGGTGAAGCGGTTGGAGAAGCTGGAAGTTCAAAAGACAAACTTGTTGATGCTCAAAGTGATTTGGGATTGATTATATATGAAGACGTTTCAGTTCCTGTGAGTGTTCAATCAGGTATATATAATTTTGAGGAATACGATGATTCTGACAGAGAAGAAGAAGAAGTAATAAGAATTGAAGGCGAAGAACAAGAAATTGAAGTATCTGATGATAATGAAGTTTTTGGTTTATCAGTTGAGACGTTGAGGGCAGATAAGATTGTTGATGAGGAGGAGTTAGTAGACGACATTTCGAGAGATTATGAGCCAACACAAATAGTTGAAAATCCTGCGATGACGGTTAAAGTCAAAGAGGAATATGATCCATTTCCTATTAAGGATGTGATGCCCTAATATGTCCAAGAACTGAATGAAGTTGAAATTATGGACAAGTTTTTCAAGAGCTATATTCTAGAAGATGAATCTAGTCGACATCATCACTTGAGGTTTGCAGTTCAAGAAGTGATGCAGAAATAAATTAATGATATGCTGACATTGCTAAATGAAGATGAATTAAGAAAGAAAAATATTAGAAAGTTGGATCCGTCAAAAAAACAAATTGCGGACTTTATAAGGAAAAGGAATAAACTTCCATTGTTGGAAGATTTTCTGGAGAAGAAAATCTTCTTTAAGAAAAGGGTTCCTTGTACTTCTTTGAAACTATTCAAAGTTATTGAGCCAAACATGCCAAATCTAGTGAACTATGCTTACTTTCTACAAAATAAAGCTCAACGAATTGAAGAAGTAAGAAGTGAGTTCAGGATAATTGACCTTGTGAAGATTTAGAAAGATCGGTTTGTGAAAATATTCAATCCAACGTTCAATGTGACTAGAACTGATGGGAATACTTATGTTTTCAATGAAGCTGACTTGTTTCATGCAAATTTGGTGGATGTTGAAGACATATTTGATTAGCTGTGCCGAAACAAAAGAGAGATTTTTTTCGTTTTGCACTGAAGCCTCTATTTCACTTTATGCATACGAAGCTGGTTCTTATGTCTGTATAAGATCTTCATATCGGAGTTAAGCGAGGAATGAGGAGAATTAACATCACTGCACCAAATCGTTTCATCATGTATATGGACAATCTCAAGGAATATCAAGTTGTAATGGCTAAACATCCGGTGGTGATTTATAAAGATAAAGATCAAAAGAAAAGAGTCATGTGGAGTGTTGAGTTAAACAAATACTGTGATGGCACTCTGCCAAAGGTGATGACTAGACTTAAAGGAAAGCTTGCAGCTGATTCAAAGAGAAAAACAAAGAAAGGAGGTATGAGTTCATATGATAGAAAATTGATTGTATAGTTTATTGCAAGGATTGAGTGGAGGCTGATGAATCGAAAGAGCATTAGAAGATTCGAGATGATGCTGGGGCTAAAAGACTAAAGACCTATTATCATTCATCAAAGGGGGAGATTGTTCGGAATTACTTTTGTTGATGAATATAATAAGTCTAGGGGTCAAATTGTAATTGTTTAATAGTTTTCTTTGTATATATAAATAGAAAAGTTTGGTACTGAAAAAGGTACGGGATTGTACATTTGCTTTGCACGAAATATTCATCTTATACGGAAGCCTAGGGTTCAGTGCTCATTATGGTATTGTAAATTCTCTCTGTTGAATCAAATCATTCGGTTAGTTTTGCTTATGATCTTGATCTTAGTTGTTTTAATATTGATTGTGGTTGATAAAATCTGAATAATAGTTTTAGCTCTGTCATTGATGATTTTTGTTGGTATATTTTCTTTGATTTTGATTATTTGATTTGAGTAGACCTATAACAAACATTTTAATAAACACTACAGTTGTACCTTTACATCTTGTTCTTCCAGCAACATAACATTGATATGAAAGGTGATCAATGTTTTCACAAATGGAGCAACCTTTTCCCTTCTCTGGATATTCAGCACTGTTGTATCCAATCATCCTACATACGTAGCAAATGACATTGTGTCGATTGCATCTCCTGTCAAACACCTTCTTGCAACGTCAACATGAATGTGGTTCGTCCTCTTGTTGAAACTTCAGCACAACACATAGTTTATGTTGTTTCTTACCTTTTGTTATTGTTTGGACTTGAATACTCTTTTGTTTCTTAGGAGAAGATAGACTAGTATCCATCTATGGTAAAGTTCATTCTTGTGCAACATCTATATTCTCTCGTTCGTTCCAACATGCAGCTTCCACCATTTCCAAATAAGTCTTGAGGTTCTTACCGCTTGTATGCTGATGATAGATGATATCTAACATCTGTCAAAACTGATCCATCTTTCTTGATTCAGTATCCATTTGTTGTTGATTAGGCCCACAGAGTTTTGATACTTCAGGTTTATTTTCCCCGTTCTCACTGGCTTGATCTTGAATCACTTGCTTTGCCTTGTGTTTGCTCTGGTTCACACTCTTGGGTTTAGCTTCCCTTACGTCATGTATTTGGAATTGTTCACGAATTAGTTTGATCTGTCTTTTAGTAATTTGTGCTAACTGTTGTTGCATTATCTCTTTCTGTTGTTTACAGGTCTTTCCAGCCGATGATCCTTGATTTCCAGACATTTTGCTGTAAACACAAATCACAACTTTTAGTATATAAACTTAGCTGTTCTGTACCCCTATTACCCCATCCTACAAGTCTCTGATGCTTATCTTAGTTCAACCGACTTAGTATGATTAATTTTATAACACTATCGAAGTTTAAGATCATGTATTACATGTAATACATTGATTCACTCAAACCATTGCTCTGATATCAAACTGTAAGACCTGCATTTCTCAAAAGTCTTAAAGACTAGGTCCCAAGAGACTGGATAAAATCAATAACAACTAAGATAAATTAATCAAAGATTAAATAGTCGAACATTACAGTTCTGAAAATAAAGATAACAAGGGTACAACTAACTTTTTATATTACATGACATCAAAGATTACAAACTAATCCCGAATCCCAGATCTTCATGTGTTCAATAAATACAACAAAAGTTGGTTCAAGAATCTATGGACTTCCAACTTGATATCACAATGAACTTAAGGTGTAGGTTCAACAAGAGCTGCCTCTATTACCTAAAATGAGATAATACAACAACCGTAAGCTAATTTGCTTAGTGAGTTTGTACCAGTTTTACATTTAACATGCATCTATGCACACGTGCAACTAGGGTCCCACGCTGCACTAGTCTCATTCATAGCTCTCAAAGAGACACCGGCATAAATTATAATGTTGATGCACGACTTTGCTCAAATACTATCTTCCACTATTGAGACTTAGACACACAAATAGGATTTTTGATGATGATAACTCAACACAAATGCATCATCAAAGTGGTGTACATCCACTTACTGGGCTAGCAGCAATTGTTGTGTAGGCATCAGCACTTGTTAAGCTTTGTTGATAATTAACATCAAGCAATAGTGATGGTACAAAACTTACCAATTGAATGACTGATTATTCATTAATCATAAGATGAAAAAAGATTGGTTGAATGCTCATGATCAATTTAACTAATTAACATGTAAAGATAATGCACCAAAATTGCTTAAAATGATCAATAAGTTGAATAAAGTCAATGAACGCAACATAAAGTTTGAAATTACATAACATGCAGTTAAAGTAAAATCTACATTACACTGATACTGTTTTATTATCACTTCTTTAGCTTTATGCCTGAATTCATATCTGACTCTACACTATTGCTTAGAATCTGTTGCGGGTTAGATCCACTTTCTGATTTATATCAGAATAGATAGATTGCCACTAGCTCTGCCTTCACCTGTATCTTTTATAAGTCTTTCAGCCCTTTGTGATGTTTAACTTGTTATTCATTTCATTCTGATATTTATGTGTATTTATGTCATCTGAATTATATATTCTGTATATGTTGTTTATCTGATTGTATTGTGACTTTAGCATTAACTAACATACACACATATACATGTCATATACTTTTATGGCTATGACATTTAAACGATCATCCCAACAAACATTCATTCTTGATTTTATTTGATTATGGAATTATGGACATCTTAGTCATCTTTGATCTTGATCACTTCTAAGCACAAATTAATAAATGGCTGTTGTTATTGTTTTTAAACTTATACTACACACACTCATGTAAATACAATTAACAACTTTCATCACCAACACTATGATCACCCTAAAAAGCAGCCGAATACCGAGATTATATCTCAGTCATAACAATCTCTAAAGTCTTAGACACACTAAGTACATAAACATACACATAGCTGCTGTCTTTATACACCCTACACACTTCTTAGCCACCACCCTCACCCCGAGAATTAGTCTGGGGGTCATGGGTTTACATACACACACACGCCCACATGCACACACACACAAAGACACATCCACTGCACACACTTACACTTTGTTGGTGTTGCTGTCAATTAATCACAAAACATGCACACACTTATCTTATACACACACACACACACATATATATATATATATATATATACATATATGTGTGTATACATACATACATACATAAGTTTTGTTCTGGTTGCTGCTCTTACGATTTATGAAACATCACATGACACGTTAAGACACACTTCTACTATGCAACACCTTGACACTCAATTATATCTATCCCTTATATATGACACCACCCCCCCTCCACTCCCCCCCCCCCCCCCCCCCCCCCGCAATCTAGTTTTTGACCAAACACAAATACATGCACACACACCGAAACTTACAAATTCAGGGCTTACTTTGTTTGCTTATAATACTAATAGTCTGATATATATATATATATATATATATATATATATATATATATATATATATATATATATATATATATATGAGTCTAAAACTCTTCTACTAGCAGCCCTAAACACCGATTATTAGTTTAGGAGTCTATATTTGATCATGTCCACACCTAGATTAATTCTCTGACTCACACACCTCACTAATACATACACCGATATTGAGTTCATGGATTGAAAACATGGTTTGCAACCCACTCAACACACTGAGTCTATTGAGTCTCGGACTCAATACACTCTTATGGATAAATAAATTTAATATTTAACGTTAAACCCATTGCATCCTAAATGAATAGATACATGTCATTATCTTCTTTTTTTCATCATTATTTGAACACTAATTATAGATTTTTCATGTTTCAATCGTACGGCTTTGATTTTTGACATTCTGTCCAGCCTTGGACTTCCTTCACACAAATTATAATTCAGAACATGAGTTACCTTGTTTAGTTGCTTGATATTTGTTCTTCTTGATATCTCGTTCACAACAATGTACCATGTTGGTTGATTTAATGAAGAACACTCAAATTTCTAGTGAGTTGTTCTAGTGATAGGTCTAGTGTTTGTATAAAAAACTTGAGCAGAAAGTTATAATGAATTATCAACAAATGGGAGTGTATTCTGTTTAAATGACTTTTTCTAAATTGTTTTTTGCACCCGTTAACCGTAACTATGATTATTTAACCCTTTTAGCCCCTTGACAATATAACTTATTTAATTAATAATTAAATTATCATAAAGCTATATTTGTTTAGGCTAAAATTGTGCTTATTAAATTAAAAAATGTTACAGAGCTTGTGATGATTACAAGGAGTTTGTATTTCTTTTAATCATTGTTCTTTATTTCAATTGATTGATTATTTGCGTATTTATAGGAGGAATTATCATCTATACTCTGACGATGACACTTTTAAAAATTATGTGTAATTTTTCAATGACGTATTTTTGTGCACACATAAAGTGATTTTTTAAGAAAAACAAGTGTTTTTCGGCACTTGAGATTCATTTTGAGCTTTTGTGAGCTAAGAAGCAACATTTTTCATAACTATCTGATCTCTGATATATATATATATATATATATATATATATATATATATATATATATATATATATATATATATATATATATATATATATATATATATATATATATATATATATATATATCTGAGACTAAATGATCTAGTCTTTGTGATTTTCATCATCTCAAATTCTTCTGAGATTCTCTTCAAAATATGATTCTCCCATAACATTATAATACTCCCAATTCATTAATTTTCTGTGAATTATTTAAATTATGTGTGTCCTACTTCCCTATTATATATCTATTTAACATTTCATAATGAATTCTCCTAACTCTCCATTCCCAAAAATTCATATTTCATCTTCTAAAATACCCTACTGAGCTTCAGTGTTGTTCTTAATAGATATATCTTTCACAGACATCTGCAGACTTTGATAATGCACACAATTGAATGATTAGGCATATATATCGCTTCTATGGTGTAACCATAGCCGCAAGACCTACCACGGAGCAAATCACCTTATAGTTTGTATGCGTTAAGGTCTTTAGGTAATTTAGATAAGAAGTGTCAATAATCACGCGATGTTGATAGGGTCAAGCTGAGGTAAAATGTAAGTGAGAGGGAAATCTTGACATGAGATGGTGGTACATCAGATCATGATTTCACCGTAAAGCCGACTGAACATTATTTTTGATAGGTTAGCGAGAGGGAGCTATGTTGAAATATTCTAAGAGCTGAGAGTTGAGAAAGGATTTGAAGAAAATATAATCCTATCCAAACTGTGGCGACTGTGTAAACCACATTATCTATCAAGCCCTAAGGATTTGATATTGAAAAAGACGCCACGAACCCAATGATGCAAGCACTAAACCCGACTCAGCTTATGAGTTGTCTCACAAAAGACTTCTATTTTATATATCATAGAGATTATAGAATATACATATATATATATATAGATATATCATTTAAATATTATTGATATTGAAACAAGAAAAACGTGAGCTCCGTTCTCTGACTTTATTTTATGTACATTGAGTCTAGAGCCAAATGTCATAATAGGACATATCGAGTCAATAGTCCACGGACTATAAAAATCATGTCTAAAGTGACATACCTAGAACACGTATGATTGGTACCTACTGATTAGTATTTCACAGTGAGTATTCAAAAAACCTATCAGTGTAACATCAAACGGCACTATAAATAGGTCACGTACATTTTTAATCTATCGTGCAAACAAAAATCTATGGGAACCTAGTGGTTACTAATTTGATGTTTTATTTTCTAGAAAGAATGAATTTTTTGTATGGGAGAGATATTTGTTGGTGTTTGTTGTACGGGGAAAGAAATACAATATATAGAGTGAGCGTGAATTTTTGACGTAATTGTTTGGTATAATTCTTTTTGAGTTTCATCATGTAATTGTTTATGGGGGAGACTTCATAGTTACTGAGTTTGAGGGGGAGCCAATAGAACAAAGTAATTTTTTCGTTAAAGTGTGGTCTCTAAAATTCTTATGCATGGTGTTTATAATTCTTATGATCATCATGACGGAAAAAAAGTTGAATTTTAAAGACAACTCTTGAAGGCTCTGAAGATATCTTTCAAGTTACAAGAGGGTTTGTTGAGAAATTATCTCAAGATATTGTTGCTTTAAAAGTTTAAGGGAGAGAATATATGGAATTTGTGATTCATGGGGAAGTGTATTCTTATCAGAGAAGAGAAGTTCCGAGGAGGAAATTTTTGAAGATTAGAGAGATATTGAAGAATAAATTTCAGAGTCCATAGATCAATAAAATATAGTAAATATTGAAAACGACTTTTGTTGAAGATCGCTATAGAGTTTAAAAGAATTTTGGTTCAAGATCTGAAGTTTAAAATAAAAGAGTTGTTGCATATTATCTTTTTGAAGATTAATTTACAAAGAAACAAAGATTGTTGACGATTTACAGATTTTCATTTTTGTTTTTGTAATTGTAAACTCCTTGTTGTGCACATTATTTGTAAATTGTTTTTCATCTCTAAGGGTGAGATTGTTAAGAATAAATTTATAGAGGTAAAAAATGAAATTGTAAAAGTGCAAGGGCTATTTATGAAATTACGAGATAGTTAGAAAGCTAGTAGATAAGGAAATTTAAAGTTTACAATTTCTCCCATACTTGTGTGTGTGCTTTTAAAGTGTAAATCAAGAGAAAACATTCAATAAATGCATGATTTGTTATAAATATCTTTGATTAACTAGATCCTTGGATTATCATGTTCATATGACAGAAATGGCTCCAATATTAATATATGTTGTTGTATGTTACTAAGAGAACTAAATGGAGCCAAAAATATGTAACTTTGTTGGGTTGCATATTGATATTGAGTTAAAACACACGTTAGGGCTCCAGTAAGTTCCTATAGTCATAAGGAAATGTTTTTTGATGTTATAGTATGCTTTATACGATTAATCATGACCCAAAAGTGTTAAATGTTACTATGGAAGTGATTAGAATTAAATTAAGCTCATCTAAAGTTTTGTGTAACAAGATTGAGTTTTTCAAGCCTTTTATGAACTCAAATGAGTTCATTAGAATCATGAAGTATACTGTGGGGAATGTAAAGTGTATAGAGGTGTTAAAGTGACCTAAATGTTTTATTTTTATGGTTGTTAGAGACTATTTAAAGTGTCATAATCAATTAATATGTTTGGAGTTGATTTGGGAGAGGAATGCTGAGAAAAACGAATAGGGACCAACTGCTGACAGTGGTCATTGTGTGATTACCCCTGTGGTCACACCATAACCAACTTTCGGTCCACATAAGAGTTGGTTTTGTCCATCATGGGTTGATGTGTGGGTCTTATTGTTGTACTTGTTAAGGCTCACAAGACCAGTATTTGAGATAATCTAAAGTATACAGAAGGGGGATTAAATGTAATCATAACTTAAAACATTAGATATTCAATGTTTAATTTCTTTATTAAATGTATAAAACAAATTAAAAAGTATTTGCGAAAGAAGAATAAGTTATAACGTATTCTAAATACTTTCTTTGAAGATAGATGATACAAAAAGTTAATATTCACCAGCTCACTGAAAGTATTTTGCTCGATAGCGTCTAATAATGCAAGTACCCAAAGTGTTAGACGATGATCCTTCAGAGTGCAATTGCTTCTCAGAACAAGAATTAGAGATTCCCACTTAGATGAGAATATATGATAAACTTTGTTAAGCATGACAATTGTATCCTTCTTGATAATACTCCCTCAATATCATTCAACAATCTGTTAAGCCTAGTAAAAGTTTCAATTAAGGATTCAGTAGGTTTAGCAAAGAATGACTCATATTGCAGGTTCAAGATCACTTTTGTGTTTTCTAGTACTTCTTCAGTGCCCTCATATTGAATACAAAGATCTTTCCACATTGATTGTGCAGTCTTGTATTTAATGATTGAGGTAATGACATTTTCACGGAGTGAAGAAATAATAATATTCTTCAACTTGGTGTATAAACTTACCACACGCCTATCCTCATCTGACCATTGGTCTATGACCATGTCTGTAGTACGCACCTGAGTATCCCCTTCAGCATTAGTGGGAACATTTGTATTGATTGTAGTTCTGTAAGGTCCATCTTCCAAATTTTTAATACGATAAAATTCCACAGATTCAATATGAAAAAACATGCAATCTTTCCAAACCTGAAACTTCTCTTCATTGAATTTTCGACAGGCAACACTTGGCATGTGAAACGTGATTGTTTAAAGAAGGTGGAACTCCTGAGTTTGGAGCAGACATCTTGATTTTTAACTATGAAGGTTAAAGTCAAAGATCATAAACTATTGATTATTTTAAACTTCTATGATACCCCATGTTGGACTCCTTAAGGCTCACGAGAACAGTAGTTGAGATAGTCTAAAGATTACAGAATGGGGGAGGGGATGAATGTAATCACAACTTTAAACATTAGATGTTTCAAATTTTAATTTTTTAGTAATTATTTTCGAAAGAAGAATAAGTTACAACCTATTCTAAGTCCTTTCTTTGAAGATTAATGGTACATAAAGTTAATATTCACCAGCTCACCTAAAGTTCCTTGCTCGGAGAATATTTAACTCGATAGCGTCAAGTAATGCGAGTACCAAATGTGTTGGACGATGATCCGAGCTTGTGCTTGTATAGGAAGTTGTGCATTTAATGCTCTCAACCATATTTTGACATTGCCGCATTTTGATTGGTTGACAAGGAAGCATTAAATGACAAGACGACTCAAAGTCCTTAGATGAGCAGACACAGTACAAAAGTAACATTAAAATAATATAACTTTTGTGTTTGCCATTCCTTTTATTGATCTCCATAGGTTGTGCAAGGCGAAAAGGAGTCTGACTTCTTTCTTAGTAATTTGAAATGTTCTTGTTTTAAATTAGGCGGACATTTATTTCAAATTACCTTTGGAGTCAGTGAGTCCATCTTTTTGATAGGACTATAATTTTATGTGTTTTCGGTATCATTTTAGGCTCATTTTAAGCACCGATCCTTCGTAACTTCCATATTATTACTCCAAAATTATGTTTCGGGGTCAAGAGGTCAAATGGAAGCAGCTCGAGAAATTTCAGCGCGAACCGAGCCGATGGGGGCACAGACCTGCGCCACCATACACTGCAAAACAAAAGATTTCAGAGTTAGAGAGCACTTAAAGGCGCACCCTAGCTCCGGTGGGGGGGGGGGCGCAGGCCTACCCTGGTGCGGCATAAATTTTCAGCAGACGTGTTTTTGAGCTTAAAACCCTAAAAATTGCTGCCTCTATAAATAGAGCTCGAAGGCAGCCGATTTCAGAGTCCCGAAGTGTTAAAAAAAAGCGGCGAAGCCTTGCCAGGCCTGATTGACGATTCAAGTACGAAGGAGGTGGATTGCTACTGCTCAAACCTACGATGATGTCTCCCACCATTCCCGGTGAAGAGCCCACGATGAGCGGCTAAACACCATAGTCGATTGCGGAGGATCTACAGCTAAGTTTTACATTCTTGAATTTCAATTTATGTTTTGATGTATTTCGTGTTTATTGAATACTTTGGGTGTAATGAAAATGATAAGTATTTGGTTATTTTTATGAGTAAATGTTTTGATTGGTAAAAGAAAGATAGTCATAGTGGTATTATTATTTGTGCCGTGTCCATTAGTTTTTGGATTAAGACAAGTATGAATATTGCATGCGCTATGCCGATATTTATTGGTTAAAATATTTATGATTAATTTGACTACGCATTTAATTATGTCTATATGTTTGTTGCATGAAATTCAAGTGAGTAATAACTTATGCCGTAGTGATCCCGTAAATGGTTATCTTCAAATTGCTTTGTTAATCAATTCGGTAGTTGCTTGCCGTTGTTTTAGTTATAATTTAGACGTAATCGTTATTCCAAACAAATCACTCAATTGACAATTGTATTGCTTTTAATAAACTAAAGAAGCTAGCTATTTAACGCTAATTCACATACGCACTCCCTCCGCATTCGAACATTACTTCTCTAAGCTAATAGATAGATTTAAGGTTATATCTATGGGCCACAACGACGACTCACAGATTTTGGCACCGTTGCCGGGGAGTGGTAGTTAGTTAGGGCTAGAACTTAGTTTTGGCCTTAGTTTTAAGTTTTAAGTACTTTAGTTTAATTATTTTTATTCTTTAATTATTATTATTATTAAAAATCACATAAAAAATAAAAAAAATCCAAAAAGGTAATTGTAGTCCTCTACTTTACCACAAAAAAAATATAATTAGTTTAATTAAGTAATTTAATTAAAGTTGTAATAGTTTATGCTCAAACGTCGTTTGGCCAGAGGATTACTGCTACAATTCGAACTCGAAATTGAAAAAAGTAGTTAAATCTCACCGAAGACTGTTAGGATACAAAAACAACAAAGATTAATCACGGAGAATTCAAATGATCAGCGTATACATACGGAGGACGATACCCAACAAGAGGAAGAAATTCTGACGTTAGAAGGTCATCTGATTTTTGCCAAGAAATCATGAGCAAGAAGAACCCGAGCGTATAGTCTCTAGGTGGGTGAACACGCGAGAAGGACGGTTTAGTCGCATTAACCACTGGTGATGTGCCCGACCCTTCTCCTATTCGTTACCCTAAAAATGAGAATGAACCCGAAGTTCGTCCTCAACTTTTCCAAATTCTTCCTATTTTTCGAGGGGTGGCATGTGAGGAACCCTATGAACATTTAGCTCAGTTTACGGCTATTCGTAAAGCTAACCTTATTCGATGTATAACCACCGACGGTTCGATACTTTGATTATTTCGTTTCTCTTTAAAAGAGAAAGCTAAAAATTGGTTCGTGCACTACCGATCAATAGCATCACGACATGGGATCAAATGAAAAGAGAAATTCTAAATGAATACTATCCCATTAGTAAAACCATTGAGAAAAGAAAGGGAATTACCGGGTTTAAACAAAAACTCGGCGAACAATTCTACAAAGCATTTGATCGTATGAATGAATTATTGAGAGCTTCTCAACATTATGAAGTGCCCATATGGATGCTTATCAAAACAGTTTTTGATGGTGTGAGTCAAGAGATTCGCAACATGATTATTTCTGCCACGGGAGACACGCTTTTACCGAAAGAAGACGATGAGGCTTAGGAGTTATAGAATCAACTCGGTAAAGGTCTCAAGGTTCAAGCTGGTTCTGAGAACAGCATAGGAGTTCAATTGATGGGCATAGATAACGCCTGGAAACGTGAGGTTAAGAGAGAAATTTCAGATTTAAATAAGAAAATGGATCAACTGATGAAGATTCTTGTTAGGCACAAAAAGGCCTCAGCCAAACCTGCTCTACATCTAAGGGGGAGATTTTTAATCAAACATGTTTGATGCACTTGAAGGTATAATTTAAGGCCTGTTAATGCCTTATTGAAACCTGAAAAGTGATTTGCAATATAAGTCAAAGCTGTTTACCCTGTTGCATTCGTTGCAACAAAGGCAGATTGTGCAAGTTGCTCTTTCTGCTGAACAGGCTGAACATAAACTGTCTACGCTGCTCTATTCTGTTGAGCAGCTTTGACAAATTCTAAGTGTTCTGTTATTCGTGAACAGAACTTGTTCTTTGTGAACAGGCTAAACACTGTATGGAATATGTTTCCAAGGCCTAATGTATTGTTTTGGACTACAAGATCAGTTTACAAAGTCGAAGACAAAGTGGAAAACAGAAGATGATAAAGCTGCCTACGTTGAAATGTTACATGAAGACAAAGAGGATATTTGAAATGGGTGACAAAACATTTCTTATATCAAAATGGCCTTAACAAAAGAAGAAAGATGCAAAGTTGACATTCCTCTTTTGGTTAAAGCCTTATGCAATAGAGACAAAAAGAAAAAGACAAAGATTCTGCCACATGAAGACAAGTCTGCTTTATCAAAATGTGCAGATAAGTTGTTTTGTCTTTTTGGAAAGACTTCCCATTATCTCATCGTCCAATGAAGAAGCTTCACTGAGATTCTCAGTGAGAGTATAAAAGGAAGCTTCTAAGGATTGTAAGATAACTAAGAGTGAGAAATTCAGATTGTGCATTGAAGTGTGGTTTTCCATGCATGCAAATCTACTTGAATAAAACAGTAACGTGTGTCCAAGCTATTCTTATTTAAGCTGTCCATCTGTGTCTTGTAAAATCAGTGACTTCATCATAGTGAGTGTATACATTGTATCTAGTCTGAGTGTGTCTTAGATTAGTTGAACATCTGTTGTATCTGTCATCTCAGGTTTAACCTTTCCGCAGTCAAGCTAGTTTGTAATTAACACTTGTTAATAATATACACAAACATTGAGAAAAGAGTGTTGAGTTTTAAATTGATGTATTCACCCCCCCCCCCCCTCTACAGCTTAGAACAATTCACTAGGGAGACATTTTGGGACCTACAACTGGTATCAGAGCAGATAGAGTGTGTGTTAACTCTAGATCTCTCATTCTCCCTATTTTCCCATGGACAACAGTGGTGCCAGTTCTTCCTCTTACTATGACAATGGTTCTATGGCCAAACCCCCCAAGTTCAATCATCAAAACTTCTTTGTTTGGAATTGCAGAATGATGCTCTACTTAGAGAATCTGGATGTACAACTACCAGAGATAGTAGTGGAAGGTCCCTATGTGCCAACCTCTATTACTACTATCAATCATGCTGTTGAAGGAGCTGCCCCTGAGATCAGAACCTTTGAGACGGCCAAAGCTCAATGGTCTGATGAAGATAAAAGGATGGTTGCTCTTGATGCAAAAGCCAGGAACAACCTGGTCATTTCTCATCCTGATGATGTGTTCAAACAGATTGAGAACATGAAAATTGCAAAGAAGATGTGGGATACTTTGTGTACCGTCTATGATGGTCCCACTATCACACTGGATAACAGGATCAACAATCTTGTTAGACAGTATGAACTCTTTTTTGCGAAGCCAAAGGAGTCTCTCACAGAAACCTATACCAGGTTCACTGCTCTAATCAATGATCTCAAAGCTATTGGGATCACTAAGGACAGCTTGACTCTGGTGAACAAGTTCTTTGACATTCTGCCTGAAGAATGAAATTATTTTTCTACTATCTTAAGAAATTCAAGCACCATCAAAGGTATGGATCTTGTAAATCTGAATGGATCCTTACTAAATGATGAGCAGTCACGACAGCAAAAAAGAAATGCCTTGGAATTGTCTAAGAGAGGTGATGCCTTAGTGGCCTGCGTGAGACAACCTGTTGGTCGGATGTGTGATGTGTTCACACAACCTGATCAACAGGCTGATGATGAAAGGGAAGAAATGTCTGAAGAGGAAGAGTGTGAAGATCTTGCTGAACTACATGATGAGCAAATGATTGCAATGCTTGTCAAGAAGTTCAATAAGAAGAGGTTTGGTGGAAGAATGCTGCAGAAGAAGTCAGGTGCCATAAAAATGAAGGCATTTGAAAAAACTAAGATTGAGTGCTTTAAATGTGGAAAACTGGCCATATAGATGCACACTGTGTGTCTAAAGCTGTTGGTCAATCATCCAAACCATTCAAGACAAAGAGGGACGATGACTACAGGGTTAAGTACCTAATGTCCATGGCTAAGCTGAGGAAGTATGAATACATAGTGGCTTCCAACAAGCAAAAGGGACTCATGGCTGAGACATGTGATTGGGAGGAATCTGACTCATCTTCAGATGAAGAAGACAACAACTGTCTGATGGCAACACTGATGTCCCATCAACAAGTAACTTCAAACAAGACCTGGCTGAAGCTGAAGCCCTCAGCAGCTTAGAGAACTAGAATCCGACAATGATGTACAAGGTACAAATCTTTATGGCTTACAGTTCTGATGAAAAAGTTAAAATGTTTGAATATCTGATTGTTGATCTAAAAGCTGCTATTGAGAAGCACAATGTTTTGTTGTCTGAAATCTCCAAGCTGAAAAGTAATTTTGAAATAAAGACTAGTAAACTGGACAGCTTCCATAAGTTGGAAACTGAACTTGATGAATTAGAACACATCAATTCCATTTTATTAGTAGAAAAGAGAGAAACAGACACAAAACATGCAAAGCTTCAAAAGATTGTTGACTCTTGGTGGCAATTTGCACAAAAACTCAGCCATTGTGTCAGTCAACAGATCCCTGCTCAAATCCAAGCCTATCTTGGAGGGGATCTTTACAAAGCAGCTTTAATTGTTGAGATAAATAATCTGAAAAATGACTTATTCACTCTTGGTAAGCTTCCAAGCACTTTCATCCAGAAAGTGAATGGTAAGCTAGTCTCAAAAAATAGGTTTGTCAGGCCTCAAAATACTGACAGCTTGTGTGAAAAAGCTCCAAAAGCTGATGATGGAATGTGTTCTCCATCAAATCAGTATGCTAAGTGCTCAGCTAGTTCACACAAGCAAAAGAAAGGAAACAAGCTCAAGCTGCAGCTGTGGACACCAAACCTGTTGACAAGACAGACTCTGGGTCTAAAGCTGATGGTATCCTTTTGATGCTGATCATTTTGAGAAAAAGTTTTCAAAAGGTAAGCAGCCTGCATTCAACAAGAGTAAGTCTTTCAAAACCAAAAGAAGGTAAGTCTTTCAAAACCAAAAGCAGTGATTATGTTGATAGGCAACATCCATCACATCTCAGTAAGGGCAAATGCAAAGTCATTGCTCAAGTTGAGAAATTTGGGAATATGTTTCCCAAACCAGTGAAAGGTCAAAGGCCAATCAAACCACCTGTATTTGATATCTGTCCTCCAAAAAAGAGGAAAGTGGATACAGGTAAAGCTGTTGCCATTGTGCCTTCCACCCAAACTGTTGATTCTTTTAAAAATAGTAATAAGTTTGCTAAACCTGCTGAAAGGATCCACAAAAATAATTCAGAATATGTTTCTGGAAGTACTTCTTCCAAAAAGGCTAAAAAAAAGAAGATGTTATAAATGTGGGAAGAAGACACATATGGCAAAAGACTGTCCTGAAACTGAGGACATGAGGCCTATTGACTCTGCTAGTTCCATCATTGCAAAAACAAGCAGTGTTTGGAGTAATATGGTCAATGAGGATAGTATCCAAGCTGATACAATCCAAATAGGGAATATTAGTGTGGATATCACTGGTCCAACAACAAATGTTGATGAAGTAGGAGAACTCATCCCTATGATGAGTTCCCTTAAAAATAACTAATATTTTCCCATGACACTCTGCCGGACAAACAACCATCCCAGGTTTGGTACTTGGACAGTGGCTGCTCTAGGCATATGACAGGTTGTATGGATCTGCTGAGTGATCTCAGGGCTGAAAAAGGGCCAAGAGTCACCTTTGGTGACAATGTACAAGGATCCACAGAAGGATATGGAACTCTTTAAGCTGGTGCTGCTGTATTCAAAAGAGTAGCATATGTGTCTTGGCTAAAACATAATCTTTTAAGCATAAGTCAATTGTGTGATGCTGGCTACAAGGTTAACTTTGATTAGCACCTGGGTTACATATTGGACCCCCAAGGCAAAGTTGTGCTATGTGCACAAAGGAAGAAAGGTTTATATGTTGTGGAAATGAAATCTGCTGATTCCACAACTAAAACCTACTTTATCTTGAGAAGCAATGCAGACCTGAACTGGTTATGACACAAAAGGCTATCACACCTGAACATCAAGAATATCAACAAACTCTATAAGAAAGAGTTGGTAACAAGTTTGCCTTCTATAACCTTTGCTAAGGATAAACTCTGCCCAGCTTGTGAGAAAGGAAAGCCGAGAAAAACATCTTTTAAATCTAAGCGTAATTTTTTTAATGATACTCCTCTCTTCTTAATCCACATTGACTTGTTTCGACCAGTCAGTGTCCCAAGTCTAGGAGGTAGAAGATACACTCTAGTAAAGGTTGATGAATTCTCTAGATTTACATGGGTGATCTTTCTAAAGAGCAAAGGAGAGGCTGCTAGAGAAATCATTGGATTTATCAAAAAGATGGAGATGTTGAACCCTGATCAAGTTAAGCAGCTTAGAAGTGATCACGGTACTAAATTCAGAAACAGTACTATTGAGGACTTCTGTGAAGAAAGAGGGATTTCACAAAGCTTTTCAGCTGTAAGAACTCCACAACAAAATGGAGATGCTGAAAGGAGAAACAGAACTCTCATTGAATCTGCTAGAACCATGTTGTGTGCATCAGGGTTACCTTCATCATCCTGGGCTGAAGTTGTCAACACTGCATGCTTCACCCAAAATATATCCTTGGTGGTGAAAAGGTTCAACAAGACTGCCTATGAGTTAATTAAAGGGAGAAGGCCAAACATTAGTTATTTCCATGTCTTTGGATGTCCCTGCTTCATTCTGAACCAGAGGGAACAGCTGGAAAAATTTGAAGCCAAAGCTGATGAAGGTGTGTTAGTTAGATATTCTGCTATCTCCAAAGCCTACAGAGTATACGACTACAAAAGAAAGGTGATAGATGAATCTATCAATGTCACCTTTGAGGAGTCTAGGAGTGCTTCCACCAAAGTTGTTCCTAAATCAGTTTCAGGAGAGTTAAGATTTGATGATCTCATGCATTCCATTAATGAAGAAAAGGACTCAAAAGCTTCCACTACACCAAGAGTGGAACCAGTAAACCCCAATGGACATGATGATGACTATGTTGATACACCCTATGTGAATAAGTGTACTGACATAATTACAATATCATGTCCTGAACGAATCAATACTGATTTTCCTGGATCCTCTTCTGATATGTTTAACAATGGAGAGTCATGTTCAACAAGTGAACAGGCTCAAGATAATATTAATAGTGTGTCTGAAAATCTTGAAAGTCGCTCAACAGGACCTATTGAAGATGCAAATAACTCAGGAGAATCTTCATTAAGGCAAGATCCTAAGTGGATCAGGTGTTACCTAAATGATCAAATAATTTGTGACATCAACAAAGGGGTGCAAACAAGATGGGACAGCTTAGGAAACTTTTGTATGTTTTCTAGCTTTGTGTTTCTGATAGAGCCTAAGAAAGAGGATGAAGCACTGAAAGATGCCAATTGGATCACTGCCATGCAAGAAGAGCTCAATCAGTTTTAGAGATATAAAGTATAGAAGCTTGTCCCTGCTCCTAAAGGAACAACAATAATTGGAACCAAATGGGTTTTTAGGAACAAAATGGAAGAGCAAGGTCATGTTATCAGAAATAAGGCAAGACTGGTTGCTCAAGGCTATAGACAGGAAGAAGACCTTGACTATGATGAAACATTTGCTCCAGTGGCCAGGTTAGAGGCAATTCGTTTGTTTCTAGCCTACGCTGCCCACAAGAGTATGAAAGTATTTCAAATGGATGTAAAGAGTGCATTTTTTTTATGGAAAGGTGCAAGAAGAAGTGTATGTCAAGCAGCCTCTAGGTTTTGAAAATGAACATCATCTAGGTTTTGTCTATAACTTGGACAAAGTCCTCAATGGTCTAAAACAAGCCCCTAGAGCCTGGTATGACACTCTAACTGATTTCCTTATGAGCAATGGTTATTCCAGAGGTAAAGTGGATATCACACTGTTCATAACGAAGGTGAAGTCTGATATTATGCGTGTTCAAATTTATGTGGATGACATAATATTTGGTTCTACTAATGAGCAGTTATGCAAAAAAATTTCACTACTCATGAAATCAAAATATGAAATGTGTGTCATGGGAGAACTTGCTTTCTTTTAAGGATTACAGGTTAAACAAACCTCAAATGGAAATTTCATAAATCAAAGAAAGTACACTTTAGATCTTTTTAAAAAGTTTAAATTTGATCAAAGTTCTCCTATCAAAACCCCAATGGCAACCAATGTAAAATTGGATACAGATGCGAGTGGCTAAGCTGTTTCAGTAATAGCTTACCGAGGCATGATTGGGAGCTTGTTGTATTTAACTGCTAGTAGACTAGATATTATGTTTGCTACTTGTTTATGTGCTAGGTTTCAAGCTGATACTAAAGAATCACATCTAGCTGCTGTAAAAAGAATCTTCAGATACCTTAAGGGTACACCAGGTTTGGGTCTTTGGTATACCAAAGACTCAAGTCTTGAGCTAACAGGATATTAAGATTCTGATTTTGCAGGCTGCACGCTAGACTAGGAAAAGCACAACAGGTGGATGTCAACTTCTTGGTGGTAAGTTGATCAGTTGGTGTAGCAAGAAGCAGAACTCAGTTTCTGCTTCTACTGCTGAAGCTGAGTATATTGCTACTAGAAGCCGCTGTGGGCAGATTCTATGGATGCAGCATCAGCTTGAAGATTATGGTCTTGTATACAAGAAGACTCCTATTCTGTGTGATAATACAAGTGCTATAGCCATCTCCAACAATCTAGTATTTCATTTCAGGACAAAGCATATTGAAGTCAGACATCATTTCATCAGGGATCACATCCAGAAAGGTAATGTGGAGGTAAATTTTATTTCCATAGATGAATAGCTTGCAGACAGTTTCACCAAGGCTATTGATTAAAACATGTTTAATTATCTTGTAAGCAAGCTGGGTATGTTAAATATGAGTGACTAAGTGTCCTTATTGTTCTAAGGCATTATATGTCTCAAACTGCTCAAGTTTTTCAAAACATCTTAGACAGAACAGGCTATGCATGTTCTACACTTAGCCAATTTATGAAAACTTGAACAAATTGAGCGTATAACAGGTTTGAAACCATCAGCTTCCACTTCAAACCTGTTCTGTTGATCAAATCCCTAACCTGCTCACTCTCTCAATCTGTCATACAAGATATTGTCTTGTAACCTGATCAGCTATTGAACATAATCTGTTCTTGCATAGCTGCACAGGTTGAAGGAACAACTTCAGGAATGAAAAGTTTGTGATGAACCCTGCTTATCACAAGTTTGACCAATAACTTAGAACATCAGTTTTAATTACCATTCTTCATAATTAAGTTACTTAATTTCTGTACTTATTTAACTTAATTATCTATGGATAATGTGTGTTAACGTGTGTTAGTGAATATAAAGGTTCAAGTGGTCTGACAACCGTTCTGACATGGACAACCATTCCGTTTTCCGTTAAAGAACATTAAATATCAACCACACAAACCTTTCTCTCTTCTACCCACTCAAATTCTAATCCTATAAATACCTCCTCTACTGTTTCATCTTCTTCTTCCTCTACTGCTACCATAACATCCAAAGAACCCTAAATTTGACTAAGTGTCCAGTACTCATATTTCCACTACTCCAAAAATGGCTAACCAAAATAACCCTTAGCTTCTAGTGTTCGTTGGTAAGGATGTTGAGAAACATCCATCTGTTACCACGATGCTGACCTTGAAACCCATGAACTACATTGCCAACCTAACCATTCCCAAAAACTATGTGGGGAAAGGTTATGAGAATATGGTGCAGTTTCTGAAGGTTCACTCTCTAGACTACGCCATGACTGCATCTCCTGGTGTCCTGTACCAGGAAATGGTGTATGCATTTTGGTACACCTGTGCTTATGCCCCAGAAATGAAAATCATCGGGGGAACCATTCTCAATGGGACTCAGACCATTGAGATCACTACTGGTCTTATCAGGGAAGTTCTTCATCTCCTTGTGGCTGAAACGTTTGACCATCCACAGCCTGACAATGATCAGATGGGAAACTTGCTATGCTTCTGTGGTGTACTAGAACCCAAAGTTGGAGCCACACTGTTCCGAAAGGATCTCTCACCTACTTACAACTTCTTATTTGCCTCTGTGGTAATGTGCTTCAGCAGCAAAGTTGGTTTGTTTGACCAGCTTAGCCGTGATGAATCCCAATAGTCTTACAGCTTGTAGATGGGACTACTCTGAACATGGCTTGGTGGATTTTCGTGAACCTGAGGAACCTGGTGTTGTAGGAAACACGTCCAGTTGCTGTTAGATACCCAAGGTTTCTGAGCCTCACATTCAAGCATGTCTATGGTGAGCAGCTCTATAACTCTCAGCCTATGTTACTTACTGCTGCTTTCCCAGTGATTGGGAATAGAGTTTTCTACACCCCTGTACTCCCAAATGAGCCTCCTCTATCTACACCTATGAGGAGGTTGCTTGGCATTGTGGAAGGACCCTCTACTGTGAGGGTGGATCCAGTGACTGCTCCTAGAGTAAAATCCAAATCAAGGCCCAAACTTGTAAAAAGGGTTCTGGAATCGACTCAAGATGAGCCTATCCGTAAGAAGGCAAACACAGCTAGGTCAAAGTCTGTCCCATCAGCCTCTGTGGCTGAGAGGGAGAAGACTTCTCACCCTGGTTCACGTGTTTAACATGAAGCCTTTGTGGCTGGTGCCTCTGTGGCACCCGAGACCATGGAACACGTTAACCCCCCCTGTTTCTCCCCCAGTCTCCCCACCAGTCCAAACACAATTCCGTGCTACTTCTCCTCAATCCCCCACACTGTCACAATACTCCAGGAGAAAATCGTTAGTTAGGAAGAAACCACCTACCTAATCCAACCCCTCTGACTCTTCTCAACAAGAGTTAGTTGAAAAAGAAGCAACCCATGCTGCCTCTCCTATTTTAGGAGAAGGACCAGCATCATTGGAGCAGGCTTCACTCCAATATGAGTCCACCCTGAGTCAGCCTAGACCCTCTGGTTCCTCCCAATAAGAACCAGTTGTATATATGGAGACTACCACATCAACTATCCCAGCCTCCCAACAGGCTGAGGGTATTGAAAGACAGGAGTTCACTCCACTCCACATTGAGTCCACACAGTCTCCACCTCATACTTCTCTAACATAACCTGAGTCTGCACGAGGTGTCAAACCTGCTGTACTAGACCATCCAGTAAATCCGCCTCAAACTTCTGCTCCTAGTGATATAGCTGTTGTACACCCAACAGCTGGTGAGGGACCAACCTCCCAAGCTAATAAACCACAGGGAATAGACCATCCCTTTGGCGAGGCTGCTCCTCAAATGCAAATTCCATCAGCAGGTTTCACCACTGTTGATGTTGAAATGCACATCCCATCTCCCCATGATGAGGCACCTATAAACCAAGGTGCTGCTAAGGGAACCACCCCAGGTTTTGATGAAGGTGCTGCAAAACAAGCAGCATCTGAAAGGCCACCATCTCCTACCCCTTCTCCTGATGAAGCAGCTGCAGCCACTGCTGAAGGATCCGTTGACCATTCCAAGATGGGCCACTTACATATGCCCAGTCTATGAAACTTCTATCCAAAGTATCCCTACCTTCCCCATCACATCCTCAAACACCTGCCTCATCCTCATCCCATTCTCATTCCTCACCATCTACACAATCAAAACAGTTCACCCATACTCCTCCATGCCCCAAAGATCTTCCTTTAAAGGATCAGTTATCATTGCTGACCAACAAAGTTGGCTCTTTCGAAAATTCCTTGATCTCCTTACCATCCATAATCTCTGACTCCGTCTCTGCACAGCTCAAAGGATTCTTTGATTTGTTCAAGAATTCCTTTCCAACCTCTCCTCAAGCTGATCAGTCCTCACAGCTGCTTGCACTCACTGCACAGCTGCAAACTATCTCCACTACCCTCTCCTCTATCCTTTCCACTCAACAGGACTCTGTGTCCTCCATGGAAGCTGTCTCCCAACAGCTCTACACTCTCCTTAATACGTGCACCACTACCCTTCCATCTACATTGGCCAGCTTAAACACTCTTATAGTCTCTCTGTCCAATTCAGTGTCATTAACCTTGATGATGTGCAAGATTCTCTTGAACTACATCTTGCACAGCTTCAAAGCTTGTTGTTCACAGCTTCTGACAGGGAAAACCTCTCAAAGCTGTCCTCCATTGCTGCTTCTCAATCATCCTCTCTTCAGACCTGCCTTACCTAGCTTGCAGAGTTTAAGGACAATCTGTCTTTCTTAGTGCATAGCCTGGTTGGCCCCAAACCTGCTGCTAAAACTTGCGCCTTCTGAATTTGTTTCTCTAGACAGACCACATGTTGAAGGCTATGTCCCATCTCCTTCAAAATGGGAGAAGTTATCTGCCTCTAAGGGGGAGAAATCTTCTTCTCCTTCTAAGGAGAAATCAACAACTGTTGGTCATGTAGCAGGGGTATCACAAACAGGTCCCACTGACGATGTCTCCCATCAAGCTGAAGCTGCTCAGCCTACTCAGGCTGGATCTCCAAACCATGCACAAAGTAAGGGGGAGGAATCCATTCCTGGGGACAGGCCAAGCAGAAGGAGACATCTGATACTGCAAGAAGAAGAAGAAGAAGAAGAGGAAGAGGTTCCTAAAGCTGTTCCAACTACAACCGCTAAAGGGAAGAAGAAAGCATCTATAGACTTTGACTACCTAAAAGCTGCATAGCTGAAGTTTGACAAGGCAAGAGCTAAAGAAATGGGCGTCTCTATGGAGAAGTACTATGAATACAGAGATGAACAGCTCCAAGCCTTTGAAAGACTAAAGAAAGAAATAGCCTCTACCAAAGCTGCAAGATCCTTTGCATTTAAAGAGGCAAGTAAAATTAAAATGCCTTCTTTGGATGTCCAAAGAAAATTTCTTAAGACTGCTAGAGAGTCAGTGGTTGAAAAGGAAAGTGAAAAGGAACAGGGTCAGTGACCAAATCCAAGCAAGCATCCTCCTCTGCAAGAGCCCAAATTAATTTTGACAAACTTGCAAGGAAAAAGATCTTTGATGGTGCTTACAGAAGACTTGCCATGGAACCAATTGTCAAAGTTGTTCCCATTTCAAGAAAAGCCAAACAGTGGAAGTTACAGATAACCAGAATGGGTGCTGAAGGTCCAGAACAGGAGGCATATGAACACACTGATGTTGCGCAAATGGGATTCAGAGAATGGGTGGAGTTGGTAGTTGCCCCGAGCAAGTCTAAATCTGAAACAGCTAAGACTGTCAGGGCATATGTAAAAAGTTACTGGAGAGAGTGAAGGACCTTGGCCTGATCACAGAAAAACAGATCAAGGGTACCTCAGTGGTTACACCCAAGATAAATGCTAATAGAAGGAAAAAGGATACAGAGCTGGAGGAACTCCTAATAATGATTGAACAAGGTGATGTAGCCATGGAAATCAAAGGAGAAGACCACACCCTTCCTAAAGGAGTGGAACATGAGGAAGATAAGCTGATTGAAGAACCTGAGCTGGGGGTATTTTTTGTAGATCCCCTTACAAAGAAAAAGTGCTTCCAAAGAGCATCAGACTTGCACAAGGTTGGTCTCAAACAGCTTATTGCTTTCAGACTTGCTAATTCCTTTAGGCAATCTATAAAGTGGAGAGCAGCCATCTGGGATCAGCTTAGAGGCTTTTATGAAAGAGGGGAGCTTCAACATCCCAGTTTCATGTTCCTAAGAGTTGAAGTGGAAGAAATGGATGAAACTAGGGAACAGCTTGAAGAGATGTTTAAATAAGGAGTGCCACCACTACCTTGAAGTCCATCTACTACTTGAGTAGATGAAGAATGGAAGTTGTCCATCAGTTGGACAGCGTTGCCATTACTTGCTCCCATCATCAACAGTCCAATATGTTGAGATTTCTATGTACATTAATTGTACTTTGTTGCATTTGTTGTAAATTTTACTTTACATTAGTTGTAATCAACATTAGTACATAAGTTGTACTCTTGTAAAACATGTGTTGTTTCTGTAATCAAATATCAGTATGTATAAACTGATCTTTACTTTACCTTGATGTTTTAATTTCATTTCAGCGAAATGTATTGTAAAAATATATAGTGATTATTGATAAAATCATCTTAGACTGATTATTGCAAATAGGGGGAAATTGTTAGGCACAAAAAGGCCTCAGTCAAAGCTGCCCTACATCATAGGGGGAGATTTTTAATCAAACATGTTTGATGCACTTGAAGGTATAATCTAAGGCCTGTTAATGCCTTATTGACACCTCAAAAGTGATTTGCAATATAAGTCAAAGATGTTTACTCGGAGGCTCTAAAACGTCCTGAGCCAGTTGTTCAGCAATATCTTGCTCTGCAGCTGTTCCCTGAGCCCAAATTTCCTCCAGAGTTTGCTCCCTCTGGTCGTATTGAGGAGCCGAACTAGATGGGCCGGCAGCTTCAGATGATTGTCCAGCAGCTACGGTGGCTGGTTGTGGGCGGGAAGTGGTTCTAGCAACCAGAGTTCTACTTGCCGGTGCTCTTCTCTGTTGCTGCTGCGGTTGTTGTTGTTGCTGTTGCTGCTGCTGCTGTTGGGGTGGGGCTTCACCAATCCAAACTTCACCTTCCGGGGCGACAAAATCTGGATCTATGACTGCACCAAAAAGCGGTGCCACTTTGGGCTGACCTGCTCAGCCCTTCTAGCGTTATGGGTCTGGCAGTCAGCAAAGATGCACTTATCAATCAAAGCCACGCCACTTTGGTCATGAAGTGGTAGCAGATTTGGCAAAAAATGGCAGATAATCATCATGGCAAAGCAGGGATACATCAAGAATCGTTCCCTGATTGGAGCAGTTATTTGGTGGACAAATTCCCCGAAAAACATCTCTAAAACCTGCTTTCTTGGGCGCGAAGCACACCATTATCACATGAACAAGATACTTCCATTGACCAATCAATCCACTTTTAACATATGACGCCTTCGTTATATCTTGTGCATAACACATCCTCAAAAATGTTGCTTGCCTTATTGGTAATGGAAAATCTATAGGGCCCGCCTCTTGGTCCTCAGTGCCCAACTATAGAATCTGCCTTAACATGTTCACCAAAAAAGCAATTGGTTGACCACCTACTCTTGTTCGCAGCACTGTAGGGGTAACCAAGCAGTCTACTTGAAGATGCTCCCAAAATTGTCACAATTGGTTGACCACCTACTCTTGTTTGCAAATTGTGATTGAGTGCATAGGATACTCGGGACTGCGTCAGGAATTCGATCATCTGAAGATAAGGCTGTGCCTCTGGCAGTTAGAGATCCACGACCATGACCATATTATGCTTATTATAAAGAGCACGATCACCGATATCTGCATACAAAATCATCAAACATAATTAGAAATTAAAATTAAAATTAAATGGAATTTGTTATATTCGAATTAGCATGACTTCGAACTTGAATAAGTTCGAAGTCCAACATATTTGAACTTAGATAAATTTGAGATTATTTATAAGCATTCGAACTTAATTAAATTTGAGGCATCCATTCGAACTTGACAGACTTCGAACTTATACATATTTCAACAAGTTCGAACTATCTGACAAGTTCGAACCGGATGAACAAATTCGAAGTCGGTCACTATGAACATAAAAATCATGATTTTGACCCCATTTGACTTAATCAACCGTGTAACTTAGTCCTATTAGGTTCCAATCTAAGTAATGTATCAGTTATTTGTAGTTTTATCATTTAAAACTTGTGATTTTAAATCACCTAGTTTCAAAAAACATAACTATCAAATAAAGTCGATTTTTGCCACAATAATGTCCTAAACTACACTTACTTAGTATTATGATGATCAGAATACCCTAGTATACGTGTATGTTCGAGTAATAGAGGGAAAACTTCGAGGAATAGAACAAAATTTGAGATACGGTATGTTCGAGAACAAGTTCGAGATCGCTTGAGCACAAGTTCGAGAACACAAATTCGAGCGTAGTTGTCTTAAATGAAGTACTGTTGACCTATTTATATCAACTACCTTCGAACTTAGCATAAGCTCGAACTTCTAGCAAGTTCGAAGGTAACTTCGAATTTGTCTGGATTTCGAACTTAACTGAAAATTTTGAAAATTCTTGAATGAAGTCCCACTTTTCAAGTTTTTCATGTAACAGAATTTTACAAACTTTACAAAATCATTCACACGAAGCAACAGATTTTCGCGCAATATTTATTTCTTCAACCAATGATGCATCCTAGTAACTTTGACCTTTACCCTACTTAAAGTAAAATACAATAAAATGAAATAAACTGAAATAAAAAAAAATAAGGTAAAAATAAAATTAAATCTACTCAAGAGTACTTTTATAAAAGACGACATATACTAACAGAATATTTTTGCGAGAAAGTCAAATAAGGTTCAATCAGATAGCGGTGTCATACACACTTTCAGTATTACACTTTCACACTTAGGAATTTCAATTCCTTTGATTGTTTGTCGTGATATACATTCCAAGTCGATTGTCGGTATGATTTTCCCTTTAAACATTTAACACTTTGGAAATTCCTTTGGCCTTTTTATTTATCATGAAACTACCTTACGTGTCCCATACTTAGATGTACTTCTATGATCAAGGCAGACACACAATGATTATAACTTTTTGGTATTGCAGATTTTCTTTAAAAGGCAAACGTCGGACACAGTTCTGTATTCACATACAACAGAGTGTCTTGGTTTGTCTTAGAGTTCCTTTTAAGTTAACACGACAGTGGTGACAGGTTTATACTTACGTACAACAAAGCGACTTATCTTGCTAACTTGAGCCAAAACAGAGGTGACAGGTCTGTACTTACGTACAACAAAGCGACTTGTTTTGACTCCCTCTTATTTATCAAAAAATTTTCTTTTCTTTTCTTTAAGATGTATTTTGATGTAGCTATACATCCCCCAGAAAATCTGCATACCTCATTTAGAATCATTGTCTGTATAGTATGTCTCTAACATAGAAATTAAGACCATTTGGTCATACATCTAAGTTAGTTACACATATGACTTTTTCTTGATTATTTTATTAGCTGTTAGGATTTCCTTTGTGTATTATGCCTACCAACACATCAAACAATAAATTATACATCACGTAGAATTTATGGTGCATTATGTGTGAAAGCTTAACACTTAGAGTTTGTTTAGACTGTGCTATTTTTTGTCACTTTGAACCTATGAATCTAAGACTTGACTCATTTTTCAATATTCGTTTTTTTTTCAAATTTTTATGGTTGTCTCTCTTTTTTCTTTTGTTTTCCATTTTTAAGATAAGCTAATCAATTAACCGACTAAACTAAACTACTAACTTACTATAAAAGGAAAGAAAATTAACTAAACTATTAACTTACTATAAAAAGAAAGAAAATTTACTAATCTATTAACTTACTATAAAAAGAAAAGATAAACGACGAAGGTCAAGTTACTCTGGATTACGCATACCGCTTAGTTGAACTAACAACTCAAAGTGTGACTTATCAAAAGCTTTAGTGAATAAATCTGCATTATTATCTTCCGTTGCCACTTTTACCAGTTTTATTAAATTCTTTCAGCACAATCACGTATAATATGATGTCTTATGTCTATGTGCTTTGTTTTACTATGTTTAACTGGATTATTAGTTATTGCAACTGTAGACTGATTATCTATCCTAATGGGAGTATGAGTGTAAGTCAAACCGTAATCCCGCAATTGTTGTTGTATCCACAAAACTTGTGAACAACAACTACCAGCAGCTACATACTCGGCCTCGCACGTTGACACGGCTACCGAAGTCTGTTTCTTGCATTGCCAGGATACGAGCCTCCCTCCAAGGAACTGACAACCTCCAGTTGTTGATTTCCGGTTCAAACTGCATCCTCCATAATCAGAATCCGTGTATGCCTCCAATTCTAGATCACCATCAGCATGATACTAAAGTCCCAGCTTCGGTTTTGAATTCAGGTATCGTAGAATCCGCTTCATGTCTTTCATATGCATTTCTTTCGGATTAGCTAGGAACCTAGCACAAATACACAAAGCAAACATAATATCAGGTCTAGAAGCAGTTAAATACATGAGTGACCGGATCATGGCCCGATATAGAGTCGGATCCACATCAGTATCACTTTCTGTACCAGGTCCGAGATTGTGATTCCCTTGAATCAGAGTACGAAAGTGAGCAGTCAGCTTTGTTCCTTCCATCCCGATGTGCTCCAGAATATCGTAGACATACTTCTTCTGATGGATACAAATGCCCTCCTTCCTCTGTTCAACTTGCAAACCCAGAAAGAAGTTTAACTTTCCCAGAGCACTCATCTAAAACTTTGACTTCATAACCTTTTCAAAGTCTTTGCACATCTGTTCCTTTGACGACCCAAAAATGATGTCATCAACGTACACTTGTACCAAGATAAAGTCTACTCCCTTTCTCTTCAAGAACAATGAACTAACAATCCACCTTCTTTCAAACCCGTTGTCCAAAAGGTGAGTTGACAGCGTCTCATATCATGCCCTTGGTGCCTGATGCAATCCATACAGAGCCTTAGCGAGTCGATATACTCTGTCGGGATACTTTGTGTCACACCCCGTTACCCCGGTTGGCAACGAAGCGCGACGTCGCGGAAGCATAACCATAATCATAACGAACGACCACTATATGGACGTTTTTTAAAATACATCGTTAAAACTTTAAAATATAGCAATGTTTTACATAGTCTGATATGAGAAATGAAGTTCGCAAAATACAGAGATTTAATTACAGAATTAAAATATCCAAAATAATGCTGCTAAATCTCCGTTAATTTGAATATGCATGCGACTCCATGGATGCGGAAGCTTGAAAGTAAAATACGTCCGAAGGCATACTTGCCTTAATTTCCTGAAAATACAAGCTAAAATACGTCAAAAAAAATTATTGGTGAGCTCATAGGTTTACACGAAAATATGACTTGTAAGGACAACAATAGTAGAGTTTGAATTTATAAAATCATAAATTCCATGTTATGTATTACATATAAACCATCATGCAACCGAAGCTTAATTAAAATGAGTTTTTCCTGTGCAGTATTCCCATACGTAATACCATGTGTTGAATATATATGCACTCGCTGTTAGCCGACCCGAACTAACCCGAATGGGGGACATGACTCCCGATAGATCTATCCACGATATATTCGCGCTTACAAATAAATGCAATTAACGGTTCATGATATTAGGGCGGATGGAACCACATGTGTAATACATAATAGAAATGAAGTTGTTTTCGTGTCCATATAAAAATGAAGCATGTATTTCAACCCTAAAACATAACAGTGTGAAAATAGGGGCTATGAGGACTCACCGAGCGTGTGATGGCAAAAACGAGCGAAAAATGCTATTTAGCGAAAGTGGATGAATGATGCACCGAGCGAGATTAATCGAGTCCTAAATGATAATAAGGACTTATATCTCTAATATATGGTAATATATATATAATTATAGATTTTTATGTCTTAAATCACCCAACATTACAAGTTTATAAATAAAACCCGCTTAAAACGTCAAGTTTATATATATATATATATATATATATATAATTTTCCAGCTTTTTCAGAGGTTTTTCGGCCAACTTTCAGGCTGTTTTTGACCAAGCTCCAAAATTTTTTTAGATTTTGGTTTCCTTGGAAATTAAACTACTATATACAAAGGATTTTTAGAATCAAGAACGGCCATTTTTCGAGATGTTTAGATTGGTGAAAAAGCTCGTTAAAAACCCTATGTTGGCCATTTTTGAGCTGTCAAACTTTCGGTTTCCCAAATAATTTCTGGAGGTCTTAAACTCCAAAATAAATTATGAAAACTTTCAGATCTATAGTTAAGACGTAGATCCAACTTTTGAGACAAGAATCAACTTATTTCGTTAAGTTATGAATTAGTTATGATTTTTCAAAGTCGATATAAATTTTCTGCCGAAAATCCGCAGTTTATAAACTTGAAATAACTTATGATTCTTGTTGTTTATTGAAAGACTACTTGTATAAAAGTTATAAAAGTTATAAAACACATATATATCACTTGTTTTCATAATATTAACATTTTTATGATGTGTTCATATAAACACATTTAAAGAAACAACTTAAAAATAAAAACTAGAAACTTATAAACATGAGTTTTTACGAAACTTGTTGTTGTTGGTGATTATATATATTATGGAAGACTTATATAAACATAAATATAAGATGGAATAAGTTAGTATTTACTTACTTTGAAGTATTTAGAGTATGATTTTGAGTAGAATTTGAAGTCCTTGCAAAATTTGGACCAAGAACACTTGAATATCACCAAGAACACTTGAATGAAAAGGTTTGTGATGTGTGTGTGTGTGTGAGAATCCGGATCCAAGAGGGATAGAAGAGATGTTTTTGGTGTGATTAAAATTAATGAAATGCCTCTCTATTTATAGAGAAATTTTGGTCTTTCAAATGATGAAAGGCATGGAAGGTAGGATGTTGTGTGCACTTTTAAACAAAATGATTGTGTTTAAAGTAATATTAAAAAAATTGAAGTCAACCTCTAAAAAACACATGCCCTATAGGGCCGGCCTCCTATGTATTTCTCATGTATTTTCCTTTTTTTTGTATAAAAGTATTTAAAAATGTATTCTTGTATTTCGCTTTTCATGTAAATTCACAAATACTTATGGATGCATTGTTTTAGTGAATTGTTTTAGTCTTGCATAATTAACGTTAAGTAATTGTATTAGTGTTTGATTAGTGTCACTAATCATAATGTTGGGAAATAGTTTAAGTATACTCAAGCTGTTAGTTTAGACTTCTCAGACTGTTAGTAGATTTTCTGTGTAAATACAAAGTTCATGCTGCTAGTTGAAGAAACTCGAGCTGCCAGTATAAAAGTTCAAGCTGCCAGAGCAAAACAACTCAAGCTGCTCAGTTCATGCTGTCAAGTCATTCAAGCTGCTCAACAGTTTCATAAACAGAATGTGCTGATTTTCAGGGAAGATATCTACACGAAGATTCCAGCATATCTACTATCAGAGAAGTCATAGTCCTTCAAGGAAACACGTCCATAAAGCAATATAAATACATAGAATAGGTCTTTCTATTGTATAGAGTTTTCTGCATATTTTGAGTCTGTAATTGCTTTATTGTTCAAGTTTTCTTAAGCCTCTAAGGTTGTAAAACCCTAAGAACAGTTTGTGTTCTTCGTCTAATCAAAACAGATTAGAGGTGATTGTAATCATTGAATTCAGCAATACAAACAGTCTTGATTACTTCTTATGTTTTATGCTATTATTGATTCTGAAAGTTTTTGTCAAAATAATTAAGTGTTATTCCGCAAACTTCTTAATTAAACTTTGATTCAAAGCAAGATTATTGATTTATACTCTGATAAATTCAAATCAGTTAATCTTGGTTATTCATAATTTTCATAATTTTTAGATCCTGACAAGTGGTATCAGAGCCACAGGTCGTTCTTTGTTTTTCAAAGTCGAAAACTTTCTTTCAAATTATTAATCTTTTTCAATGGAATTTGAAAATAGCAGCAGTGGATCTGGGCAAGGACTCAAAGTGCCTATGCTCAAGCCCACTGAGTTTGAGATGTGGAAACTCAGGATTCAACAGCATATTCAATTCATTGATTATGCTATATGGGAAGCTGTTGAATTCCCTCCTGCAGTTGATCCAGAACTTGATGCTGAGGGAAAACCAGTCAAAACTCCTCCAAAAACTGAACTTGAAAGGAAGGCTAGAATGAATGAAGTGAAAGCACTCACATTATTACAAATAGCCATTCCTAATGCTTATCAACATCAGTTTAAAAAAGTTTTATACTGCTCACTCTCTTTGGAATGCCTTAGAGAAGAGGTTTGCTGGTAATGCAAGTACCAAGAGAAATCAAAAGGACCTCTTGAAACAGCAGTATGAAAACTTTTCTGGTGGCAAGAATGAAAACCTCACTCAAATCTTTGATAGGTTCAACAAACTGATAAGTGAACTGGAAAGTGCAAAGGTCAATCTGGATCAAGATGAAGTCAACAGAAAGTTTCTCAGATCTCTTGCAAAAGAATGGACAGTCTATGCTGCACAGTGGAGAACAAAAGACACACTTGATGAGATAGAATTGGATGATCTATACAACAGTCTAAGAGTGTTTGAGACTGAAATTGATGCTAAAAAGAAATCCTTTTCTTATAATCACAACACTGCTCTTCTGTCCTCTGAAAAATCTAATAACTGTGATTCTTTTTCAGGTGGTGATGGCAATTCTGCTGAAACTCATTATGAAGCTTTTGTTGCCAATGATGGATTATTTGCTCTAAATGTTGAAGACTTGGAACAAATCCATCCTGATGATCTTGAAGAGATGGATTTAAAGTGGCAACATGCAATGCTGACCATGAGAGCCAAAAGATTCCTGAAAAGAACTGGAAGGACCAACTTTCAAGCCAAAACAGAAGGCAAACCATCTTTTGATAAATCAAAAGTGGAATGCTATAAATGCCATAAGCTTGGTCACTTTGCCAGAGAATGTAGATCTCAAGTTCAACAACCATCAAGGACTTAACAGCCCATTCAAGCTTCCTCATCAACGGCACTTGTCTCTCAAGAAGACAATGTGTTTGACTGGAGTGATCAGACAGAGGAAGAATTCCAAAATCAAGCACTTATGGCAGAAACCTCAAATGTCTCCTCAACTGAACTACCATCTGAGGTAAACTCTAAACTCTGCTCTCAATCATGCAAAAATATGGTTAAAAAGTACAGAGATCATAATGAGAGCATGTGCAAAACTCTAGCTAAGATGGAAGAAAGGAGATATGAATATATGCAAGCCATAGAAGATCTGGAAAAACAGATCAATGACTATAAGGATAATGAGCTTCAAATGGGGTATGATAGAAACTATCATGAATGGGAGAAAAAGGAACTCAATAAGAAAATAGAACCTTTGAATAAAAAGGTAGAAGAATCTGAACAGAAGGTGTTAGAGGCTAATGAGAAACTGGAATCTGTTAACATAGATTTAGGTAACTTCAAGTTAGCAAATCAAAAGCTAGAACACCTAATGGAAGTTCAATTCAAAGATAGAGTCAAATCTCAGGTCAATCCCAAAGAAGGAATAGGATACAGAGCTACTCCACCTCCATATCATAACAAGTACATTCATCCAATGAGTGAAGTTGCTGATAGACTTGTCAATGAACCATTAGATGAGTCTATGACTATTGTAGATCCTATCCTTGATAGCAGTCCTGAACCAAAGGAAGATAAGAGTCAAAATAAAGACTGTGACACAAAGAGTGCACCCATAGAAGTCCAAGTTCCCAGTAAGAAATGAAAAGAGAAGATGAGTGTATGCAATGCTACTCCACAAGTTTCTGTACATTCTAACTGTAACACTGCATCCTCATCAAAAGGAACTAAAAGACATAAAACTGTTTCTATCTGCACATGCCAAAAGCATGGTGTTCAAAAGTTTCCTAAACAACAGAATGTAAGAGGAAACCAGAGAAACAAGAACCAGAAATTGACAGAAAAGTCTGGTGTTCCAATTCAAACTGTCAAAAGATGCTTTCACTGTGGAAGGAAGAATCACTTAGCTAAGGATTGTTTTTACAAACCAGCTGTTGCAAAACAGACTGTGCATCACACAAAATCAAATCCTAAACAGGCAAAGCACTCAAAAGTGAAAACTTCCACAGCAGCTCCAAAGAGAACAGTTGATCACAGATTCTCAAAAGTTAATAAAAAACAGTCCACACATCAAAAACAAGTTTTGGCAAAGCCTAAATCAAGTTTTAAACAAATATGGTGTGTCAAGGACAAATCTGTTGCTCAAACTGCTAATGCAAAAGATCAGACTGCTAAGTCAAAATCTGATGCTGTTAGTGCAAAAACTGAAACTGTTAGCACTACAAACACAGCTCAAGCTGCTGAGCATCAAACTGGAGCTGCTAGTGAATCATCTGAGACTGTCAGAAGAAAAGATGATCAAAATAATTGGATACCTCATATCATCACTAAATACTCTCCAAAGACTCCATCAGTAGATCTCACCAAATACAAGAAGTCAAAAACAGTTTTTAGTTATGTCAATGTACAAGGCCAACCCAAAACCAATTTGGTTTGGGTTTACTCCACTACTAACTAAGCTGTTATTTGTGCAGGGCAACCACAGGTCTCCTCATAGGACAAGATGGCATCTGGACAGTGGATGCTCTAGGCACATGACAGGCAATTCTGAATGCTTGTCAAATTTCAAAGGTTTTGATGGAGGTTTTGTTGCATTTGGAGGCAACTCAAAAGGAGGTAAGGTTACAGGTAAAGGTACTGTAAATGCAGGCAACATGACATTCCATGATGTTTTGTATGTTGAACAGCTTAAGTACAATTTATTGAGTGTCTCTCAAATCTGTGACAAACAAAACATTGTTCTGTTCACAGATTCTGAGTGCATTGTTCTTTCAAAGGATTTCAAAATTCCTGAAAATCTTGTTTTACTTAGAACACCAAGAAAGGACAATGTTTACTGCCTAGACACAGCTCTTTTGACTAAATCAAATACTTTAAGCTGTTTAATATCCAAAGCATCATCAAATGAGTCTGCTCTTTGGCATAGAAGGATGTGTCACATGAACTTCAAGTCCATGAATGATTTGGTTAAAAAGAATCTGGTAAGAGGATTACCACAAAAGGAGTTCATTTGTGATGATCATTGTGTAGCATGTCTTAAAGGTAAGCAACACAAAACTTCTCATAAGGCCAAAGAAGTAAATTCAATCTCATCTGTTCTTCAGCTGTTACATATGGATCTATTTGGTCCAACATCTGTTTTGAGTTTGAATAAAAGGGCATACTGTTTAGTCATTGTTGATGATTTCACCAGATTTACTTGGGTTTACTTTCTTAGGTCCAAAGATGAAACTGCTGAGCTTGTTAAGTCTTTTATCCTTAAGATAGAAAACCAATCCAATTCCAAAGTTAAGGTGATCAAATCAGACAATGGAACTGAATTTAAAAATCAAATTCTAAACAGTTTCTGTGAGTCCAAAGGTATTGCTAGACAATACAGTGCACCAAGAACACCACAGCAAAATGGTGTAGCTGAAAGAAAGAATAGAACATTAATTGAGGCTGCTAGAACAATGTTAGCTGATTCCAATCTGCCTATGACTTTCTGGGCAGAAGCTGTTAATACAGCCTGTTATGTTCTAAATAGGGTTCAAGTAGTTCAATCACAAGGGAAAACTCCCTATGAGCTATTTCACAACAGAAGTCCCCTAATAGCTTTCTTCAAGCCTTTTGGATGCCCATGTACTATTCTTCACACTAAGACTCACTTAGGGAAGTTTGAGAGTAAGGCTGAAGAAGGATTTTTTGTAGGATACTCAAATCAAAGCAAAGCCTATAGAGTATACAACAGAGTGTCTAAAACAATTGAAGAAAGTGCCAATGTTGAATTTAATGAAAATACTGCTAACATCAAAGGCACTGGTCCTGATTGGTTATTTGATTTAGATTCTCTAACAAATTCTCTGAGCTTTGCTGAGTTTACTGCAGAAGCTGATGCATACAGGGTTGAAGCTGCTAACACAAATTCTCATGCTGCCAATACAATTTCTCATGCTGTTGGCACAAAGTTTCAGACTGCTGAAGATTCAACAAGTTGGGATGACTTCACCACTCTACCACTTCTGTCATGTGATCCTCCAGGGGTCCTGAGCACTCAACATGATGCAAATCCAGACACTGAAGTGCCATTTCCAAGTCCTGACAGCACAGCTCAAACACAAAAGGAAACAGCTCCAGTTTCTAGGCTAGCAGTCCCAACAGCTTCTCAAGCTGTTAGCCTAGAAACTCAAACTGTTCCAGAAACTGAACCATTCACTGGTTCTGATGGAGATGACACAAACCTTGGAACATCCTTCCAAACAAAGAGAGAGCCCACACTAAGAGTTCATAAGTATCACCCTCTCAATCAAATACTGGGTGATCCAAGCACTCCTGTTCAAACAAGGAAGATGGTCCACAATGAGACTGCTGTTGCTGAACAAGCAGTTCCAGAATTCAGCCTAGCTGCTTTTGAACATGCCTGCTTCATGTCTCAACTAGAACCTAAAAAGGCATCAGAAGCACTAAAAGACTCATCCTGGATTGAAGCTATGCAAGAAGAGCTTTTACAGTTTAAAATTCAGAATGTATGGACTCTGGTGGATCTTCCTAAAGGTAAGAGAGCAATAGGTACAAGATGGGTGTTCAGAAACAAGAAGGATGAGAGAGGGATAGTCATCAAAAACAAAGCAAGACTAGTAGCACAAGGGTACACTCAAGAAGAGGGAATAGATTATGATGATGTTTTTGCTCCAGTAGCAAGAATTGAAGCCATCAGACTATTTCTAGCATATGCAAGTTTCAAAGGCTTTAAAGTGTATCAAATGGATGTTAAGTCTGCTTTCTTGTATGGGACAATTGAAGAGGGAGTGTATGTGTGTCAACCTCCTGGTTTTGAAGACTACAAGTATCCAGACAGGGTGTACAAGCTAGACAAAGCTCTCTATGGTCTTCACCAAGCCCCCAGAGCATGGTATGACACACTGTCATCATATCTTCTACAGAATGGATTCAAGAGAGGCACTCTGGACAAAACACTTTTCACTAAGTCCATCAAAGCTGAGATTCTACTTGTCCAGATCTTTGTTGATGACATCATTTTTGGCTCAACTAATGATAAGTTGTGCAAAGATTTTGAGGCCCTAATGCACAAAAAGTTTCAAATGAGTTCAATGGGGGAACTCACATTCTTTCTAGGGCTGCAGGTCAAACAGAAGCCTACTGGTCTATTCATAAGTCAATCAAAGTATGTCAAAGACATACTGGAAAAGTTTGGCTATCAAGACACAAAGGTTGCAAGCACTCCAATGGATCCTCATAAACAGCTCCATACAGACAAAGATGGCATAGATGTGAACATTCATCTATACAGATCCCTTATAGGATCTCTCATGTATCTAACATCTTCTAGACCTGATATAATGTTTGCTGTTTGTGTGTGTGCCAGGTTTCAATGTTCACCAAAGGATTCTCACTTGGTTGCTGTTAAGAGAATCTTCAGATACCTTAAAGGCCAACCACATTTAGGCCTATGGTATCCCAAAGACTCTCCTTTTGAACTAACCGCCTATTCTGACAGTGACTATGGTGGTTGCAACATTGACAGAAAATCCACAACTGGTGGATGTCAATACTTAGGAGCAGGACTGGTCTCTTGGCAATGCAAGAAACAAACAACTGTCTCCACATCATCCACTGAAGCAGAATACGTAGCAGCTGCAAGCTGCTGCTCCCAGGTAATGTGGATTCAAAATCAGCTAAGAGACTATGGTATAAATTTCTTATCCACTCCTATTTATATTGACAATTCAAGTGCCATTAGCATTGTGCAAAACCCAGTGAAATTCCCAAAAACCAAGCATATAGAAATCAGATTTCACTTCATCAGAGATTGTAATGAAAAGAAGTTAATCCAAGTTACCAAAATACATACTGATGATCAGCTAGCTGATCTATTTACAAAACCTTTTGATGTAGGAAGGTTCACTTTCCTAATATCAAAAATTGGTATGGTAAACATGGATTAATTGATTTTTATTATTATCAACTCAATATGCTAATTTAAGGGGGAGACACTGTTCCATTGAAAATTTGCACAATTTTACACTAACAGCATGAGTCTTTTCTCATGCTGCTAGTTCATTTTCTCATGCTGCTAGTTATTTTCACTTGATCTGTCAAAGTGTGCAGGGTATTTAGGTAATTTCTCAAATGTGTGCGCGGGACCTAACCTTTTCGAAACCTTTAAAGGTCCCAGTTTCGTTCAGTTGTAACTACCAGTTACATATTCTTCTTCCACGACCTTCTGCTTTCTCTCTGAACGATACACACATTCTTTTCAAACCCTAAACCCTAAACCTTCGTTTCTTGATCAATGGAGTTCGTAAAAGAACACAACTGCCTCCCATACACCCTGAAACACACTGACCTTCAACCATTCCATGATATGATGGACTTCCTCAGGCACTCCCATATCCACTATGCCCTCAATATTAACCCCACTATATACATATCCCATATTGAGCAATTCTGGAATCATGCCTCTGTTCAAACCATCAATGGAGTGCCTACCCTGACTTCCAAAATCGATGGTACTACCATCAATATCACCGAGGAGTCCATCAGACATCATCTGCATCTTCAAGATGCCACAGGTATAAAAGACCTATCTCTTACTGCTTTACACTTTGGTCTTCAAAATATCGGATATAGGGGCCCTGCTGATTCTTTTACTTTCTTGAAAGCACACTTTTCTCCTAAATGGAAATACCTTGTGCATATTATTCAGCAATGTTTAAGCCTCAAAAGAACTGGTTGGTCTGAATTTTCTTCAAATATTGCCACTGCCTTAGTGTGCTTTTCTACTGGCCAACAGTTCAATTTTTCAAATATGATCTTTCAAGGAATGTTAAGGCATCATTCCTTGAAGCATGGGAAATTTTTGATGTATCCTCGATTTTTGGCAAAAATAATTGCACACACCTGCACTACTTCCAATTTACATAAGAGGATATATGTTTCCCATAGGCACTCACTATCTTCAATCAAAAGGCTGATAAAGCCAAGTGCCAATTTTGTTAGTATTGATGCTCCATTGCCCTCTGCAATGATGAACATCATCACAAGAAACAGAGGAGAGGGGCCTGAGCAGACACAGCCCAACATTACTGCTTCAACCCCAGGACCCCAACCCACTCCTCATGATACAGATATTCCCTCTGATCCTTTTGAACAGCCCAAACGCCCACTACAATATCTATATAAAAGGAAAAGGGGACGAGGAGCTCCTTCCTCCTCCTCCCTTAGACAAGAGCCATATATCCCTGTGCAGGAGGATCCTTCTGCACAGAATATCCAAAGGGAACCAATTGAGGACACTCCCAACCTCAATCAGGAGGTGAACATCTCTTCTGAGACTGTTCATATGGGCTTTGTGGCTGGCACTACTGATGTCTCTGCACAAGAGACACAGGACAGGGCCAACATCTCTAAGACCACACCCATGGCAACAGCAAGTGTGCAAACACGAGCTGGAAGTCCCCAGTACCAAGAAAAGAGGGGCCCAGAGGTTTCTACTTCTGGTGTTAATGTCAGTGATAGACCACAAACACCCCTGGTGTTTTCTGATCTTGAGACTAGTCTGCAACTGATGCTCTTGACGGATCCAAAGCTGAAACCTGTTGTAACAATGTTGGAATACCAAATGTCCATCATTGCTGCACAGGGGGCACAAATTCATGCACTCAAACAGGCAGAAGCTGCTCACAATCAGAAACTGGCTAATCTACACAAAGGGTTTACTCTTTGTGGAAATAAGCTCATCAAACAAAAGAGAGCAGTTGATTCAAACCCATGTGGCAAAGGTTGTAGGTCCTTCTGACCAAACCAATGCTTCCAAAAAGGGGGAGAATCAGGAAGTTCCTCAACCAGTCCAAGAAGCTCCAACTCCAACAGTCCAAGCAGCATCAACAGCTCCATCTTCTAGGCTAGCAGTCCCAACAGCTTCTCAAGCTGTTAGCCTAGAAACTCATGCTGCTTCTACAAGAGCAACTGGAGTTGTTATAAGAGAAGGTATTCAAGCTCCATCCAGTTCAGTCCAAGCTACATCTTCTGCTATAAAAGATAAGGGCAAGGGTATTCTCATTGAGTCTCCAAAGCACAAATTTTCTTCCAGAGAAGCCCAGATTGCCTTTGATGCTGAGATTGCCAGAAAGTTAGCAGAAGAACAAGATCAGGCCTTAGACCAGCAAACCCATGCCCCAATGCAAGATGATGAAACCTTAGGAGATTACCTAAGAGGGTTTGTGGTAAAGCAAGGTGAAAGGAAGAGGAAGATGCCAACTGGGCATACCAAGGCTGAAAAGAGAAGATTCTTAATCAATTTTGCCGTTGCAGCAGATATTCCAAAGAAGATTGCTCAGTCTATGACTACTGAAAGGCTGCAGGAAATACATGATAAAGAAATGGAGAAAAGAAAGAAAATAAGAGTCTCTTCAGAAGTTCAGCCAGTACCAAAAGTTCAACCGTCCCAATCTGTCCAACCATCAACATTACCAGTCCATCCTGAAGCTGCCAATGCACCTGCTCCCACTAAGAAACCAGTCCAAACTGAAGCTGCCAGTGCACCTGCTCCTACTGATCAACCTACTGTTTCTGTTCCATCATCTGTTAAGAGGGTGATTTTTCAGCACCATTTGCAAAAAGCTATGGAGATAGAAAAGTTGATTGATCAACATGACTTCACAAAGCCAGAAATCAACTACTGGTTTGCTAAGTCATTGGACGAAAGGAATTTAAGGGTCAAGTTTGTGATAAGGAGAGAATCTGGACCAGAAGAGGAGTTTGATACATTCTGGCAGATGGTTCATAAGCTGAC
>JAANYP010004057.1:0-49553 GCA_020465985.1 Centrapalus pauciflorus
CTAAGCCCTAACTTACGTTTCAGTTGCGTCATGTCTATCGATAAAAGTTGGACTACTATTCAAAACCGTAATTTGCCCGAGTTCCAAGAAGGACTCAATCTTTTTGCTGAGAGATGTAAAGCATTCGTCGATAGCAGAGGTCAAATCAGATGCCCGTGTGAAAAATGTATAAACAATACATTCACAAGAATTTCAATGATGAAACTTCATATAAATAGATTTGGTTTTAGTCGACGTTATATTACATGGGTTTATCACGGTGAAAGCAGAACTCCAATGGTTGTAGCTGATGTAGCAGCTCCAAGTAACGGGATGGCCAGTGTTATAGAAGATGTAATGGGGGAGTCAACGGAAAACGATACCAATCACGACGAAACAAACTCAGATTCAGAGGGTGGGGGTGTTGATGATGGGTTTCACAAGTTATTAGAAGAAGTCAATGCAGAATTGTATCCTGGATGTACTTGGTCTTCTTCCCTTGACTTTTTAGCAAAGCTAATGCATATCAAGGTGAACAATAAATGGACCAATAGTTCGTTTGATCAACTCCTTTTGTTGTTGCAGTCTTCATTTCCTAAAGAAAATAGGGTTCCCTCTTCATACTATGTAGCCAAAAATAAACTAAAAAAGATCGGTTTGGGTTACGAGTCTATACACGTGTGCAAAAATGATTGTTTTCTTTTCTGGAAAGAACACAAATCGTTAGACTATTGTCCTATTTGTAAAGAGAGTCGATGGGTTGATAAAAATACAAAGGGTAAAAAGGTAGCTCATAAGGTGTTACGATACTTTCCTTTAACCCCCAGACTACAACGTATGTACTGTTCAAAGCACACGGCAAAAAATATGATTTGGCACAGCACCGGGCGATCAGGAGAAGGTACGATGCGTCATCCCGTTGATGGATCTTCATGGAAAGAGTTTGATATAAGGTATCCCAACTTCTCGAGGGAACCCCGAAACGTTCGCTTAGGGCTTGCAGCTGACGGTTTTAATCCATTTGGTAACATGAGTTCGGCTTACAGCACGTGGCCGGTTGTACTCACCACATACAATCTGCCACCATGGCTATGTATGAAAGAGTCCTCATTCATGTTATCCTTGTTGATTCCTGGCCCTAAATCACCCGGGAAAGATATGGATGTTTTCCTTAGGCCGTTGGTGGAAGAGCTTAAGGAGTTATGGCACTCGGGCAAACGTACCAAAGACGCAGCGACAAATACATTCTTTAATATGAAAGCGGTATTGTTATGGACAATAAACGACTTTCCCGCTCGCAGTAGTCTATCGGGTTGGAGCGGCCAAGGGTACAAAGCATGCCCAACTTGCAATGAAGATACTTCTTCATGTCGTATAACAAGTAAAATCGCATATGTTGGTCATCGTCGATTCTTAGATGTTAACCATCCATGGAGAACGAGTTTGGAATTCAACGGACAACACGAGACTAGAGACCCTCCGAGACAATTCAGTAACGAAGAAATAAAAGCTCAAGTAGATCGTCTACCGACTCATACTCCTGGAAAACATTCTAACTTCGGAGGTGTTAAGAGAAAACGAGAGGCTTTTGAGTTGAACTGGACCAAACGAAGCATATTTTTTGAACTCGAGTATTGGTCTTCTCTGCAACTGAAGCACAACTTAGATGTAATGGATATCGAGAAAAATGTGTGTGACAGTTTATTGGGTACCCTTTTAATGAATGACAAGTCCAAAGACACATCAAAGGCCCGCATCGACTTGGAAAATCTAAAGATTCGAAAATCTTTATGGTTGCAAAAAAGGGGCAACAAGTTATTTAAGCCCCATCCAAAATACGCTTTCACGGATGCTGATCGAAAACTTTTTTGTCAATTTATAAAACATGTTAAGCTTCCTGATGGGTTTGGATCTAACATGAGAAAGAAAGTGATAGATAATGATACTAATATTTCTGGGTTGAAGTCTCATGACTGTCATATTCTTATGCAACGTCTAATACCGATTGGAGTCAGAGCTTTTTTGGGCAAAGCTATATATACCCCAATAGTAGAGCTTTGCACGTTTTTTAAGCAACTTTGCTCCAAAACGCTGTTGGTGGAGGATATGATGAAAGCGAATGATTCTATCATTACAATCATGTGCAAATTAGAAATGATTTATCCTCCAGCATTTTTTGACATTATGGTTCATTTAGTTTTGCATTTACCTAACGAAGCCCTCTGCGGAGGCCCGGTATATATGAGATGGATGTATCCGTTTGAAAGGTATAAGAAAAAACTAAAGTGCTACGTCAGAAATAAGGCGAGGCCCGAGGGTTCCATAGCTGAGGGTTATGTTGCTGAAGAAGCTTTAACTTTTTGTTCAATATACCTTCAAGATGTGCAGACGAAATTCAATCGTCCAGAAAGAAACGAGGATGTTGACATCGAAGAAACAAAGTTGTGGGTGTCTGAATCTAAATGCCTACCGACTAGCGCAATGGAAGAGAAAACTCTTGATGTAAGGGACAAAAAGAACTTAGAATGGTTTGTCCTCGATAGTTGTGAAGAAGTCAGGCAATATATGAAGTAATTAATAATTCCATCTTTAACTTTTATTATCTGATTTATATTTCTTTTCTCAATTACTAATTCTAAATTATTTTGTCATCAATTTAGTGAATTCAAGTCAAAACACTCACAAATTGATATAAGATCTAACTTTCCTACGTGGTTCCTCCATAAGGTAATACAAAATAACAAATGTATATGCTTGAAGTTTTAAGATAATACAAAATAACACACTAATTTATATTAGGTAAGTCTATGATATGCAAACACAAAATTCTCCATTATACCACAAAGAGTTGTCAGCTCTTTTAGTAGGTGCGCGAGCAAAAGCCAAAAGTCAATACTTACACTGCATGCATAGTCAATGGTGATAGGTTTATGGAACATAGTCGTGACACACAACGAACAACACAAAACTCTGGTGTTTCAGTAGATGGAGAGGATGGAGAGAAATATTATGGTCAGCTAGAAGAGATCATTGAGTTGCGTTATCCACCTAAGTATTCGACTGTGCTATTTCGGTGTAAGTGGTTCGATATTCGAAGGGGAGTCTTATGTGAAAACAATATGATAAGTATCGACACACAACAAGAATGGGACAAGGATGATCAACTCATATTCGCTACACAGGCCAAACAAGTGTTCTACATCCGAGAACCTTCTCGAGGAAACCAAAATCAAAACCATCGGTGGGTTGTTGAAAATGTTAACCAACGTAAAATTTGGAGTATGCCAATAAACGATGATCGTGTTGTTAATGACGACAATGGCTCCGCCGAAAATGTTGATAATGGTTCTGCAGAAAATGTTGACGTCGTTCATACTGACTGTTCGTCTAATTGCAGACTTGTAATCGACTTCACCCAGTACTTTGAAAACTTGCACTCGACAGGTGAAGTTGAAGTTAGTGTGCCAACTGGTACCGTCAATGAATTGTCTGAAGGCGAGACTGATTATGATGAAAGCGATTCTGATTATGATAGTGAAATGTCTGGCGGCAAGACTAATTATGAGGAGAGTGATTCTGATTAGAACACTTATTATTGTAATTATATTTGATTAGAACAGTTAATGTCTGGCGACAAGACTTATTATTGCATTGTATTCCATTTAGTATTTGTCTATTCTATATCGTTTAACTTTTCAGGTATGGATTATCTTTGGGGTATCCTTTTTTATTTGATGGCTGATATCATGCCTCGAGGACATGATGGAGATGGCCGAGAGGATCCACCACCTCCAGGTGGCCGTGGTCGTGGTCAACACGAGATGGATGGTAATTAAGTCTTTAAATATATTCATTCATTTATAATGATTTTTATGACTGATATTCTTTAATTATAATTGCAGTTGTACCACCTCGGCGTAGAGGCAAGGCTAAAAACCTTAACCTCACACCGACCTGGGAGAAAAACGGGAGAAATCCCTTACCGTTACATTTCGATAACTACACTGGTACCACTGTTGGTGAGTTACATGATCTCTTCATCCGCGAGGCTAGTTCTTATATATGGCGTGACATAGCTTTGGATAGAGATACATGGAAAAAGGTCTCTGCTGCCGAGAAGAATGCTATGTACGAGCATCTACGGGTAAATTATATTTTATGTATATTTCATATATTTATTTCTAATTGCTTGTTAAGTAACTTTCTAACTTTATTTTTATTTTTAGCCGTATTTTGATATTCAAGGGGTGATGGAAGACCCACAACAATACAGGTTAAAAGAAGGCCTTGAACATATGCTTTCTACTCGTTACAGAGGCCGCAAGACAGATGCCAAAACACATTTTCTTAGTGTAGGAGGGTATGATGAGATAGAGAAAGCTAGAGCCACCCCTCCTGAAGGTATGTCCGAAGGAAATTGGAATAAGTGTGTTGACTATTTCACGTCCGACAAGCATAAAAAGCGTCCGGAACAAAATAAGTTAAATCGTGCAAAACAAGTCATCAAAAATCATGGTGGGACAAGCTCATATAGTAGCACATCCTACAAAAAAGTAAGTCACAATTAAGAATTATGTAAATATATACATCTATATGTATGTATTTAAATGTTTTTAAAGTATAATCTAAGTTTTAATGTTAAACAGAATATAAATCGAGTCCAAGTTTATCGTGATGCTCATGTCAACAAACAAGGGCAATTCGACACACCATTAGCCGAGGAAAATTATGTAAGTTTTTAGTTATTCAACTTAATGTTGACGTTTAATTCTTGAATGTGAAGTACATTATTGTTTTTGCTTTAAATTTAAGAGTATACAAATCTTTTTAAGCATCTTTATGAAATACAGAATTCCTTATTGCGTGAGATTGGTGAACAATACGAACGATCAAGCTCATCAATCAATCCAACTCCAGTCGACGAGGTAGCCATTTTTGAGAAGGTATTGGGCTCTAGACGGGGACATATTAAAGGAATTGGATATAAACCTTCTGGGATGTCGACTTCCAGTCAAGGATATACCCAATCATCACGCCCTACTGAGGTAACTTATTTACCAAATGCAACACACACACACACACACACACACACACACATATATATATATACTTGTAATTGATGATCATAGGCCGACAGAGTCAAAATTACTTGTAGTTTGTTGATATAAGTTATGTATACTTATAATAGGTTGGTTTGGATCACATATACGTCTTATTGATAATCATAGGTCAATATGAGACACATTCGATTGTTATCGCTTGATATAGACGATATATACATGTAAATGATGATAATAATAATTGGTTGAAATGTGTGATATATACTTGTAATGGATTGATGATAAAGATTGTATTTACCTATAATGGATTGATATAGCTCATATTGTAAACGATTGATATAGATTATATTTACCTATAATGGATTGATATAGCTAATATATACTTGTAAACGATTGATATACATTATATTTACCTATAATGGATTGATATAGCTAATATATACTTGTAAACGATTGATATGGATTATATTTACCTATAATGGATTGATATAGCTAATATATACTTGTAAACGATTGATATACATTATATTTACCTATAATGGATTGATATAGCTAATATATACTTGTAAACGATTGATATGGATTATATTTACCTATAATGGATTGATATAGTCCCGTCAATACTAGTAAACGGTCATATATATAGTTGGTGTTTTGAAACGGTCATATATATAGATGATATATACATGTAAATGATGATAATGGGTCGATATGCATTATATTTAGTTGTAATTGGTTGAAATGTGTCATATATACTTGTATTGGATTAATATAGATTATATTTACTTATAATGGATTGATATAGCTCATATATACTTGTAAAGGATTGAGATAGATTATATTTACCTATAATGGATTGATATACTCGTATATACTTGTAAACGGTCATATATATAGTTGGTGTTTTATTACTTTAAATGATATATAGTTGGTGTTTTGAAATGTGTCATATATACTTGTAAACGGTCATATATATAGTTGGTGGTTTGTTACTTTAGTATTTTAGTTTGTTATTTTAGCTTAAATATAAGTTGCTAATATAGTTGTTTATTTTGTAGCCGGATAATGTAGATGCGTTTCTTCGAAACCCAAGGTTTAGATCGGCACTTTCTGATATGATAAAGTCATTTTCGTCTCAAAATGACATGGGAAGCGAGGAGGGTCAAGATCAAGATATGGGGAACGAAGAGAATGAAGACGATGAAGATAATGACGAGTAGTTTGCTATTTTAATGTGTAACAAACAATTAAACGGGTCATATAAGGATATAAGGATTTTGTAGTTGACGAATGTTTTGGATATATGAAATTTATTCCAGGTTTATTAAATTATAAACTGTTTCCAGGTTTATTAAAACAGGTTTTATTGAATTTTTTTAAAAAAAAATTTAAAAAAAAAAAAAGATCAATAGCGGCGACACTATTAGCGGCGACAAGAGGTAATAGCGGCGACACTATTAGTGGCGACATCAATAGCGGCGACATTTCGAGCAATAGCGACAACATTTTAGCGGCGACATAATCAGCGGCGACATGTCGCCGCTAAAGGCAATAGCGGCGACTTTTGGGGGCTTTAGCGGTGACTTTTGTCGCCCCTAATACCCTTATTTCATGTAAATTGATATGTCATATAATTAACAGGTTCAGCTAATCTGAACTATGTTATACAGTCAAAACCCATAAGCCAAGCCAGAAAAGTCAAGTCAAAGCAATTAAAGCCAAGATCAGTCAATAAAGTCAAGCCAAGTCAAAGTCAGAGAAGCAAGTCAGAGCTAAAGTCAGTAAAGTCAAAAGCTAAATCCTGAAATAACTCAGGTGGTGGATTTAATCCGCTTGCGAAAGTCAAAGTCAACAGCCATGCAATAAAACCAATAACAGTGAGTTATAGATATAACTGTATACATGCTTGTCTTCCTGTGAGACATATTGTTGTTCTAGCTTTACTTGAAAGTCTTATATGCTCAGCTAGAATGTGACCTGTGCACACCTTGGTACGGTGATGCCCTGTGGATCATGATAGCTTTTATTATATCATCATGCACACTTGTCTTTACAGTCTGAATTAGTCTTTGATATAATATTGTTGCTATCTCGATTCATTACTTGAATACTTTCAGTCATTTGTCTTGATATCAATGCTTTCATATGCTTCCGCATAATACAAGTCTGAGAAAGTCCATACCAGTCTGTGATTAAGTCTACTCCGATGTTTGCCCATGTTGTCTTACTGGTAGCTAGCCCAGTATGTGGTTGGCCCCCACAATTAAAAGCGTGTGTGTGGGATTAAACATCATCCGATCTTAAGTCCTATGTCTCACAATGTCTGGCTGATAGCGGCAATCATGTCAAAATCGCGCTTAAAGTCAAAGTCAGAGCTCAAAGTCAAAGTTAAAAGTCAAGTCTCCGCTTAAAATTGTCATGGCATGTTAACTGTTAAATCTATAATCTCACTAAGCACCGCTTACAGTTGTTGTTGAATCTTTTTACAGGTTTAATCAAAGGAAAAGGTCCAGCTGACCCAAGTCTTTAGGATCTGCACGCTCAAATTCGAAGTCATTAGACCACTACTGAATCTGTAATTGGTATTGATTGAAGGCAATAATGGTGGTGGTTTGGGTAGATCAGTGCTATGTATTGTGATTATGTATTAGATTAGTGTCCTGATGCCCTTTTGTAGTTTTGATTTGAACTTATTGTATAATAATCCTAATTTCTGTAATGACTTAATTCTGAACTATATTAATCTATCTTAGTTTTGATTGATGCTGTATTGCTCCTTGGGACCTAGTCATTCAGGATTGCCCCGTAAGGGACGGTCTTGACACTTGACAAATGCACCAGCGGCGTTCATGGATCTCATGAATCGCGTGTGCAGACCTATGTTGGATAAATCAGTTATCGTATTCATAGACGATATTCTGATTTACTCCAAAACGGAGGCTGATCATTCTATTCATCTGCGGCAATTGCTAGAGTTATTAAGAAAAGAAAGACTCTACGCTAAATTCTCTAAGTGCGAATTTTGGCTCAGACAGGTATAATTTCTATTATATATGTCTTAAGCTATTTCCTAAGTATTCTTTAATTTACATCAGAACTTGAATTTCTACTTTGATTCTTATAGATTCAGTTCCTTGGCCATGTTGTTTCTGGCGAAGGGATTTCCGTTGATCCTTCTAAAGTCGAGGCCGTTCAGAAATGGCAAACGCCTCGCAATGCCTCAGAAATAAGAAGTTTACTCGTATTGGCTGGTTACTACCGGCGATTAATAAAGGACTTCTAGAAGATTGTTGTACCTCTAACGATGCTAACACGAAAGAATACTCCTTTCGTTTGGTCTGATAAACAGCAAGAGGCATTTGACATTCTAAAACGGAAGCTTATTCAAGCGCCGATCCTAGCTTTACCAGAAGGCAATGATGATATCGTTGTCTATAGTGATGCATCTGGTACTGGCTTAGGATGTGTTCTTATGCAAAGGGGAAAAGTAATTGCCTACGCTTCAAGGCAATTAAAAGACTACGAGAAAAGTGCACCGACTCATGATCTTGAGTTGGCTGCAGTTACCTTTGCTCTGAAAATCTGGCGGCATTATCTTTATGGGACTCGGTGTCAGCTCTACACCGATCACAAGAGTCTCAAACATCTCTTTACTCAAAAGGATCTAAATATGAAACAGCGTCGGTCCTTGGAGCTTATCAAGGACTATGTTTGCGAGATCCTATATCATCCCGGCAAAGCTAATGTTGTCGCGGATGCTTTGAGTAGAAAAGTTTATCCAGAAAAGTGCTGCTATGCTTTAACTCCGGTTATATTCTCTTCTGATCTTATTGAAGACATCCGAGTTGCTCAAGCTGAAGCACTGAAAGAAGAGAATATCAATTCTGAAAATCTTAAGGGGCAGTTACAATTTCTAACTCTGAACCATTTGGGACTTCACTGTCTCCAGGGAAACCGTATCTGGATTCCTAAATATGGTTCTATACGCAGCACTCTTCTATCTGAAGCTCACAAGTCCAAATTATCTGTTCATCCTGGCAGCTCAAAGATGTATTTCGATCTAAAAGCTGATTACTGGTGGCCAGGAATGAAGAAAGACATCGGTCGATATGTTGAAAGCTATAGAATATGTCAGATGGTTAAGGCAGAACACCAGAAACCTTTCGGGGATATGCAACCGCTGCCAGTTCTTGAGTGGAAGTGGGAGCATATAACAATGGACTTCATTACGAAGTTGCCGAAAACCAAGAGACAGCACGACTCTATCTGGGTGGTTGTGGATCGTTTAACAAAGTCAGCTCACTTCATACCGATGAAAGAGACATACTCCCTCGATAGATTAGCACAAATATACATCACCGAAATTATTTCACGTCACGGTGTGCCAAAATCTATCGTCTCTGATCGTGATAGTCGTTTCACATCCAGATTCTGGCAAGCACTACAAGACGGGATGGGTACTCGGATCTCTATGAGTACTGCTTATCATCCTAATGCAGATGGCCAGAGTGAGCGTACTATCTTAACTCTTGAAGATATGCTTCGTGCCTGTGTTCTTGATCTAGGTGGTAACTGGGATGACCACTTGCCTCTGGTCGAATTCTCATACAATAACAGTTATCATTCAATGATCAAGATGGCTCCTTTTGAAGCTTTATATGGAAGAAAGTGCAGAACTCCCACCTGTTGGCGCGAAACAGGTGAATCGCCAATAGCAGGACCTGCCCTTCTACAGTTGACTCACGAGAAGATTCAACTCGTTAGAAGAAACATACTTGAAGCTCAAAGCAGGCAGAAGTCATATTACGACAATCGTCATCGATCTATCAATTTTGCAGTTAACGATTGGGTGATGCTGAAAGTATCCCCGATGAAAAATGTGGTTAGATTTATAAAGCGAAACAAGCTAGCTCCGAGATTTATTGGTCCGTTCATGATCGATGAAAAGATTGGGAATCAGTCTTATCGTCTTGAATTGCCAGCAGATTTAGCAGGAATACATCCTGTATTCCATGTTAGTCATCTGCGAAAGAGCTTAGCTGATGAAAGAGAAGTTCAGATACCACATGTTGATCTGAAGATTGATGAGAAGCTTCGCGTGGTTGAAGAGCCAGAACGTATTCTGGACTCGAAGACCAAAAAGCTTCGGAATAAAGAAATACGGATGGTGCTCGTCCAGTGGAAACACCACAATGGTTCGCATCAGTCTTGGGAATCGAGAGATGTTATGAAAGCTACATATCCAAGTCTGTTCGAACATAGCTAACTTCGAGGACGAAGTTTGTGCGTCGTGGAGCCCATTCTGTAACAACCTAACTTTTGTCGATCATGTAATTTGTGAATTTGAAATAATAATATAATTTTGTTATATTATTTATATTATAAATAGAAATATAGAAATGAAAATTTTATAAATATGAATTTTGATTATATTTATAATATAATTAAAATGAGTAAAATAAAAGAGATGTAAAATACAAAAGTATAGTGGGTTAAATTTTTTTAAATATAACTAAATGGATATAAAAATCAAATTAATGATCATTAAGATCATTAATATTGAAAACACACTCTCTCTCTCTACTCTCTCTCCTATCTTACGGCTACATCAAGATTTCATCAAAAATATCCATAAATTGTGAATTAATTGAAGAATCAAGGCAAGGAGGAGTTACAATTAGCAACAATCAACAACAAACAACAAGAATTTGAGGTAACAATAGTTTAAAATTTGAAATTTTGAGAGATTGGTTCGGTTTTATCAAAAACCGAAACCTATGATTAAATAGTAAGAAAATTAGGTTGCATGTTTAAAGTTTTTGTAGATTATGGTGAATTTAAGGTAATTGATGTTAAAGAAACAAAGATTTTAGTTTGGATCATCCAAAATGTGATGAAATCGGAATTTTTGATAAAAATGATGTTCTTGACAAAAAGTAACCGTGTGTGTTATGTGTGTTTTTATGGTACCGAAACCTTAAGGTTTCGGTAATACCAAACTACCGAAACTCTAGAATACTGAAACCCATATAATTTTAATTGAAACCATGAAGTACTGAAACCCACAAAGGGGTACCGAAACCTTGAGGTTTCGGTAATAGGTACCGAAACTACCAAGGTGATACCAAAACTTCTTTGAAATACTGAAACCCACATAACTTTATTGAAACTTTTGGAATACTGAAACATATACCGAAACCTCTAAGGTTTCGGTAATGTACCGAAACCCACATAGATATACCGAAACCTTTCCCATAAAACAAACTACCGAGACCATTTATAAAGTTGAAGAATACCGAAACCTTAAAAGGTTTCGGTATATACCGAAACTATGAAAAATATTGAGACTACTTTTACATACTGAGACCATATATATATGCCGGAACCTACTGAAGCACATAGATATACCGAATCCTAAACACAATACCGAAACCTATTATAGGTTTCAGTAATTTCTTGCTTACCGAAACATGTGTAATATATATATATATATTTGCATGAAAAATGGATTATGTGTGCAGTGTGTGTGGTGTCTAGCAGAAACCCAAACCAAGAGAGTATATATATTATATATATATATATATATATATATATATTATATATATATTATATATATATATATATATATATATATAATATATATATATATATATATATATGCATGCTGTATGAAGGAAACATGTGTGTATGAGTAATATACTATATATTATAATATATATATATATATATATATAATATATATATATATATATATATATATATATACTTAGTGCTTGCATACATATATATATTGATATAAGTCATACATATATATATATATATATATATATATATATATATATATATATATATATATGTATATATATATATATATATATGTACCAAACTTGGATATACATATATATAAATAATTATCATTTTTTTTTAAAATACAAATGATCAAAAGCATAAATGATTCAATAAAAGTCACACATGTCCATGAAAAAAAAAAATGGACATAAAAGTTTATAAGTTCTCAGAATCAGATCAATTAAAGTTTAAAAGCTAACGTTCTTGCAAATGATAAATTTTGGGTAGGTTCAGTTAAATTCTGAACATAGATTTAAAGAATTAAAGAGATTGACAGGGGGTCAAAGACTTGAAAAGAAAAGCCAGAATTCTGATTAAAGATAAAATCCTGAGATAACTCAGGTGGCAGATTTTTATATCTGTTTGACAAAGACCAGATCTGTGATTTATAGATATTCAGATTTAACATGTTGACTTTCCGGTTGAGATATATTGTTGTTGTTAGATTTATTGACATTCATTTTATCAGCTGGATTGAGACCTGTGCACACCATGGTTCGGTGTTGCCCAGTGGATCATGATAGTTATTTGGTTATCATTCATATTGCATATAAGACTTCTTCAGACATTGCTTTATGATTTATTGCTATCATGACTTCTATGACTTAAGCTTTCACTATTGATCAGACACTTGATAGATTTATTCAGCTTGATTAGCCTTGATGGTCTATTGTTCTAGACCTGGCTATTTCACCAGTTCTTATGGACTTGGTAATGACCTCCGATGTTCCGCCACGTTGATTTACTGGTAGCTATCCCAGTATGTGGCTGATCCCCACAATTTAAGCGTGAGCGTGGCCTGAGCATCATCCGATTCTATGAATTCTATATCTCAATCATGAGGGCTGTAGCGGCAGCCAAGACATATCACGCTAGACTAATGATCCGCTTGACTATGCATGTTAATTTGAAAATCTATATACTCACTAAGCTTTGCTTACAGTTGCTACTTGATAATTTTTACAGGAAGAGATAAAGGAAAGTCACCTGTTGGACCTAGTTCTTAGGTCATTCAAGATCCAAGTTTTGAAATTTTCATAGACCACTACTCAACGAACCCTTCGGTACTGATTGGAAGATGACAATTGTAGTGGTTTTGGGTAGACTTGATATGACTTTATGATGTAATGTATTAGATTAGATGGTACCCTTTTAAGTTTAATTTGAAAATTGTAATCTATATTAAACTTAATTCTAATATGTTTGTATCTGTAATTTATAATTCCGCATCTAAAATTACCCTATCTTAGTATGGTTGATATCGTATTGCAATATGTGGGACCTAGACTAGTGAGAACTGCCCCGTAAGGGGTGGTCTTCACACCCTCACACTCTGCCGTGTTATTTCCACTATATCAACTAATGCAGCAACTCCCTCATTATGATCAGGACCACCTTCATCATCATCATCATCATCATCATTATCCTCTCCTTCTTCAGCTCCCTCATGAATGTTTGACAAAGTTCGTTCAGAATCGGAGCTACTAGCTTCTCCCTCACCACCCCTCACATTTACTTCTGCTCCCTCAGACACTATTTGGCTTCCCTGAACTTCAGCCCCATGCTGAAGTTCCTCCTATCCTACAACTCCTTGGTTAATAGAACCCGGTTCTTAGGTCTCTATAGGAGCATGATCTATTCTGTACAACCTGACATTCTCACCCTCCTGATCAGCATACTTCAATAACGCTTCTTGAATAGGCATGATATAGGCATTTGGAGAATCTGGTACCTCATGTAAGCTCATCATTACATAATCGGGACATCGTTGAGAACTTGTTCGTTTCGGTATATTTTCATTTGCCATTAGAATGCCTCTGATAAGGATTTGAATGAAACATTGAAGAGGGACAAATTTCCTTGATCGATTTGTCGTCTTTGCTAGCACGACTTACTTAAGGTCCTCCCAAATACACTATGCATAGTCATAAGGCTTGTTGAAAGCTATGCCATGAAAGATTCTGAGACAATGTATACTACATCTGTCTATTCCCGTGTGCTTTGACGTCATGCACCTGTTGATGATACCAAAGAGAGTGTACCATTCACCATTGAGTCCATTTCGATGGAACTTTGAACTCTTAGGTAGTGGCTTTGAATATCCCAAGCATATTAAATCATGCACCAATTCCTCACCTGAAACGAAATCTTCAAAGTCGGCTAATTCTGGGAAATTCACTTTATCTATTCGACGAGGCAGGAATAGATTATGTCTCAGTCTGGCTAAGTTGATTTTGGTTTTGAACTGATAGATGGTAACCTTGAAATGATGGTTACCATCAGCTGGGACAAACTAGACTGTATGCCAGAATTGTTGAAGATAAACTTGAGGAATTGAGGGTTTGTATTGAAGAAGATATCCCAAAGGATGACCTTTGAGAATATCTACAATGATCAGATGGCTTACTCTAATAACTTTGGTGTCAAGACGATGATTATTATCTCGGAATCGTAAGCAGTATTTAGGTTTGACAAGCTGGTTGTCTGGTATGAGGGTAGAGGGTGAAGGTCGAGTGACTGATGCAGATCGAACTGGTTTAGACACGAGGGTGTGGTTTGATGAAGAATGGGAGTCAGAGGAGTCTGAGGGTTGGGATTGAGCTTGTGAAGCCATTTGAAACCTGTGAAAAATAATAAGCATGTTAGATTTAACAGATTAACAAATGAAATCCTGCAAATAGAAAATTAAAACATTTTGCTAGAAATTATAAAAATATGTGCTTTTCTGTTTAAAGCATCGGGATTCCAGACAATAATATGAAAATATTATTGATAGGATTCCAAAGTCAATCTTTCAGACACCAATGTTAGAAAAACACATATTTAAACAATTTCTTGAAAAATGTGACATTTTTCTTAAAAATTTAAATTCCCAACACATAGACACTTTTTCAAAAAAATTGAGTATAAAACTCGATTGACACTTAAAGCTCCTCGGATATTGAATGACTCAACTCCATAGACATAAAAATTCAACTCGAATAAAGAAGAATGTTTCTTGAATGTGCCTAAGGACCAACTCGAATGACACTAAAAACCAACACGATTGTTTGATGTTTTCTCGATAGACTAACAACTTAACTCGAATGAAATAGACTCCTTTCTCGAATGAAGGAATTATTGAGACTTGTATTGAAAAAATTCTAACTCCTGGACTCTACTCAACTCGAACATCAAATGAGGTTTCTCGAACTAAAGATAAGGTCAACTCGAATGATATAAGAATGAACTCGAATGAAATACAAATATTCTAAGTCCAGGAATGAATTCAACTCGAATATCACTTGAATGGACTCGAATCTTTTATGTTATCGAGGATTATACAAAAATTTTCTAAGGCAGGAACATGAATCAACTCGAATAACATAAAAGATTTTCTCGAATGACTAAGTGATCAGCTCGAATTGAACTACAAATTTCTCGAATGATATTGTATTCAACTCGCACAAAATATGATACTTTCTCGATAACTATATTAATCGAGAAACTTTCTGAAAAAATTTGTTAAGTCCTCATTCACTGATTTTCAAAAATTTGAATTTCAGGGACTGTTTCACTTATTACAAACATGAGTCCCACTCGAAAATTGATCTCAGATAACTTTTGTTACTGAACTTTGTTCAGAAACAACTTCTTTGTAAAAATTCAATTTTCAGTGTTATAAGAACTCGAAAATTTTGAACTAAAAAATTCAATTTTCTGTTTGTGTGTTTGAAATTGAAACTTGAAATTTGAGATTCAAGTTCAAAATGATAAACCGCATGCCAACACACTGTTAATTTCAGATTATCAACATCACAAGATTAAAACTCATGAACACACACATATATACACGAATACACACAAATCTTATTATCTTCAAACAGAAACTGATGATAGAACATATAAAGTGAAATATAAAACATGAAACTATGAAAAATACTTACAATTAGTTACTGAAAATGATGAAAAAGACTGAATTCTTTTGAGATTTTGAGATTTCTTCGTGAGGAAGAAAGGGAGTTGAGAGAGAAGGTGAACAATGTCGGTATTTCGAAAAAAATGATTTAATTTTTCAAATTAAAAAAAATATATACCCAGCCCACTTGCTCTCATTTTTGTTTTTAATTCAAGCCCATTTCACCAATATGGAAAAAAAAAATTTAAGACACAACTAAAAGTAAAAAAAAATTGTATCACCAAAAAAATTTAACAACATTCAAAAACAAAACAATAAAAAATTTAACAAAAACAAAAAAAAAATGAAAATAAAAGTCATAAACACAAAAAAAAAATTAAAAAATTAAAAAACAAAACATAGTGCTCCCCCTTGATGTTTGCAATTGAGCTCCCCGTCAGATGTATATATTATTTTGAATGTCTGCTCCCCCTACAAAAAATCAGATAAAATTTATCAGATTTTCTTAGAAACAGATAAAATCATTTTTTGCTCCCCCTGCACATGACAATCCAGATCTGTTAAATTCTTAAAAATTTAAACTTTAAATTTCATGAATTTAATATCATATTAAGATCAAACTAAAAAATGTAAATTTAAAATTATAATTTGTTACTACTGAATTGTTAAATCTAATGATTCAACATACCCAACTTGTATACCAAAAAATTAAACCGTTTTTCATCTAATGCTTTGTTAAACAAGTCAGCTAATTGATAGTCAGTAGGAACAAAATATAATTCTATATTACCATTTTCTACATGATCCTTAATAAAATGATACCGGATGTCGATATGTTTGGTTTTAGAGTGTTGCACTGGATTAGATGCTATAGCAATTGCACTCTGAGAATCACCATAGATTGGAATCTTCTATGGTGTAAACCCATAGTCTCTCAGTTGACTCTTCACCCACAACACTTGAGAACAACACGATGATACAGCAACATATTTTGCTTCGGCTGTAGACAGCGAAACACAGTGTTGTTTCTTGGATGACCAGCAGACGGGTTTATCACCTAAGAATTGAACTGCACCTGATGGACTTTTCTGTCCATTTTATCACCTGCGTGATTAGCATCAGAAAAAGCAGTTAAATTGAATGAAGATTTCCTGGGATACCACAAACCAAGGTTTGGTGTTCCCTTCAGATATCTTAATATCCTTTTGGCAGCAGCCAAATGTGATTCTTTTGAATTTGCCTGATATCTCGCGAAAACACATGTAGCAAACATAATATCAGGTCTACTTGCAATTAGATACATTAATGACCCAATTATTCCTTGATAATGAGCTACATGTACAGGTTTCCCTGTAATGTCCTCATCGAGTTTGGATTTGGAATCCGAAGCCATGGGAGTTTTCATAGGAGTACTATGGGACCATGTTAAATTTCTTTAACATGTTTTGAATATATTTGGACTGATTGATAAAAATTCCATCAGTCAGTTGTTTAACTTGTAAACCTAAGAAAAAATTTATTTCTCCCATCATGCTCATTTCAAATTTCTGGGACATTAAGAAAGCGAATTTCTTGCAAAATTCTGGATTTGTAGACCCAAATATTATATCATCTACATATATTTGAATTACTATATTATCTGGCCCCTGACGTTTTATAAACAGGGTAGCATCCACTACACCTTTGTTAAATCCACATTTCAACACGTATGTTGAAAGTGCATCATAGCAAGCACGAGGTGCTTGTTTAAGGCCATACAGGGATTTATCTAAAATATATACATGATCATGCTTCGAAGGATTAGTAAACTCTTCGGGCTGATATGTATACACTTCATCTGTTAGTTCCCCGTTTAAAAATGCAGTTTTTACATCCATTTGGTAATCTGTAAAGTTATTATGAGCTGCGAATGCCAAAAACATCCTAATTGCTTCTATTCTTGCAACTGGAGCGAAAGTTTCATCATAATCGATCCCTTCTTGTTGACTATATCTTTTGGCGACGAGGCAAGCCTTGTTACGAATGATGAGACCATGTTCATCCTTCTTATTCTTGAAAATCCACTTCGTGCCAATGATTGATTTATCTTTTGGTCGCTCTACCAATCTCCAGACCGTCAACCTTTCGAACTGATTCAGCTCTTCTTGCATTGCCACAATCCAATCAGCATCCAGAAGAGCTTCTTTAACATTCTTTGGCTCAATTTTGATGAGAAAGTTTGAAAATAAACACTCGTTTATTGTTGCTCTTCTGGTTTGGATTGATGCAGAAGGATCACCAATGATATTTTCAGTTGGGTGATTTCTTGTCCACTTAAAGGTACGTGGATACGGTTGAATTTGGTCTTGATTGGGGTTTTAAGTCTAAGTAGGGAATTCGGGGGGTTAGCTTCTGATGTAGATGGTATATTATCTGAGATAGGGGTTTCTAAGTATTCAGATGGTAAAGGGGTTTCAGAAGATACTGGAGGTTGAATGGGTTGTACACTATCAGTAGGTTAGTGCACATCTGTCGTTGAAGCTTCTCCAGTTTCTTCTGAAATGGGTTGATGAGAATAGTCCGAGACTACGACTGGATCTTCAGTAATCATGTCAGGCACCAAATTTGAAACATTTGGGCTTTTCAAAGTAGTCTTCATAGAAATTCTCGAACAGTTTATTTAAATCAGAATTATCTGCACTCTGTTCAGTTGACTTCATAGAAGTCGGCTTGTTATGGTCGGGTCCTGAACTGGTATGATCAGAAGCCATTACTACGCCTTCATTAAATTTTACATTTACGCTTTCATTGATTGTCTTGGTCCGCTTGTTGTAGACTCGGAAAGCTACAGACTCCTTTGAATAACCAATGAAAATGCATTCATCAGCTTTTTGACTAAACATTCCCAGATTGTCTTTGTCATTTAATATGAAGCACCTGCATCCAAAGACATGGAAAAACTTAACATTAGGTACACGTTTGTTTATTAATTCGTATGGAGTCTTTCCGAATCTATTGTTGATTATTGATCTGTTCTGCGTGAAACAAGCTGTTGCTACAGCTTCAGCCCAAAGGAATAACGGGAGATTAGAGTATGTCAGCATCGTTCTTGCAGATTCCACTAGTGTCTGATTTCTTCGTTCAACGACACCATTTTGTTGTGGAGTACGAGCTGCTGAGAATTGATGTGTTGTTCCCACAGAATTCAGAAACGATTCGAGAGATTTGTTCGTAAATTCTGTCCCATTATCTAATATGATGGTCTGAACTGAAAGCTGCAACTTTACTTGAACTCTTCGGATGAAGTCTATTATTATCTCGGTAGTATCATATTTGGAACAGAGGAAGAAAACCCATGTGTATTTGGAGTAGTCATCAACTATTACCAACATATAGCATTTCTTGTTTATACTTTGTACTCTCATTGGTCCACACAAGTCCATATGAAGCAATTCCAATGCTCTTGTTGATGAGTGTTCTGTTTTGGACTTGTGAGAAGCTTTAGTCATCTTTCCTTTTTCACAAGCGGCGCACAACTGCTCTTTTTGAAACTTGAGATTTGGTAGCCCTTTAACTAACCCACCTTTTGCAAGGTTAGTTAATTCTTTAAAATTCAGATGAGAAAGACGACGCTGCCATAGCCAAGAAATTTTAGATGTTGCTTTGGACATTAAGCACACATCTTTCTTCAGATTGATTGAGGCTAGGTCAATTGTGCAAGGATTTCTTTTCCTTCTCCAGATCTTATGCTGCACCGATTTGCTTTGAAGTTGACCTCTAATCCTTTGTCGCAGAGTTGTCCAATGTTGAACAAGTTGTGACCAAGACCGTCAATGTAGAAGACTTTCTGAATTGTTATCTTATCGTACGCAAGACTCCAATAACCTTTGATCGGACAGAATTGATCATTCCCGAATCGGACCGTCCCACATAACTTATCTACAAAGTTAGTGAGTGTTTCTCTCTGTCCGGTCATGTGCTTTGAGCATCCGGAGTCAATGTACCACACATGATTTACCTATAAGACGAAATAAAACATGAGGTACCCACTTATAGTTGGGTACTTTTGACTTTGGTAAATCATGCGGTTTGATATGCTTTTTCTCATCAGATATGTCTTTTATTTTAGGTAGCCATTTTTTAACAGTTCTTTTTGGTATCGATTTTTTGTACAGTTCGATGTGGAACTGTTTTTGAAAGTTGTTGCTTTGGAAACTTTTTCTGTTTAAAAGATGGATCCTTTTTCTTTGGTAGCCATACAAGCTTATCAAATTTAGCATGCATTGATTTACAAGAAACAGAATTTTAAGCAATTAAAGCATTCCTAGAGTATTTAGTACATGATTTATCAGTAAATTTATTATTACAGACAGATTTTTCAAATTGTCTATTTCTATCTGTAACAACAGTTTCCTTCACTCTCCACTCTTGTTTTATACTCTTGTTTTTCTTTTCTTTCTACTTCTTTCTCCATTCTTGCTTCCGAGAACCTTTCACACCATAATCTGACATACAAAAAACACGAGAATTAGTGATTTTAGAAACTTGTTTCTTCTGTAAAGATCTCTTACCTTTTGAATTTTGGACCTTGAGTGCAATAGAGTCCTTTATGGAAGATGATTCACCTTTTTCATAAGTAGGAGTCACAAAAGTAACTTTTGTTTCCTCCTTTTTCAGTTGTAAATTTGGTGATTTTTCTGATAATTCCTTTGAATCTGTAGATATTCTTTGCAGAATTCTAACAGGTTCTTTAAGATCATCAGTTTGTTTGTTGTGTAAAGGTTTTATAAACTCAACTAATTTAACAAACATTTCTTCCAATGAGTTAAAATCAGAGTTCATATACAGATCAAAGTCCTTTTCAGAATTAATAGAATCAAGTGGAATTGAAGGTGTTTGATCTGTATTGATTTGTTCTCAGGCTGTTTTTGTAACTTTTGTTCCAGAGTTTTAAGTTCAGCCTTAAGATTTTGATTTTCTGTCTCAAAATTTTTGATTTTCAATTCAAGATCAGAGTTTATCTTTTCAAGAATTAAAACTGGTAAATATAACTTTTGAGATTGAGTAGTAGTTTCAGATAAATCCTTCTCAGAATATGTCTGAATATACTCCTCTTTAATGCAAGTATTTTTATTTGATTCATTTATTCTGTTATAATCAACAGAATTTTGCATTTTATCAGATCTTAGCCTTTTTGAATCTTCACTTGATTCTATCTCATCTGATGCTTTCATAAATGTCATTTGTAATCCTAATTCATATATCTGACATCATATAATGTAGGTGAATTTGAAATAGCCTTTGTCAGATATTTAGGATTATTCCAACCAATACCAAATTTAGAATTATAAAATTCGGTATCTTTTGGTTGATTTAAATATATTGTTTGATCTGTTTGACCTCTTTTGATAAACTCATCTTCCAATGTTTTTATTTTTTCATAAAGTTTTGTTCTTTCGTCAAAAATGGCATGATATTTTACAGAATAACTTGAAGCCTCTAGCTCAGCCAAATTCAGTTTTCTTTTAAGTCAGATATATTGTTATTTAGTTCTTGGATTTTACATTAAAGATCATTTGCTTTATCTTGCAAATCTGATACAGCTCGTAGTGTTAATGCTTTATCCTTGGAAAAATCCAATACTAACGCATGTTCTTGATTTAGCTTGTTTTCCGAGAAATGAGCATTTTTCTTTTCGGCTTTTAAAGATTTTTCAAATTTCTTTAGCATGAAAGCCATATGCGTTAGTTTTTGTTCAAGCAAACAGGAATCATCATTTTCAGATTCAGAGTTAGAATGTACCTCCGGTGTTTCTGAACTCTCTGATTTGTCTGAATCTGATTCATCACTCTCTTTATCTTTGCTGCAGCCAGCATCTCCTGTTGTCATCATTGCAAATTCTTCAGTCAATTCCTCATTAGACTCTTCCTTTTCCTCATTCTCTTCATCCATCAACCCAACCCATACTTCATCTTCTGCAACCATTGCTGACTCACTCAGTTCTGATTCATTGAAAACTGTCAGGATCTGAACTTAACTACCTAAGATTAACTTATTTGAATTGATCAGAGTATAAATCAATAATCTTATATTAAATCAAAGTCTAATTAAGAAGTTTGCGGAATAACACTTAATTATTTTGATAAAAGCTTTCAGAATCAATAACAAATAAACACAAGTAATAATCAAAACTGCTTGTATTGCTGAATCAGAATGATTACAATCACCTCTAATCTGTTTGATTAGACGAAGAACACAAATTGTTCTTAGGGTTTTACAACCATAGAGGCTTATGAAAACTTAAACAAAAAGCAATTACAGACTTGAATATGCAGAAACTTCTAATATAATAGAAAAACCTATTCTATGTATTTATAATGCTTTCTGATTTGTTTCCTTGAAGGACTCTGACTTCTCTGATAGTAGATATACTGAAATCTTCGTGTAGATATCTTTTCCTGAATATCAGCACTTTCTGTTTATGAAACCATTGAGCAGCTTGAATCTCTTAGCAGTTTGAGCAGGGCAGCTTGAGTAAAATTACTCTAGCAACATGAACTTTTACACTAGCAGCTCGAGATTCTTCAACTAACAGCATGAACTTTGTACTTACACAGAAATTCTACTAACAGTCTGAGAAGTCTAACTAACAGTTTGAACTACTTAGAATATTTCCCAACAATCTCCCCCTAACTTAAATTCTTTACACAAGACTTTAAGTTCTATACAAATAAGGAAATAAAATAAGTAAACTGTTATTTACAAACCAAGGCTTTCAAAAACTTAGAACTGTGCAAGTTTCTGATTGACAGCCTTCAAAAATTCTCTCTTCAAATCTTCTCTATCACAATATATTCTTACTGACCTCATTTGAAGCAGCATATCCTTTGGAAGATCAAAGAATTCAAAATTGAAGAATATGCAGGATCCATTTGCAAACCTGATTCTGTAAGTCTTTGATTTGACAAAAAGATCAACTTGTACAATTTTCATCTCCTTGGCATCTTTTATATCCTTCCTTATTGACTCTGAATCAAAAATGCTCCGCAAATCTTTAATGGCTTGTTTTACTTGTGGGAGGGAAGATCTGGCTTGAGTTGCATTCCCAACATGATACATCCTTGTAAGCTCATCTCTTGTCATCCCTTGAGCCATATGCATTATGCTTTTATACTCTTCCTCCGGACCAGTTTCTCTTCTTACTACAAAGTGATATCTTAAGTCAATGTTATGCATTGGCTTAGCATACCAATAAGTAATAAGAGGTTTTGAGAAATCATGCTGGTCAAGGGACTTCTCTATCTCCATCACTTGTTGCAGCTGATGCTTAAACAGCACCCTTTTGACCTGATCAAGCTTTGCTTGTGAGATTGACTCTGGTTGAGGAATAGAAGCAACAACTTGAACAGAAGGAGCAGGATCACTGGCAGCAGCTTGAACTGAACCTTTTGATCTTTGGACTTCTTGGGAGACTTTGGCTACCTTACGTTTTTCCATTTCCTTGTCATGGATATCTTGCAACCTTTCTGTGCTCATGGACTGAGCCATCTTCTTTGGATACCAGCTTCAAAGGCAAAATTTATCAGAAATCTTCTATGCTCAGCCTTTGAGTGCCCTGTTGGCATCTTTCTCTTCCTTTCACCTTGCTTGACCACAAACCCTCTTAGGTAATCTCCTAAGGTCTCATCATCTTGCATTGGGGCATGGGTTTGCTGGTCTAAAGCTTTATCTTGTTCTTCTGCTAACTTTCTGGCAATCTCAGCATCAAAGGCAATTTGGGCTTCTTTGGTAGAAAATTTATGCTTTGGAGACTCAATAAGAATGCCCTTGCCCTTATCTTTTGTAGCAGAAGTTGTAGCTTGGACTGAACTTATGGGAGCTTGAATTCCTTCTCTTATAACCACTCCAGTTGCCTTTGTAGAAGCAGCTTGAGTTTCTAGGCTAACAGCTTGAGAAGCTGTTGGGACTGTTAGCCTAGATTCTTGAACTGTTGGAGCTGCTTGGACTGATTTAGGGATCTCCTGATTCTCCCCCTTTTTGGAAGCATTTGTTTGGTCAGGAGGACCTACAACCTTTGCCACTTGGGTTTGAATCATACGCTCTAATTGAATGATCTTATTCCCACAGAGGGTAAACCCTTTATGTAGATAATCCATTCTTTGATTTTGAGCCGCTTCTGCCTGCCTGAGTGCAATAATTTGTGCCCCTTGTGCAGCAATGATGGACTGATGATATTCCAACATTGCTACAACAGGTTGCAGCTTAGGATCCGTTAATAACATTAGTTGCAGACTAGCCTCAAGATCAGCAAACGAATGTGGTGCTTGTGATCTATCACTGGCATGAATACCAGAAGTAGAAACCTCTGGGCCCCTCTGTTCTTGGTACTGGGGACTTCTAGATGGTGCTTGAACACGTTCTGTTGCCATGGGTGTGGTCTTAATGATGTTGGCACTGTCCTGTGCCTCTTGTGCAGAAGCAACAGTAGTGTCAGCCACAGAACCCATATGGACAATCTCTGGTGAGATGTCCACCTCCTGAATGAGGTTGGGAGTGTCCTCAATTGGTGCCCTTTGGATATTCTGTGCAGAAGTGTCCTCCTGCACAGGGTTATTTGGCTCTTGTATGAGGACTGAGGAGGAAGGAGCTCCTGGTCCTCTTTTCCTTTTGTACAGTTTGAGTGGGGATGTGGGCTGAGCAACAGGAACAGAAGGCATTTGTGTATCTTGAGGAGTGGGTTGGGGTCCTGGGGGTGAAGCAGTAATGTTTGGCTGAGCCTGCTCAGGACCCTCTCCTCTGTTTCTTGGAATGATGCCCATCATTGCAGAAGGCAATGGGACATCTACACTCAAAAAAATTACACTTGGCTTTAAAAGCCTTTTAATAGAAGATAGTGAGTGCCTATGGGAAACATGTATCCGCTTATGTATATGAAAATTTGTGCAAGTTTTTGCAATTATTTCTGCTAAAAATCTAGGATACATCAAAAATTTCCCATTCTTTAGGGAATGATGCCTTAACATCCCCTGGAAAATCATATTTGAAAAATTGAACTATTGGCCTGTTGAAAAGCACACCAAGGCAGTGGCAATGTTTGATGAAAATTCAGACCAACCAGTTCTTTTAGGGCTAAACACTGCTGAATAATGTGCACAAGATATTTCCATTTAAGAGTGTTAGGCACAAAAAGGCCTCAGTCAAACCTGTTCTACATCTGAGGGGGAGATTTATAATCAAACCTGTTGATGCATTTGAAGGTTGAAATTAAGGCCTGTTATATGCCTTATTGAAACCTGAAAATGATTTGCAATATCAGTCTAAAGCTGTTCTATATGTTGCATGTGTTGCAACTAAGACAGTTTGTCCAAGCTGCTCTGTCTGCTGAACAGGCTGGACATAAACTGTCTACGCTGCTCTACACTGGTGAGCAGCCTGGGCAATTTTAAAGTGTTCTGTTCTTTGTGAACAGAACCTGTTCTTTGTGAACAGGCTAAACACTTTATGGAATACGTTTCCAAGTCATCATGTATTGTTTTTGACTGCAAGATCAGTTTACAAAGTCGAAGACAAAGTGGAAAACAGAACAAACACTTTATGGAATACGTTTCCAAGTCCTCATGTATTGTTTTTGACTACAAGATCAGTTTACAAAGTCGAAGACAAAGTGGAAAACAGAACTGCTCAGCCTGCCCAAGCTGTTCTGTAACATGAAGACAAAAGTTTATTTGAAAAAGGGTGACAGACCTTTTTCTTATATCAAAATAGGCCTTTACAAGGAAGAAAGACGCAAAGTTGACATTCCTAAATTAGTTAAAGGCAATGCAACAGTAGACAAAGTAAAAAGACAAAAGTTCTGCACATGTGAAGACAAGTCTGCTTTTCAGAAAAGTGCAGAAAAGGTTATGTTGTCTTTTCAACAAGACTTCTCCTTTTCATTCCGTCCAATGAAGATGTTTCTCTTAGATCCTCTGAGTAAGTATAAAAGGAAGCTTCTAAGGACAGAAAGATGAGTGAAGAAAGCTAAGTGCTGAAACCAAGAGTGAACGTGCAAGTGTGTTTTTCATGCATGCAAGCCTGCTGTGTAATTCAGGATCTGTGTGTCTAAGCTGTTTTACATAAGCTGTTCCCTTAAGTCTTGTAAACACAGTGAGTGCTTCTTAGTGAGTGTATTCATTGTTAACTAGTTTGAGTCTGTCTTAGACTAGTGAATATACTGTTGTATCTGTCATCTCAGCTTGAACATTTCCGCATTCAAGCTTGTTTGTAATTAACAAATTGTTAATAATACATACAAACATTGAGAAAATAGTGTGTAGTTTTTAAATTGCTGTATTCACCCCCCCCCCCCTCTACAGCTTAAAGCTATATACTTTGGGAACCTCTCTGGACCTACAAATCTATATATATTTTGTATTCTATGTTGTCTGAATAGAACTTCTATAAACATTTATAGATTTTGGGTTCTTTAATTTGTATTCTTCTCAGATTTTATGTTATCTTATGATGTTCATATTTTCTATGTCAGTGTAAATCTATATAGATCTTCTCACATTTATAGTTTTTTACAGATTGTTTGCAAATTTATATAGATCTTAGGTAAGTGTCATATATTCTATATAGAATACCCTAATTCTACGCAGAATGTTCACATATTTTTCATAGAATACCACTAATCTACGTAGATTGTTCACATATTCTACGTAGATAGTTCACATATTCTACATAGAATATTGCTATTCTATGTAACTAGAAATGTTATACATTTTTTTTGCATCATAGTTTTGAATTCATTGTTTTAATGCAGGTTGTAAAAGATTCTATCATGGGCAACATTGATTGTGATTGTCGAATGTTCGATCGGATTGTGTTGCTTTGTATCTCCGTCATAGAATGTTGTATATTCACCATAGAATATTATGTTGACTCCATAAAATATATTTTAATCTTCATATAAAGTTGTATATTATTCATAGAATACATTGTATAATATCTAAAAACTCTGGTGGTTTTTTTTGTAGAAAAAAAAAATGATAAAGAGAAAATCGAGGAGGGCATTAATTGTGTTGGAAAACGCGTGCAGTGCTTTTTCAATGATATTCAAACTTTTTTCTCCTTTTTACCCCTCCCCTCCTCTTTTTTCCAACAACCATACCCCTTGAAATATTTTTTATTTCAAAAATGTCATCCAACATCTCAGCCTTTGATCCTATTAATCCAAAGGCTGAGATTAGTTCTTAGGTTCCCACAATATTTAAGGTTCTCAAAAGAACCCTCCCCTATATATATATATATATATATATATATATATATATATATATATATATATATATATATATATATATATATATATATATATATATATATATATATATATATATATATATATATATATATATAACATAAATTATCGCATGACATCACCACATTTCATCTAAAAAGATAAATACATTTTATTACTTTTAAAATAAATAAAAGATAAAGACAATTCATTACTCTAATATGGGTTAACGTAATTTTTTACCATTCAACTTTCATATTTGTCCTATTAAACCATTAAACTATTTTTTGTACACATCTAGCCATTAAACTTTAGTTTAATGTTCTATTTTGGAAAAATTATTAAAAGTAATGGCTATATGTGTATATGTGTATAACGTATGATAGTTTAATGGTTAAATGTGTGCAATTTATGATAGTTTAGTGGTCAAATGTGTACAAAATGTGATAGTTTAGTGGCCAAATGTATATGATTTCAGTGTTTAAATATGGACAAAAATAGTTTAGTGGTAAAATGTGTACATAAAAACAAGTTTAATGGCTAAATATGTATAAAAAAAAATAGTTTAGTGGTTAAATGAGACAAATATGAAAGTTGGATGGTCAAAAATGACCTTAACTCTCTAATACCTAAAAATAATTAATTATATCCATAGTTTGACATAAAATATTAAAATAAATAAGACTATATGTAGGAAGAAAAAATATAATATTAATAAAACACATAGATCATTTAATTATAAATCTAAGAACATCAATCTAATTTAGATAAAATTTAAATTTATACATACCTATATATCTAAATAAAAAATTGATTTTTTTGTTTAAAAATTTATTAATGTATATTATAATATAAATATAGATTATATATACTATATTAAATATTTAAAAAGTAAACATAATACAATATTAGGGCTAAAGCCGTACAATAGCAGTATACTTTTTAAGGTGTATCGATATAGTACATGTAATTTTTATATTGTTAATATGATACATTTATTTTTTATGACCGGTTATGTCGTCTAGATTTGCGCAGTTGTGGGAGAATCGTCGGTATGAACTTGTTCACCGTTGGATCTACGTGAAATTTGAGGAGAAGCTTTGCAACACATAGTCCTTCAATCTGGACGGTGAAGATTGTCATTGGAGATTTCTACAGAGGTCTGTAGGTGTTTGAAGTTGGCTGTGCTGTGTGATTTCTGCTACCAGGTTATCACAAGGACGAGAGAGTGTATTTGATGCTTCAATTATGGAAATTTAAACATTAATAAAAAGAGAAATTCCACAGTTAACAGGTTTAGCCAATAACCGGTTACCAAATGTATCATATTGGTATGAAAAAATGTAGTACACGTATCAAATTTGAACAATTCAGAAAGTACACGTGTAATATGAATAATTAAAATAGTACACATACCATATTGATACATTTTAAAAAGTACACAACTATTATACGGCTTTAACCCTACAATAATTAATTCAATCATATTTCATAACATTTTATTTATTATTATTATAAATATATAAAAACATTATGTTTTATGTAACACTAAAATTGGACATTATGTCGATTATATATACATATATAAATTTATAATTAAAAAACTTAAAAGAATATTTAAGAAAGTAATTACTATTAATGTATATGGTTTAATTTTAAGTTTACATATATTTTATGTAACCAATTATTTATTAAAAATATAGACATGTGGATTCATAAGTAGTTTTCATAAAATTTGTTTAATTTAAAATTGTACTATACATATCTATTTATCGTTTAATGTGTGACTAATGAATGAGATATTTCATTAATATAAAATAAGAATTGATTTGACCAAGATTTGATATTTTACTGTAATACACTTCAACATTTATTTATATGCAACTTGATGCATAACGCATTAACAATTGTGTGCATTGAATCTAATGGCACTTACCTTTTGGGATGATAGATCGTCTCTAAAAGTAAATAAAATACAAAATCATTTTTAGAGACAACAAGTTATCTTAAAAAGTAATTTCTTTTAGAGACCACAGATTGTTGTGTTAAGAGAATCTTTTAGGGACCAGCTTTCTGAAACGATTGTTGTCTCTAAAAAGCGGATTTTCATTAAACACATTCTTTTATATATATATATATATATATATATATATATATATATATATATATATATATATATATATATATATATATATATATATATATATATATATATATATATATATATATATATATATATAGTCATGTTCAATTGAGAAGAACCATCTTACAGTCGTTGGAGCAAACCGATCTTGTGATGCATCATACCTGATGCATCTCGTGATGCAACATATTATATGCATCCAATGAAGGGTAATTTAGGAAAAAAAATATCTAGTTTATTTAATTTTAATTCTATATTAATTGAATATTGCATCAAATATTTAAATAATAAATGTTAAATAAATTTAACTACTACACTTCCAAAATTAACAAAAATAATACAAATTCAAATTAAATGATGAAGATTTAGATGCATCGTTATGTTCTTCGTTCATCATTCATCGTTCAAATCTATGCATCGTTCATCATCTATGCAACGTTCATCATTTATCGTTCATCATCAATGCAGCGTTCATCATTCATCGTTCACCAACAACAAATTCAAATTCATGTTCATCATTCATGGTTCATCATCCATGCAATGTCTTTTTCATGATCATCATCAGTTTTATCTCTTGTTCATGTTCATCATTGCGTGTTCATCATTGTGTGGTCATTATCATCGTTGTTTGTCGTTCATCTTCTATGCAACGTTCATCATCAATGCAGCGTTCATCATTCATCGTTCACCAACAACAAATTCAAATTCATGTTCATCATTCATGGTTCACCATCCATGCATTGTCTTTTTCATGATCATCATCAGTTTTATCTCTTGTTCATGTTCATCATTGCGTGTTGATCATTGTGGGTTCATCATCATTGTTGTTTGTCGTTCATCTTCGTCTTCAAATTATCATCACTATGAAAACCATTTAATCATCGTTTATGTAAAAAGTACTCAAATAAATGTGGTGGGAGGCCGAGAAAGAGAAAGAGAGAGGGAAGGGACGGTTGTCTCGACAGAGAGGTAGAGAAGTGACGGTTGTTTATGGAGGCGGTAGGGGAGACATGGTGGTGGTCATGGAAGCCATGAAAGTGTGTGTGTGTGTGTGTGAGAGAGAGAGAGAGAGAGAGAGAGGAGGGGAAGGGGAAAATGAGGAAGGTAGTTAATGTGAGATTTTAATTCAAAAATTAACTCCTAATTATCTTTTAATGATTTTAAAAAATAAATTAATTACCAAATCTTTAGTTTTCCCTAAATACCTTTTGTGCACCCTTGGTAGATTATTCAATGCACAAAATTTTCTAGAGAATCCCGATGCATAAAGGTTCTTAACTGAACACACACACACACAAATATATATATATATATATATATATATATATATATATATATATATATATATATGTATATATATATATATATAGATTGAAGTTCAATTGAGAACTTTTATGCATCGAGAAACTCGAGGAACTTTTATGCATCGGATAATCTACCAAGGGTGCACAAATGGCATTTAGGGAAAACTAAAGATATAGTAATTAATTTATTTCTAAAAATCAATAAAAGATATTAGGAGTTACATTTTGAATTAAAATATCATATTAACTACATTCCTTCATTTCCTCCACATTTCTCTCTCTCTCTCTCTCTCTCTCTCTCTCTCTCTCTCTCTCTCGTGTTATTCATGATTTTCATAGTAATGATGATTTGAAGACGAAGATTAACGATGAACAACGATGATGATAAACATGAACAAGAGAGACAACTGATAATGATTATGAAAAACACGATGCATATATAGATGAATGATGAACGATGAATAATGATGATGCATAGATGTATGATGAACAATGATGATGCATAGATGGAAGATGAACGATGAACAACGAATAACCCGACATGATCAGAATCTGCTCTACATTTCTGGCAGCCTCAAGTAAGCCAGCAAATGTAGGGTAGCGGACGTTGCTCATAACCCTCCTTATCTCAATATCCAGACCCGCCTCGAATCTGGTCACTTTTCTTTCTTCAGTGTCCACCTGATGAGGCGCAAACAGGCTCAGCCTCGTGAATTCTACAGCATATTGGGACACCGTCTTAGTCCCTTGCATCAGTGTCATAAACTTTGCCTCCAATCTCCGACGCTCATCAACTGGACAATACTGCTGAGTGAATAAGTCTTTGAACTCAGCCCAAGTCATAACAGAAACCTTCTCCTGTGTCAACGCATTCACCATAGCGTTCCACCACATGATCGCATCATTCGTGAACATTGCTGTAGCATACCGAACCATATCCTTCTCAGCACAATCGCTGATTCGGAATGTTCTTTCAGTAGCTGTTATCCATTCAAGTGCGGCAACAGCATCCCCTAAACCGTTAAACTCCACCGCCCCGTTTCCTTTAAAATCCTTAAACTGACAACCCCTGGGCTTATTAGATGACCCAGTGTTGTCATCTTGTTCCTCATTATTTCCCTCCCTTTCTTTTTCTTTGTTCTTCCTTTTATCTTCTCTTCTCTTAGCATCGGCCTCATCTCGAGCCCGAAACTGATCCTGAATCATTTTGTTCTGTTCAGCCATCAAGGCTAGCATCATTTCTCTTGCTTCTTCAGGTGTCATCCCTCCTCCAGACATGTTCTGAAATTATAAACATATAACTTGTTTAGTAACATGTCATTAATTTAAAGACACCACTCATTTGTCCCGTATGATAGTCAATCTCTTATAATTACTAGATCATAACCTATCTTAGTTCAGATCATTACTTAAACCACTACATATCATTACCTAATGTTTGAGATCAAGACCTCACGGACACTTGAATCTCAAACTACTGCTCTGATACCATCTCGTGTGACACCCTTGCCACAACAACCACCATTTACAATACTCCCAGGATTAAACATCAACATGCAATAACATAATGATCTGATAACCTAAATTAAGTGCGGAAGCATTAAAATACAAAATAAAGTAGTGCAGTAGTGTTTAACACCCTACGGTGCTATAAGGTACCAAGTCTAAGTCTACACACCCATTACAATTATTACAATCATCCAGAATATATTACAACATTGTCTCATAACATAATTACCGATTAAGTGGTTTCAAATCTTCCAAATCTTCACCAAAAGGCCTAACTAGAAGGTCCGGCTGTAGACTTCCCTTTTCCTGTAAAAATGAAGCAACTGAGGGGTAAGCGAATGCTTAGTGAATACACAGATTACGCATTTTATAAATCCTTATGATGCTCACAAGAGTAGCACCGACGACACACGTCGTGCACTCTCCACGTACACAAAGTACGACACTCATGAGCCGTCGCTCTTACGAGCCCAAAGCTCGGCATGAAACCCAACCATCTGAGACAGACATAACGTCGGGGATGACATACTGCCTACCGGACCTGGAGGGATCAGCTCCAACATCATATAGAACAGTAACATCAGAGTAACAGATGCGACCCACCGGTCCATCGTTAGATGCACAACAAACGAACGGACATGCATCAAATAAGAATGTGCATCTAAATCTACGCAAGTTAGTAGAATTCCAAACGAAAAATGAAGCAACATGTCTCAGCAGGAAATAGCAATCATAAAGCAGATATAAACATGCGAAATCATATGTACTCACAGTGGGTGCGTAATTAAATGTTAACCAATATTATTTCTCCTCGGGCTTTCAACCGGATCCACCAAGTACCCCACTGTGGGTTAAACAACACCACAAGGGACCTGTTATATTAATTATAACAATATCACGAGTCAAAAACCGTTTAAATTCATAAGACCATGTTTTGTAAGTTTTGCAATATTTTCCCCATCTTGGTCTATTGTCCAAATTCATAATACAATTAAGTTGAACCCATTTCAAGTTTACATCTTGTCCTTTGTATAATTCATATCATTTTATGTGTTGTTTATGAGTTTCATTCATAATACTCGAGTTTAGAGAGTAGGATTCTCAATTTTTGGCATTAAACTCGAATTTAATGGGTTAGATTCGAACCCACCATCAAATCTGATGATAGATTCGAACCCCCCCTAGGTAGATTCGAACCATGCTTCGAGTCTGGTATAGATTCGAACCTACACCCTTCGAATCTAGTGTTACACACTCGAATCTAGTACCAAAATCGAGTTTGTTCTTGCATTTCGACTCTGTTCTTGGCATATTCGAGTCTGTTCATCTTACAACTTAAAAATATACATTTCTAAGCCTCAAATCACCGATATTATCAAGTATGATGCCTAGATTCGATTCTATTATGCATATACTAACATATTCTTGCAATATTTCAAGAAAAACAAGCTCTAATTTATATAAAAAGACAGATTCGAATTCTAGTTTACTTCAAAACTTAAACTACAAACTTAAAAGAGTCGATTCTTACCTCAATTCGTACGAAATCAGAAATCCAATTGTAGATTGTTGTTGTACTCCACGAGATCTTTCCGTTGACGTATAATTCTCGATAATCGGACGGTCGGTTTGTGAGATATCTTAGAGAGATGTAGAGAGAAAATACTTAGAGAGAGAAACTAGAGAGAGAGAGAACTTATGGAAATGAATGGTTTTAGCCCTTTTTATTCCACTTTTCATCATTTTTGCACATTTCACCCCTCGACCTAACCGGTTCCATAAAATACTGATTTACTCTTAAAATTATCATTAATAACTTTTAATTTCTTAATATTCCATAACAATGATTCTGAGTTCAATTTTCTTAAAATAGCAACAAACTTTCTAAATATCCAAAATACATAATAATCGCTCAAATTTCAACTTAAATATATATATTTTTTCCACTTAATTAACCAAAATACAATAAATTAAATCCGAGGATGTTACAGCATGGGCTCCACCACGCTCAACTTCGTCCTCGAAGTTACTCGGATTCAAACAGTTTCGGATACTTTCTTAACATTTCTGACTTAGCTTCCCATGTATGATTTGCTCCCTTATGATGCTTCCAACGTATAAGCACCATTTCTATCTCTTTGCTCCTCAACTTCTTTATCTTAGTATCCAATACACATTCCGGCTCCTCCACATATCGAAGCCTTTCATCAACTTGCGGCTCTGTGTGGTCTGCCCAATCCTCATTTCCAGTGTTAAATGATTTTCGGAGATTCCCAACGTGAAATACTGGATGTATGCCTGACATCTCTTCAGGCAACTCTAGGTGATATGATTGATTTCCAACTTTTTCTATTATCTTAAAGGACCCAACAAATCTCGGAGCCAACTTGCCCCTCTTCACAAAACGAGTAACACCCCTCATGGGTGATACTTTCAGATAAACCCAATCGTTCACTTCAAAGTTGATCGATTTGTGCCTTCTGTCTTAATAACTTTTCTGTCGGTCTTGGGCTGCCTTCATGTTCTGCCTGATCAACTGTATTTTCTCATTTGTTTCTTGAAGCAAGGCCGGCCCAGCGATTGGTGTTTCACCCGTTTCTCTCCAACATGTAGGAGTCCTACATCTCCTCCCATACAGAGCTTCAAACGGTGCCTTCTTTATTGTCGCGTGGTAGCTGTTATTGTACGAGAACTCTATTAGTGGCAGATGATCATCCCAATTGCCACCGAGATCCAGTATACATGATCTCATCATATCCTCCAACATGAGAATTGTTCGTTCGCTTTGGCCATCGGTTTGCGGACAATAGGCCGTACTCATTGCGATCCTTGTTCCCAATCCCTCTTGTAAAGCCGACCAGAAGTTCGAAGTAAATCGGCTATCTCGATCCGATACTATGGACTTAGGCACTCCATGCCTAGAAATGATCTCGTCCATATATATCTGAGCTAACTTCTCCAGCGAATAACTTTCATGAATCGGTATGAAGTGAGCCGACTTAGTTAACCGATCCACTATTACCCAAACTGCATCGTGTTGTCGCTTAGTCTTCGGCAGCTTTGTAACAAAATCCATTGTAATGTGCTCCCACTTCCATTCCGGAATAGGAAGCGGTTGCATACTGCCGTATGGTTGTTGATGTTCGGCCTTTACCAACCGACAAGTTCGGCATCTTTCTACATACTGTCCTATGTCTTTCTTCAATCCCGGCCACCAAAAGTCTGCCTTTAAGTCGTTGTACATCTTTGTGCTCGCGGGATGTACAGAAAATTTAGATTGATGCGCTTCTTCAATGATAACATTTCTCATACCACCATACTTCGGCACCCAAATCCTTCCGTATACACCTTTTAATCCAAACTCGCTAGTTTCCATATTCTTAATCTGTACTCTAATACCCTCAGCACCGACATTTTCTTCTTTCAAAGCTTCTACTTGGGCAGCTTTGACATCGTCAATGATCGTGGAACTTAGTATAGTAGACGTCATCATATAGCAGCAATCCTTAGCATAAGCTTTCCGGCTCAAGGCATCGGCTACTACATTAGCCTTTCTGGGATGATAAAGTATCTCACAATCGTAATCTTTAATAAGCTCCATAGACCTACGTTGTCTCATATTAAGCTCCTTCTGACTAAAGATGTATTTTAAACTCTTATGATCCGTGTATAATTGGCACTTAGTCCCGTAGAGATAATGCCTCCATAACTTCAAAGCAAATGTTACCGCCGTCAACTCGAGGTCATGAGTCGAATAATTCTTCTCATGCTGCTTCAGCTGCCTTGAAGCATACGCTATAACCTTCCCACGCTGCATCAATACAGCGCCTAACCCTAACCTCGAAGCATCAGTATAAACCACAAAATCGTCATTGCCTTCCGGTAAGGCAAGTATCGGCGCCTCGCTTAACGCCTTCTTCAAAACCTCGAAGGCCTCCTGTTGCACAGTTTCCCATATAAACGGTGCATTCTTCTTGGTTAATGCAGTCAAAGGAACTACAATCTTCGAGAAATCCTTAATAAATCTCCGATAATACCCTGCCAGCCCAAGAAAACTTCTAACTTCGGTAGCTGATCGAGGCGGCTCCCAGTTCTTTATTGCTTCTACCTTAGCTGGATCTACCGAAATCCCAGCTCCAGAAATCACATGCCCTAAAAATTGAATCTGTTGCAGCCAAAACTCACACTTTGAGAACTTGGCATACAACCTTTCTTTTCTTAACAACTCTAACAGTTCCTTTAAATGTTCAGCATGCTCAGCTTCAGATTTAGAGTATACCAGAATGTCATCAATAAACACTATCACCGATTTGTCCAACATCGGTCTACAAACCCTATTCATCAAGTCCATAAAGACAGCTGGGGCGTAAGTTAATCCGAAAGGCATGACCAGAAACTCGTAATGCCCATACCGAGTTCTGAAAGCTGTCTTCGGTACATCTTCTTCTCTTACTTTCAATTGATGATATCCCGATCTCAGATCAATCTTAGAAAATACACTAGCCCCGTGTAACTGATCAAACAAGTCGTCTATCCTCGGCAGAGGATACTTATTCTTAATAGTCAACTTATTCAGCTCTCGGTAATCTATGCACATCCTCATCGTGCCATCTTTCTTCTTTACAAACAATACCGGAGCTCCCCATGGCGATGAACTCGGCCGAATGAAGCCCTTGTCCAACAACTCCTGGAGTTGTGTCATCATCTCTTTCATCTCGGTTGGGGCAAGGCGATAAGGAGAACGAGCTACCGGCGCAGCTCCAGGGATCAAGTCAATCTTAAATTCTACTTGTCTCTCAGGCGGCACACCAGACAAGTCTTCCGGAAACACATCCGGAAACTGTGAAACAACAGGCACATCGGCCAAAGTTCTCTTCTCAGCCTTGGCATCAATAGCATATGCCAGGTAGGCGTCACACCCCTTTGCAACAAGCTTTCGAGCTTTTGCAATGGTCAGTAAACACAGATCCCCACTTCTCCTATCCCCGTAAATGCAAATCTCACGCCCCTCCGGAGTAGTTATCTTTATCATTCATTTCTTACACACTATATGGGCTTCATTCTCAATCAACCAGTCCATCCCGACTATTACGTCGAATTCACTGAATTCTATAGGGATCAAGTCCAAATTGAAGACTACATCTTCAATTACTAACGTGCAGTTACGGTAGACATGATCTACTTTGACTAGAGTGTTGCTAGCAGTTTCTATGTCAAGAACAGCAGATAATCTAGATAGTGGCATGGCAAGTCTTTGTGCAAACATAGTAGAAACAAACGATCTATTTGCACCCGAATCAAATAAAACTCGTGCTGGCATAGAATTAACTATGAACGTACCCGTAACGACCTCCGGATTTTCCCTTGCCTCCTCTGCAGTTATCTGAAAAGCACGAGCAGGTGCCCTTTGAGACTGACCCCGGCCTCGGTTAACTGAACCACCGCTTGAACCTCCCGAAGATCGTGTTGTAGATGGAGCAGCAGCAGCTGGATCGTTCTTTCTGCAATTCCTACTGTAGTGTCCCCATACACCACACTTATGGCATGCATCTCCCTTCCTTGGGCACTCATTCTGAAAATGGCCCAACTCACCACAACAAAAACAAGCACGTCCATTGGTGCACTTGCCGAAGTGTTCCAAGTGACACCTATTACAATATCGCGGCTCGGTGTTGATGGAGTAGGCACGAGCACGAGCACGATCGGAAAAACCAGACGGGCGGCGATACGACTGCTGAGGTGAGTACTGTGAAGACCGGGAAGAACCAGCATATCCTCCCTCGCGCTGGCGCTTCGGCGGTGACGGCTGTGTTGGGTTGGTGGAAGCAGCAGCGGACCCAATCGAATAACCCGACATGATCAGAATCTGCTCTACATTTCTGGCAGCCTCAAGTAAGCCAGCAAATGTAGGGTAGCGGACGTTGCTCATAATCCCTCCTTATCTCAATATCCAGACCCGCCTCGAATCTGGTCACTTTTCTTTTTTCAGTGTCCACCTGATGAGGCGCAAACAGGCTCAGCCTCGTGAATTCTACAGCATATTGGGACACCGTCTTAGTCCCTTGCATCAGTGTCATAAACTTTGCCTCCAATCTCCGACGCTCATCAACTGGACAATACTGCTGAGTGAATAAGTCCTTGAACTCAGCCCAAGTCATAACAGAAACCTTCTCCTGTGTCAACGCATTCACCATAGCGTTCCACCACATGATCGCATCATTCGTGAACATTGCTGTAGCATACCGAACCATATCCTTCTCAGCACAATCGCTGATTCGGAATGTTCTTTCAGTAGCTGTTATCCATTCAAGTGCGGCAACAGCATCCCCTAAACCGTTAAAATCCACCGCCCCGTTTCCTTTAAAATCCTTAAACCGACAACCCCTGGGCTTATTAGATGACCCAGTGTTGTCATCTTGTTCCTCATTATTTCCCTCCCTTCTTTTTCTTTGTTCTTCCTTTTATCTTCTCTTCTCTTAGCATCGGCCTCATCTCGAGCTCGAAACTGATCCTGAATCATTTTGTTCTGTTCAGCCATCAAGGCTAGCATCATTTCTCTTGCTTCTTCAGGTGTCATCCCTCCTCCAGACATGTTCTGAAATTATAAACATATAACTTGTTTAGTAACATGTCATTAATTTAAAGACACCACTCATTTGTCCCGTATGATAGTCAATCTCTTATAATTACTAGATCATAACCTATCTTAGTTCAGATCATTACTTAAACCACTACATATCATTACCTAATGTTTGAGATCAAGACCTCACGGACACTTGAATCTCAAACTACTGCTCTGATACCATCTCGTGTGACACCCTTGCCACAACAACCACCATTTACAATACTCCCAGGATTAAACATCAACATGCAATAACATAATGATCTGATAACCTAAATTAAGTGCGGAAGCATTAAAATACAAAATAAAGTAGTGCAGTAGTGTTTAACACCCTACGGTGCTATAAGGTACCAAGTCTAAGTCTACACACCCATTACAATTATTACAATCATCCAGAATATATTACAACATTGTCTCATAACATAATTACCGATTAAGTGTTTTCAAATCTTCCAAATCTTCACCAAAAGGCCTAACTAGAAGGTCCGGCTGTAGACTTCCCTTTTCCTGTAAAAATGAAGCAACTGAGGGGTAAGCGAATGCTTAGTGAATACACAGATTACGCATTTTATAAATCCTTATGATGCTCACAAGAGTAGCACCGACGACACACGTCGTGCACTCTCCACGTACACAAAGTACGACACTCATGAGCCGTCGCTCTTACGAGCCCAAAGCTCGGCATGAAACCCAACCATCTGAGACAGACATAACATCGGGGATGACATACTGCCTACCGGACCTGGAGGGATCAGCTCCAGCATCATATAGAGCAGTAACATCAGAGTAACAGATGCGACCCACCGGTCCATCGTTAGATGCACAACAAACGAACGGACATGCATCAAATAAGAATGTGCATCTAAATCTACGCAAGTTAGTAGAATTCCAAACGAAAAATGAAGCAACATGTCTCAGCAGGAAATAGCAATCATAAAGCAGATATAAACATGCGAAATCATATGTACTCACAGTGGGTGCGTAATTAAATGTTAACCAATATTATTTCTCCTCGGGCTTTCAACCGGATCCACCAAGTACCCCACTGTGGGTTAAACAACACCACAAGGGACCTGTTATATTAATTATAACAATATCACGAGTCAAAAACCGTTTAAATTCATAAGACCATGTTTTGTAAGTTTTGCAATATTTTTCCCATCTTGGTCTATTGTCCAAATTCATAATACAATTAAGTTGAACCCATTTCAAGTTTACATCTTGTCCTTTGTATAATTCATATCATTTTATGTGTTGTTTATGAGTTTCATTCATAATACTCGAGTTTAGAGAGTAGGATTCTCAATTTTTGGCATTAAACTCGAATTTAATGGGTTAGATTCGAACCCACCATCAAATCTGATGATAGATTCGAACCCCCCCTAGGTAGATTCGAACCATGCTTCGAGTCTGGTATAGATTCGAACCTACACCCTTCGAATCTAGTGTTACACACTCGAATCTAGTACCAAAATCGAGTTTGTTCTTGCATTTCGACTCTGTTCTTGGCATATTCGAGTCTGTTCATCTTACAACTTAAAAATATACATTTCTAAGCCTCAAATCACCGATATTATCAAGTATGATGCCTAGATTCGATTCTATTATGCATATACTAACATATTCTTGCAATATTTCAAGCAAAACAAGCTCCAATTTATATAAAAAGACAGATTCGAATTCTAGTTTACATCAAAACCGAAACTACAAACTTAAAAGAGTCGATTCTTACCTCAATTCGTACGAAATCAAAAATCCAATTGTAGATTGTTGTTGTACTCCACGAGATCTTTCCGTTGACGTATAATTCTCGATAATCGGACGGTCGGTTTGTGAGATATCTTAGAGAGATGTAAAGAGAAAATACTTAGAGAGAGAAACTAGAGAGAGAGAGAGAGAGAACTTATGGAAATGAATGGTTTTAGCCCTTTTTATTCCACTTTTCATCATTTTTGCACATTTCACCCCTCGACCTAACCGGTTCCATAAAATACTGATTTACTCTTAAAATTATCATTAATAACTTTTAATTTCTTAATATTCCATAACAATGATTCTGAGTTCAATTTTCTTAAAATAGCAACAAACTTTCTAAATATCCAAAATACATAATAATCGCTCAAATTTCAACTTAAATATATATATACTTTTCCCACTTAATTAACCAAAATACAATAAATTAAATCCGAGGATGTTACAGTTTCTATAATGCACAAGATGCATAAAATTGTCCAACTATTTATCATTTTACCATTAATCTAATCCATACAATTTTTTGATTTAATGGATGATATAGGTTCTTTTGTACCTCGATGCATAAAAGTTTTCAATTGAACATCTCTCTCTCTCTCTCTCTCTCTCTCTCTATATATATATATATATATATATATAGATTTAGGTTCAAAAGAGTCCCTTCAAAAATCCAGTGTACCAAGGGTACCCATCCAAAGTCACAAGATTAAATAAATCAATGGTTGTGATAAAAAAATGCAATTCCATGCGCGTCCCCACTTTTTTTTGCTGGAATGGTATTTTCGTAATTACAGCAACCATTCACATTACTTATATCATCATTCACATTAATTGATCATTCACATTAGTTAATTGATCATTCACATTACTTAATTATTCATTCACAACACTTATTTGATCATTCACAAGAATTATTTGACTATTTACAATTCTTTTACACTTATTTGATCATTCACAATAATTATTTGACTAATTGATCATTCATATTATTTAATTGATCATTCACATTACTTAATTGACCATTCACATTACTTAAATGATCATTCACATTACTTAATTAACCATTTACGTTACTTAAATGATCATTCACATTACTTAATTGATCATTCACCTTACTTAAATGATCATTCACATTGCTTATTTGACCATTCACATTGGTAAAATAATATCAGCACAACATGTGAATCTGAGCATTGTCAACTACTAACAAGCAGTAACAAGATTAATGACAAACAGTAACAATGGTCATTCATGTAACGCTCAATTTCTCAAATCTATCAAACATTAATAACATCAACCAATGTGAATGATCATTCAGCTAATGTGAATGGCCATTCACATTAGGAAATTTACCATTCACATTGGTTGTACCATATCAGCACAACATGTATGTTGTGGATCGTCAACTACTAACAAGCAGTAACAAGATCAATGGCAAACAGTAACAATGGTCATTCATGTAACGCTCAAATTCTCAAATCTATCAAACATTAATAACATCAACCAATGTGAATGATCATTCAGCTAATGTGAATGGCCATTCACATTAGGAAATTTACCATTCACATTGGTTGTACCATATCAGCACAGCATGTATGCTGTGCATCGTCAACTACAAACAAGCAGTAAAAAGATTAATGACAAACGGTAACAATGGTCATTCATGTAACGCTCAAATTCTCAAATCTATCAAACATTAATAACATCAACCAATGTGAATGATCATTCAGCTAATGTGAATGGCCATTCACATTAGGAAATTTACCATTCACATTGGTTGTACCATATCAGCACAGCATGTATGCTGTGCATCGTCAACTACTAACAAGCAATAACAAGAGTAATGACAAACAGTAACAATGGTCATTCATGTAACGCTCAAATTCTCAAATCTATCAAACATTAATAACATCAACCAATGTGAATGATCATTCAGCTAATGTGAATGGCCATTCACATTAGGAAATTTACCATTCACATTGGTTGTACCATATCAGCACAGCATGTATGTAACAACTGGCCTAATAGTAAGGTATGAATTCAAAAGTTAAACAATAAAACTCGAATGAAGTTATATGAATCTCGAATCATATAATCAATAAACTCGAATGGTGTTGTATGAATCTCGATGAAAGAAGTAATAAAATCGAATAATGATATAATGAAACTCGATTAGTAAAGATCTAAACTCGAATAACACTTTGATGAAACTCGAATAAAGTAACAATTTTCTCGGATGATGCAGTATAAAACTCGAATGATGAAGATAAAAATCTCGATTTCTAAGGGATGAAACTCGAATAAAGAAGCAAGAAACTCGGGCAATGTTGTATAAAACTCGACTATAGCTATATGAAACTCGAATGACAAAGGCATAAAACTCGATCAAAGTGTGATAAAACTCGGGCATAATGTTGTAAAACTCGATTGACACTACATAAAACTCGATTCACACTTGAATCGAGTTTAACCTTCCAGAAATTTTTCTAAGTATGTATGTATAAATACGTTGATAATAAATGCTGCCACCTCTTTTGCACGCCTTTTTGTACTTTTAATAATAAAAAAATTGAAAAGCCATACTACTTATCACTCTAAAAAGTAAGTTGTCCTTTAAAGGACAACTAGCTTGTACTTTTGTATTATTATATTAATAAACTCCATGCAACATACAATCATGAAATCGGCCACACTTATTTTTGTCCAACACTCAACCGATCTACCTTTTCTTTTCATCATTTCACTAAATCTTAATTTCTTTATCATTAATTTAAATAACCGATTTTTCTTCTATAAATAGAAGACAACACCCATTTCCAAAAATCACACCAACACACATATTCTCTCAAGAAGGAAAATCGGCCAACCATATTTAAGGATTTCAAGTGTTCTTCAAACCTTTGTAAGTTTTTCTTATTTACTTTATTTTCCACCTTAAAAAAATTTATAAAACATGAAAAATTAAATATATTTACTAAAATATAATACTTTTCATTTACAACTCGGTTTTCATAATACTCGTGAAATTTTCCATGCAAAATATATGAATACCCTTTCATAATGATGCACATGCTCGTATATATATGTATGCATTTTCGTATATATATCAATACATATGTACATACGTATGCATGCATGCATCAAAATGTCCTTGGAAATAAACTACTTAAAATCATTTGTGTAAATCGGAATTAATACAACAAATTATATTTTTAAATAAATTACTTGAACATAACTACAAATCAGTATCAACATATAAAATCCCACGAAATTATTTATACATCACCCCCAAGTACATAAAATATTCAAACACGTATTATGATGATATTGACCCGAACTCGTAAAAATATTAGGACGAGTCTCAACCATTCAAACAAGTGTTCAACTCAGATCCAAAAACACCATCAAAAATCAACAAGGTGAGTCTTCATAGTCCCCTTTTTCACATTATTATGTTTTGGGATGAAATACATGCTTCGTTTTTATATGGACACAAAAACTTCTCGATTCTATTATGTATTACATATGTGATTTCCGCCCTTATATCATGAAATCGTTAGTTGCATTTGTTTGCAAGCGCGAATATATCGTGGATAGATCTATTGGGAGTCATGTCCCCCACTCGGGTTAGTGGTTTAGCTAACCGCGGGTGCATATATATTCAACACACGGTATTACGTATGGGAATACTGCTCGGGGCAAACTCATTCTAATTAAGCTTCGGTGACATGATGGTTTATGTAATACATCTCATGGAATTTATGATTTTATAAATTCAACTCATCTGATAATGTCCATACAACTGGTCTTTTCGCGTAAACCTATGAACTCACCAACAATTTTTTGTTGACGTATTTTAGTATGTATTTTCAGGTAATTAAGGCAAGTGTGCCTTCGGATACACCAACTTTCAAGCTTCCGCATTTCATGGAGTCGCATGCATATTTCGAAACTAACGGAGATTTGACTGCATTATTTTTGGACGCATTAATTATGTATCAGAATCTCTGTATTACGCGAACTTCATTCCTTTCATTTTGTAAAACATTAATACATTTTTAAATTTTAATGATGTAATATTTCGAAAACGTCCATATAGTGGTCGTTCGTTATAATTATGGTTACGCTTCCGCACTCGTCACGTCTCGCTGCCAACCAAGGTAGCAGGGTGTGACAGATTGGTATCAGAGCCATAGTTATAGTGAACTAGGTTGCATTAGTACCCTAGACTATAACTGCACATAAAATTTGCTGATTTTAAGAATGTTTTTGTAACTAACTAAAAGATTACAAATGAACCTTGTTAGCAGAAACTATGAACCATCCAGAAACTATCATTCTATCTGACTCAGAGGAGGAATACACTCCCGCAAGTCCCACGGCCACGGAAGTCTTCCCAGAAGAAGAAACCTCGGAGGAGGAGGACCCCTCGGAAGATCCGATGGAGGAATCCGAAGAAGAGCCGATGGAGGAAGAGGATCCCTCACCACCGACGGTCCCTGCTCGCGTCCCATACCACCCGGCCGAACCATCATATAAGCCGTATAGGCCTTACCTAACGGCCCAAAGATGTTGTACACACCCCGGAAACGGGTAAACATACCCAGGAGGGAGACTATTCCTGTTCCGACTCCCCAGGCCAATCCCCCACACCGACGGGTAGACGCCCGGCGATGGACCTGGATACCAGAGACCCTCCGCGAGTGGAGGCAGATGGAAGGAATTCCTCCTACTTTTGAGATCGGAGGACCATCCTCCGCACCTGTCTCATCGCTCACCCAAGAGCCTGCCGATCAGACCATACCACTTTTGGTCGCAAGGTCTACCAGGCATGACCACCAGATTCGGTCACTTAACCTGGATATCGGGGAGATGACCGCTCGTTTGGAGCGGGAGGAGTTGCAAAACTCCAACATATATTGGGCCAATCAGCACGCCCTTGCTATACAGCAGGACGGACTGAATGAGCTTCGGCAGCAACTAGCCGAAAGCCAAGCCCGGGTCGAGGAGCTGACGCAGCGCCTCAGTGCGATGGAAAAGGGAGAGACCCCTGATCACTCCCACACCTAGTACTTTTCCATTTCCTTCGTATTAGTAGGAAAAATATCATGTAATAGCATAGGATAAAAATTTTCGGGTAATAACCCGCCCCTAATGTAAGAAAAATTTCGAATGATTAATGAAAATTCCCAAGATATTAATGAGATTGTGCTTGATGATTATAGTATTGTGCTGCATCTTTAAGATTCAACTTCTTACACTATGATCTTCTTTAAACTTCAAGATAATGCCGCCAAAACGAGCAATGAACGCAGCTGACATTGAAGAGTTAGTCGCACAAAGGGTGGCTGCTGCCATAGCTACCTACGAGGCAAACCGGAATAGCACAGCCAATGGGGATGGTGGTGCCAGTCGCACCACGGGAGGAGCTGAAACTCACACGAAAGGTTGTGGGATTAAAGGGTTTTTAAGTTGCAAACCCCGGTGTTTCAATGGAACCGAAGGAGCAGTCGGTTTGATCCGTTGGTTTGAAAAATTAGAATCCGTATATCGTGTCAGCGGGTGTGCTGAATGAGACAAGGTGAAATTTGCTACTCACACCTTGCAAGATAGCGCTCTCACATGGTGGAATTCCTACGTCCAGTCTGTAGGTATTGACGAAGCCTACCAGCTCACGTGGCCCACGTTGAAACAGATGATGACGGACGAGTACTGTCCGAGAAACGAACTCCAGAAAATGGAATCGGAGTTCTGGAACTTATCAATGAAAGGAACGGACATTGCAGGATATACCAACCGATTCCATGAACTAAGTATCCTATGTCCGCAAATGGTAACTCCGGAATACAAGAAGATTGAACGCTATATTTGGGGACTCGCTCCTCAAATACAAGGAAACGTTACAGCCTCCAACCCATCCACCATACAGGACGCCATCAGAATGGCCAACAATCTTATGGATCAGGTATCCCGGAGGAACGAAGCCAAAGCCGGGGAAAACAAGAGAAAGTGGGAAGAAAAGACCTGGAAGAACGCGGGTTCACAGTCCAAGAAGCCCGAGACCGTTAAAGCCTATGTAGCAGGAGTTGAGCCAAGGAGAGGCAATACCGGTACCAAGCCTTTTTGCACCAAATGCACCTTCCACCACAACCCTGGCCCCTGTCCAACCCAATGCGGAAAATGCAAACGTTTGGGCCATATGGCCAAAGATTGTAGATCCGGAGCCCCGGGTGCCAGTGGTAGCAACCCGAGGGGCTGTTTCGAATGTGGCGCAACTGGACACATCAAGAGTGAGTGTCCGAAATTGAGGAACGAAGGAGGAGCTCAGGGGAGAGCATTTGTGTTGGGAGCAGGAGACGCTCGTCAGGACCCCCACGTGGTATCAGGTACGTTTCTCCTAAACGATATTTACGCTTACGTACTCTTTGATACTGGGGCTGATAGGAGCTTTATATCTGATAAGCTTAGCCAGCAGTTGAATGTTACTACTCTTCCCTTAGACAACTCATATACAATAGAACTGGCGGATGGCAAAATAATAAAGGCAAGTAGTATCATTAAGGAATGCACACTAAAGCTAGCAGATCACTCCTTTAAGATAGACTTAATGCCTATAGAGCTCGGAAGTTTTGATGTGGTGATTGGTATGGACTGGTTGTCACATAACCAGGCTGAGATTTTGTGTGGTAAGAAAGTGGTGCGAATACCACTCAGTAAGAAGAAAGTCCTCACGGTCCAAGGGGAAAAGAAGAACCGACAATTGAATGTCATATCCGGCCTAAGAACATTAAAATGTCTTAGGAAGGGTTGTCATGCAGTGTTGGTCCAGATCGTAGAAAAAGAGTCGAAGGAAAAACGACTTGAAGATATTCCAGTAGTACGTGACTACCCGAAGGTATTCCCGGAAGACTTGCCTGGGCTTCCTCCAGCTAGGCAAGTAGAATTTCAAATCGATTTGGCGCCAGGAGCTGCACCGGTCGCAAGAGCCCCTTATAGGCTCGCACCTTCTGAGATGCAAGAACTATCCAGTCAATTGCAAGAATTGATGGATAAAGGATTCATTCGACCAAGTTCCTCACCTTGGGGAGCTCCGGTTTTGTTCGTTAAAAAGAAAGACGGATCCTTCAGAATGTGCATAGACTACCGAGAGCTAAACAAGTTAACGGTAAAGAACCGCTACCCTCTCCCTAGGATTGATGACCTGTTCGACCAGCTACAGGGATCTAGCTTCTACTCAAAGATTGATCTGCGCTCCGGTTATCATCAAGTAAAAGTTCGGGAAGAAGATATCCCCAAGACGGCATTCAGAACTCGTTATGGACATTACGAATTCCAGGTGATGCCATTCGGTTTAACCAACGCACCAGCCGTATTTATGGACCTCATGAATCGGGTGTGTAAACCATACCTGGATAAATTTGTAATAGTGTTCATAGACGATATCCTAATCTATTCCAGAAGTAAAGAAGAGCATGAATAACATCTCAAGTTGATCTTGGAGTTGTTAGAGAAAGAGCAGCTATACGCCAAATTTTCAAAATGTGAATTTTGGTTGCGAGAAGTAAAATTCCTTGGGCATGTGATCAACAGTCAGGGAATTCAGGTTGACCCATCAAAGATCGAGGCCATAAAGAACTGGGCAATCCCTAGAACCCCCACAGAAGTCCGCCAATTTCTAGGACTTGCCGGTTATTATAGGCGATTCATTGAGAACTTCTCGAAGATAGCGGGTTCCTTAACGGAGTTGACCCGTAAGGATGTGAAATACGTCTGGGGTGAAGAGCAGGAAAAGGCGTTTCAGCTGCTTAAGCAGAGGTTGTGTAGTGCACCAATTCTGTCCCTACCCGAAGGGACTGAAAATTTTGTAGTCTACTGTGATGCCTCGCACAACGGATTAGATTGTGTGCTCATGCAAAGGGACAAGGTCATCGCTTATGCATCACGACAGCTCAAGACTCACGAGGTAAACTATACGACTGATGACCTGGAACTGGGAGCAGTAGTGTTTGCTCTCAAAATATGGAGGCACTATTTGTATGGAACCAAGTGCACGGTGTTCACGGACCATAAAAGCCTCCAGCATATTCTGAATCAGAAAGAGTTAAATATGAGGCAACGACGTTGGGTGGAACTTCTTAGCGACTATGACTGCGAGATTCGCTACCATCCAGGAAAAGCAAATGTCGTAGCTGACGCCCTAAGCCGAAAGGAACGGGTTAAACCATTGAGAGTCCGAGCTTTGGTCATGACTATACAGTCAAACCTAAACTCTCAAGTCCGAGGGGCACAAGAAGAAGCAGTCAAGGAGGATAATCTGCTGAATGAAGCACTGAGAGGCATGGATAAGCAGTTTGAAATTAAGTCAGATGGATGTCGATACTTCATGGGCAGAATTTGGTTACCGAAATTTGGAGGCGTAAGGAAATTGGTCATGGATGAAGGGCACAAAACAAGATATGCTATTCATCCAGGGTCGGACAAGATGTATCACGATTTGAAGGGATCATAATGGTGGCCAAACATGAAGGCTGACATTGCTACTTATGTCAGCAAGTGCTTAACGTGTTTAAAAGTTAAGGCTGAGCATCAAAGGCCGTCAGGATTGCTAGTCCAGCCAGAGATACCCCAATGGAAGTGGGAAAATATCACCATGGATTTTATCACTAAGTTGCCAAAGACTTCTGGAGGTTATGACACCATCTGGGTGATCGTGGACCGGCTGACCAAGACCGCACACTTCCTGCCAATCAAGGAGACTGACAAGATGGATAAGTTAACACGAACCTATCTTAAGGAGGTCGTCTCAAGGCATGGGGTGCCAGTATCCATTATATCAGACAGAGACAGCCAATTTACGTCAAGGTTCTGGCAATCATTGCAAGAAGCACTGGGTACACGCTTAGATATGAGCACAGCCTATCACCCGCAAACGGACGGTCAGAGTGAAAGAACGATTCAAACATTGGAAGATATGCTAAGGGCATGTGTCATCGACTTTGTAAAAAGTTGGGACAGACACCTGCCATTAGTCGAGTTTTCTTACAACAACAGTTATCATTCGAGCATTAAGACTGCCCCATTCGAGGCACTCTATGGACGAAAGTGTCGATCACCTCTTTGTTGGGCTGAAGTAGGGGATAGTCAGATTACTGGACCTGAGATCATCCAGGAAACTACAGA